>OZ023165.1:26062290-26394974 GCA_963678695.2 Diplodus puntazzo
GTCCACCATGGCCTGGGCCTGGTAGGTGTCTGGGGGCACCACGCGGGAGAAGAAGTCGTAGCGGGTGTTGTCGCTGAGCTCGGGGGCCGTGGAGGCGTAGCTCACCTGGGGGATCTGCAAGAGAGGAAGAAAGAGAAAGGGAGACTGTGAACAATATGCCTTGTACACATTAATTATCTATACAGCACGAAAGGTTGCATGTGAGGATGCATGATTATAATATGACACCTAACATCTGTTGAAGCCTCGTCCCTCCCTGTTATTCACCCTCCACAGTTGGCACGCCGCTGCTTTAAATAGTGCTGGTGATCACAGGCTTAGCTACAATACTTTTCTGAGGGGTTGTTTTCCACACCAGTCGTTCAACGCTAATCCACTGATGAATTCACACTTGTCACTAACATAATGTGAGATTTGTTCGGTGTTAGAAAAAACATATAAGCAAAAGATTATTTGCCTCCAAAGCAGCAATAATACCCAGTGTTCTTGTCAGACATGGGGTAAAAAAAAAGGCTGGAGAGCTACAGATATAACACAACCTTATTGTGTTCAGTTTATATAACCGTTGAACCCAGTCAGGGTAAATTAAGAGGGGTATCTCAAAAAAACAAGTCGAACATTCAGAAACTGTTTTAGATGTTCTTTAACAGTCTTTTAATATTCTTTTTGGAAGAAAAAAAATCTGTTTTAGACGACACAAGCGCTATTTCCAGTTCTGCTTGTCTTCACAAGCCGCCGATATAAAAGGTTTAACTCCCATTCTTAGTTTCACAACATAAGTCGTTCTGGAAACTGCCTCCAGTGGGAAACTCTTACTTGGTATGTAATCTCAACTTTTGCTTGCTCAAGTTGTTTCAGATTTATGGCCGGTAATAACTTCTGTGAGATTCCTACGGCTTCTGCGCCACACAGTTAGGAAGTTAACTGACCAGATTTTATGACACTCGATAATTTGTTTCATGGTTTAACTTCAAATATAGACACACTTTTAATGCTGATGCATTTTTTTTTTTGTTCAGATTCCCCATGGTGGATAAATTCAGGCAGTAGAAAGCAGATTGGCAGCTACTTTAAACCAGAATAGATTCCGACTGCATATGAATCAGTGAGTGAACGTCTTTCAGTGTGCATGAACCAGCCCGATGTTAAAGCAGAATCCTTGTCTTAGAAGAGGTCACACCAGAGACATCATAAGAGAAAAGACAGACCGCTTAGGGCATTGAATAGAACAATACATAACGCCAGAGATGGTGGTTGTATGAAACTCCTCCTGCCCCCACAATCGTTTGCTTTATGGCAGCCGACCCGAGAGAGATATACGCCAGTTGTGTTGTTGTGTTGAGGGGAGAGCGCGGTTAAGATTCATGAGCTCTAATGACCATGGGAAAGGAAGACATCACTCTAATGCACAGGTGCATTAGCACCGAGCAAGGCGAAGTTACTAAAACATTAGACATTAAATTGCATTTGTTAGAGCATTTGTTGAGAGCCGCTCTGCACCGAGCCGTGAAAGAAGTTGGTGTTGTGAAGGTAGAAGTATAACCTGTGGGGAAAAAGATGTTTCATTTTCAAGCATTTTTATCAGATTTGACTGCTGATTCTGTACATGCAGTATGTTGTTGACGTGGTGAGCTAGTTCTGGCTCTTTCCCCATACATTTGAATAGGATCCTGGTCTTTTTAGCCCCAAACAAGTGCTAGGGGCGTTGCCAAGGTGGCCTATAAGGACTTTAGTAATACTTTATGATAACCTCCATTAATAAATGGAAAATGTATAGTTAACTGAGCTTAAGTTGATAATTATTTCACTTTAAAAAAACAGTGAAATGCTTAATAAACCATTTATTAAACAATTAGAAAGGTTAAAGAACATCACTTTCATCAGCAACTTTATATAAAAACACTGAAAGAATACACAAACAAAAGGACATAATAGCGACAAATGAGAGTTTTGCCAAGTTCAAATGTTCCATTTTTCACACTCACAGCACCCCAATGCAATAAGCTTAAATTTGAATTTGAATGGCACATTTTTTTTCTCTCCCTCTCTCAGTGAGATCAAAACGGGATCAGAAAAATGACTTTGACAGCGCCTTTTCATCTGATGACTGACACGTGAATGAATCTTCTTCCAAATACTGTTTGTCATGGCGCCTCTGGTTGCTCGGGGGGATTCATACAAATATTGTCACCTTTAAGAATCTCTATGGGAAGACAGAGGAATGTGTTGTCGGAATACGACATTGGAAAACACTCTGAAACCTGCCGTATGTCAGAACGCCAGTATTTCCTTGCAGCCTGGAGGATGTGTGACTTTACATGTCTGGTTTTTGTTAATTTGAAAATAAAAAAAGGCATTATTTGGAGGGAAAGCTACCTTCCCAACCCCTAATAGTACTTACACCCAGCAATGCTACATCAAGCTTTACCCACCGACAGTCCCTACTATACTAACATTTGCTCCGCTAACTGCAGACAGGCCGCTGTGGAAGTGCTATCGCCCCTTCCTCCCTGCCTCACTTCCCACAGCGGAGGCCTTTGATGTAGTCAGCTGCAGCACTGCACCGATCGCTCTACTACTGTGCTCCCCTGCTTGTCGCTGCAGCATGTGTTAGGAGCACAGCTGTTCAATCTATGCCCGTGACCTCAGAGCCCCCGAACAAGCTCATGTAAACTCAACACTGGCTCTCTTTTCTGCCACAGGGATCCACTGCGTAAAGCCTGGACAAGGAGCAGCAAGTGTGCGGCTAGTAATAAATGAATGTAAGAAGATGTCCTCCCGTGTCATGTTATTTTAATATTTTAAAGTAGTGCTTCAGCGAAAGGCTCGGCTTTATAGGTAATGACTTGCGATACGGCAAACATGCCAGTCAAAGGCAGGCCTCGTTAACTCGATTCCCTTTGAAAGCGAAAAGGCAGAAAAAGGGGGGAAATCTGTGTGCGCTAATGGACCGTGTGCGTGTTGCCAGTCAGCCCTCTGGACTGACGCCTTCCACTTGTGCCAGGCCGTCACTTCGTGCCGTGGACGCACAGCGCTCCTGCGTTCGCTCGTCTTGTTTTTCAGCCAGAATCGCTTGTGCAGATTGCACTGCTTCATGAACTGTGAGCGCTGAATGACATCGATGTTGGAGGCTGACATGCTTCGTGCACACGCTCCTCTGGGATGCACTCAGAGACACGGACCTTGACAGGGTCTCTGGCATGTGTTGAGCCTGCACCCTGTGGACCAGCAGCAGTCAGCTGACTTGTTGATTTAACACCTGGTGAGAGCAGCGTGCTGAAGGTGCACCTGACCCCCAGGTTTGCTCACTTCACGTCTGCCTTGATGGTTGGCAGAACTTTTCTGCCCATACAACTGTGTTTTCTCCCTCTTGGAAGCAATAAAAGTGTGATCCTGTGTTTTTTTTTTTCTCGTTTTTAACACTGCTTTGACGTCATGAGGCGGGATATAGCAGTGTTGTGCAAAGGTGTTTGGAAGGTGTTAACAATGTCTCATTATAGACTATTTCAACATTCTGGCGCATAGCAGCACAGTGAAAAGTTAGCCTTTTACCCATTTGCACATAAATCAACACCTCATGATGCATGTGCTTGTATTTGGTAACGCTGCAAAGTAAGTGCAGTATGTTCTTAAATAAAATATAAGGCACATGTATAAAAATGTATGGTGCTTTCTCTCATTATAGCACCTGTCAACATTATATAAACTCTTGAGGGCTTTAACCCTCAAAGACTGAGACAGCTGCCTGCCACTAAAAATAGCCATTGTTTTAAATGTTTAACAGCTTTGAAACCACTAATCCTACCCAAATGCTTGAAAAACTAATGTAAAGTGGAATTTATCAGTTTTCTCTTGTTTGGGCAGTCGGGTCGGGGGGCTCTGTGGCAAACACAAGCAATGCAAGTTTTGCTGTTTGTGTTGATGGATAGTATATTTCTCTGAAAGAAGTCACTTTGCTTCAATGTTCTCTGTTCTGATTTGATAACCCTCTTTTGGATAGAACTTTTTTTTTTGATACATCTACATGGCCAGTGATATAGGATTATACCTGTTTTCACTGGATAATGCTGAGCATATTATAGTTTAAATGGTCGGATGCAGATATTCGTGTAGATATTTTCAAATTAAAAAAATTAATTCATCTATTCTCTGACAAAAAAAATGTAAAAGCTGTTACTGGATCAAATGTTGTATGCCACTTGATGCTGACTGCGAGAACAGGGCTGGAAAAACGCTATAAATACACAAGAGTCAGGCTCCCCAAACATGCTTCTCGGTCTTTGAGGCTTAAAACACACAAAAAAAAAACCATCATTACGGTTACCGGCTAAACGTGTGCGACTGTTATGTAGCTGTTCAGAATCCTTTGTCGGAGGTTAAAATGTGTGTTGTTAATTCAGTTCCGTTGCGGAATTTGAAGAAAAGATCATGTATTGCTGATTACGTGCCAGAATACAACACAGACTGAGCTTACTAATGAACAGGTGGATTTTTATATTGGTTATCAGAATTATGCTAAACTGTCATATCCAAATGAATGTTTTGCACCCCAATTATAAATATCTCTTTTCTTTCGGGTTTCTAATTTTTCTGCTGTCATGTATTCTGGGTGCTGCCGTGATGTGTTCGGTCCCGTATCTGCCAAATAAGTGGGAGCTGCAGTGAAGCTACCCTGTGTTGTATTTTTTCACCTGAGGGATTTTCACTGCTGCAACAATCACACAATTTCAGCATTCTGTCAAGAACCACGGGACAGGCAGAGCTTTATCATGTTTTGTGTTGGCGAGATTTCCTGCTCGCTGGACAACAGCGATAGTCCTGAACACTGTGCTTCCTCTAATAGAACACAGTCACTTCTTAGCATTGACTCAAGAAATTAAATTCTGCAGTGAAAGGCCTGCCTCTGATCTCCCCCAAGAGAATCAAAAGAAGGAGGGATTGGGAGAGGAAAAATAAAAGGCTTGATGTGTTGCAAAGGGAGAATGTGCCGTATGCAAGCAAGGAGAGAATATCTTGGCAGAGGGTTTCTATGTATGAAAGCCCTGCACTGAATTCCGGATGGCTCACTATACTCGCAGCCAGATTCAGCGGTGGAGATCTTAGGTTGTTTTAAAAAAAAAACAACGTTCTCATGGCTTCATTTTCAGTGAAGCTATATGTGCTCCTACCATCTGCTCAGTGCCGGGACTTAAGCAGCTGAGCTTCCTGTCCTCCGATTTGAGCTCTGTGTGACCCTATTACTTCACGCAGAGTATACCAATACATTGTGTTTATAGAAGCACTTTAATCTGCAATCTCTCACCCCAGAACTATCCATTTAATTGCTAATGGGCTTGGGAAATATGCTTAATAGCTGCGATGTGAGTCTCGAGCAGATTTCTGATGCAGATTTAATGTTCAAATCACTTGCTTTAAATAACTGTGCCTTTTTAAAAATTCAATGAGCTCATTTGGCACTGCATCAATGCAGGAGTAATGATGCTCATTAGAACTGTACAGAAATATTATACATCTGTACTATTTGCCGGGGGAAGAAAAATCAAAAGCTTCCATCGGAGCTCTGGAAATGTTTCAGTAAATACTTCCTGCAAATAAGTCAACCGTATATGAAAACAGAAAGTTTTGCATGGACGGACTTGTGTGCCGTGGCGACAGTGAGCAGGACTCCTGGAACACCAACATAATGGTGACATGATTAACCTTCCTCCTTAACTTATGAAACAGCAATGTAGTCTTCATCTGGAGAAGCTGTTGTAGAGGGATTTAAATGACTTGGTTAGCTTTGAAAATGTGCTCTTTTTTTGGTTAAAATAGACCCCTTCATAATATTAAAGGTCTGATTTGTAAGATCGTTGAGTCTCGTTCCCAACTTGTCAAAAGTAGGTCGCGGCCAGCCTCCAACCTGAAACCTCTGTATCTGATGAGATGGCAATGAGACTCAACAATCAACTGTGCTTCAGATTTGGACCTTTAAACAAGTATTTGAAAGGATAACTTCTCCCATGTGTGCATATTTTGGTCAGTTTCATCGATGTACAAGGAGCAGCATTAATTATACGGTTCCGGGAACAAAACCAACACGGCGATACGACCCTCGTCAAACACATGAGAGCAAAACTGTTTATTTATCTGTTTTAACGCAACCTTAGCATCCTAATATGCCAGACTTTGCTAACTAGCTCGGTGTAACTTAAGGTAACTTAGTTAAAGTATGATTAGCTTTCTATATTATCTTATAGGATTGCAGGCCTAATCAGACAAATCTACCATTCATGCAACAATACAACCACTGCATTGGATTCAAGATGCAATATCAGAGTTTAGAGGGACAATACAGCCTCTGAATCTAAGTTTTACAGTTAATAAAATCTGACAACAGCCCTAATAATGGCTTGTAAAAAATGAACATTCCAACAGTTTTTTACTTCTGAGTAAGATTAAGGGCCAGTTCTTTCACAAATTAATACAACTTCGAGTGTGACAGTAACTAAGTAGGGTGGGGATTTGTTAAGGGTCATTTCATAACACCTTCGTCTGTCGGTATCCTTTAGGGAAACTCTACAAGTATCCCCAAAAACGGTGCTGTACCCTCTAATTTATAATTAGCATTATAGTTTTCCAGCTGATTTCATGTTTCATATTGGGTTAGAGGCAAATGTAGACACTGCCTTTGCTCTTGTGGGAGTCCCACAGAGCCAGATAGCTGACACTCGTCAGCACCTTCAGGCACACCGTGTAGTCTTCACCATTCAATTAAGAAGCAGCTGAATATAACTCTGGATGGTTTCTAAGGCGAAGTCCTCCAGTCAGTGAATCCCTGCAGTGTAGATTTGGTTAAACAGTGCTCCTCCTGGCATACCGATTGATCAAACTATTGTGTTGGAGAAAATTTTTATGTGCTTTTTTTATTTAGCTACTCAACAGTTTCAGTGTTCTTGCCATTAAGACACCTCACTGCTGCCAAGTAGAAAAGGTTGCTCTCTCCACAGCTTGACTCGACACTGTGACTAACTGCAGAAGCAATCTGCTGAGTCATAAAGCGCAATGGGATCTTTCAACCCATTGTTACTGAGATCAATATGGTGAGACCAGAGTGAACAATGCAGCCTGGGCCAGCGATCAGACTTCTCTGCAAGGTATCACCCGACTCGTGTTTGCCAACATTCCCTGCTTACAGCTCTGCATGAATCTCTTGAATTTCCTCTCCAACAGCTGAACAGCCTTTTGAGAATTGTTTTATTGAGCAGCATTGTCTTTGACCTGGCACGTGAACTTCATAATCATCAAACAATTTCTATGGGCTACCCCTGAAGTTAGCATCACCCCGGTTCCCTAGACAAAAAAGAACCAGCGGGATTTTATAATTGGATTTCGGATCATTTCAGAAAATAATCTCTGTGGCGAACACAAGTTTAAGATACTTACATGTTTCGTTCAGCAAGATAATCTTCACAAATGGACACCCCTTTCATGGTTTTTGAAGCGTTCATGCAATCGCTCAGAGTTGAATAGCTACATTAGTCTTTCAATGAGCTCCATCACGGTTGCGTGACTTCAACCTCACGACCACCAGTAGGCTTCCTACTACACCGTACCATACACACTTAACCATACATTGATTTTCAAGTTGGAAAGATTGAGTTAGAATAGTTTGTAATAAAATCTGCCTTGTAAAGGTGGACTAATGAGTAGATACGTCTTTATGTTATTTGTTGTCATTAAATGTCATGGTCTCATTTAAGACTTTTTTGAGACACGTAAGAGCTAGTATATTATTCCCTTGTTGGGTATTTTCTGATGTATTTTATGTTGCAGAACAAAACCAGAGAATCTATTAAGCTTGTGTTAACCATAGACCTCTTTCTATTCATCTAACTGAAAAACCCATTCGAAAAACCCATTGACCTTGAGACGAGGGATCCGGAGGTGCCTGAAGTTATTTTTGGGTCGAATGCTCAACACATTTTGGAACCCTATTCTCACTGAACTGTAGCTACTTCAACAACATGGTATGAGACACTAACAGCACGAAACCCGCCATCCATTTGTGTGCATATGTGCTCTTTGACGCCGTCATTTCATCCGCTGTCAGAGTCAAGGCCGATGTGCTTTTCCCGGTATGTTCGTCTAGTGATTAATCCTTTTTGACATGATGTGGAACTTGTGTATGGAAAAGAAATTCAATTAAATCTGTAATTATATTGTTGCTTGAGGTGCCCTTGTTTTCTTCCATGTCAGGGTTATTTTTTTATTAGTTTAATTACCATGATGTATTTTTGGATTCTAAGATTGGGCTGTTTGTTTTTTACGTTGAACGTTTGCTTTGTCTTCTAACATCCTGGAATCGTGGTAGAAATAAGTGTTGTCACTTGTCCACATGTTATCCTTTGGAATTCTTATCTTTTTATCTGTTGTTAATAACCATAACTAAAACCAAATCAATTGATTATATCACAACAGATGAGGAATGAACGCAATTTACAGCCAGCAATTTGATTACTGTAATGTAATTGTTAATCGGAAGCAAGCCAACTTTAGTGCGTGGCATGAAATATCCAAGTTGAAATTGCTGATTATGGCTGGATTACACTGTGTAGCAACTGATCGCTATCTCGCTACACTGGTTCTATCACAGCCATGTGGAGCGCTGATTAACTGCTGGGTTTGGAAATGTGCAAAATAACGTCTAGATAGTCATTTAAATGTTCATGTTTAGCTACACTATTAACTATGTGTTTATAAACTTTCTAACAGTTAATCTATTCTGCTTTCCTTCCTGTATGAACCACACTTTAATTGGGTTCAGGGCAGCCAGTGTGCCAAGCTAAAAAAATAATAATAAGTCCAATCAACAGAACGGTACAGAGCCTGGAAGGTCTGTGCTCTGGATTTCATATCGCTGTCCAAACAAAGCCACTCGGATTATTCAGTGCCACGACTTGTCAACACAATAAGTAAGAGTTATTAATCTAACGTATTACAGACTCTGTGAAATTGTGGAACAAAGTGAAAGAGGCTCAACTCAACATAAAAGGGAGGTAATGAGTCATTCTGGAGAAGGCGGTGCTGCAATCTAAAGCCATGCAAATGATGTCTTTTGTCTCGCAGCTAGAATGTGGGGAAAAAAGCCTCGTCTTGTGTGCAGAGAGGCCAGTCAAGTTAACCTATATGGCTTGTGTACACTTTTCAGTGAGGAGTGGCTTTGTGGCTTTGTTGTTGAGACATAGCAAGAGACACTATTAAATGGAGAGCGTGATTATTTATTCAAGAGCATGAATTATTTAAAAAGAGCTCAAATTAGTAATCCGAGAGCACACGTTATTAAATCAAGATCACAATATAGTTTTTATTTTTTTTCTCCATGACACCTCGCAGGCTCACTGAAGTAAGATGTGTGAGTATTCAGGTTTAACTGGCATAGAAGTGTAGAATTCATATTCTGTATACCGGAGACTCTAGAGCCCCAGACAGACAGAAAATGTCAGACATTACCGTCAACAAATGCATTTATTGTTCTCAGTGGATGCAAGCATAACAGAGACATTAAGAGACGCGTTAAAACACTTTGGCACTTCTCCCAGTTTCAGTGGAAGTCGGCTGACGATTTGACAGCTTGACAGCGATGCTCTTGAAAAATGTAAGTTTTGTGTGCGTGAAGGTTTGTGTGTTTACCACCTTTTGCTCCTTATTTAACCCCCACTGTGTCAGAATAAAAACCTCCATGGAACAAATACTATTTTTCCTCACATTTGATAGATACAACGACAATAGCAACGAGTCATGATTCAAAATAATGTGTCTTCAGTGTCCAAAGGCTCAATTTTCTGCTCACTGTAGAGTAAAATATTGAGTGTTCAAGTGGGAAGAGTGAATGAGGGAATGATTTTGGACACAAATAAACACTCCTGAGTGAAGGCATTACATGAGTTCGAGTGTCGGCCGCCCCAGTGTGATTTGAGAGATGCTCTGAGAGGATCCTGCACTATAAATAAAAACATAAAAAAATATTTGACGTATATTTGAAACGACAAATAGCAGAAACATTTTACCATAGTCAACTTTAAAAGCTTTCCATGAGTGTGCTTATCAGTCGAGGATCTGCCAGAATAAAGCTCGGGCCGCGGTTTTCTTTCCAAACCAGATTGTGCTCGAGAAAGTAGTAAATGAACCTGACCCAAACTCAACAGGCGTTTTTGTTTTTTTATGTCCAAATGTGACCCGAGTCTGACGCAGTTAATGTAAGCTGAAGCACTGAGTTTGTGGAACTCTGTCACGCGGTTGTCACCATGGTTACAGTTTGGCTGTAGATCTTAATTACAGGTATGTACAGTACAGATGACAGCGAAAGGCATTTTTCTACGCACATAGATTTAAAATAACACCATAGAAGAACTTGAAACCACAATAGACCCGGACATCACTTTTAAATTTGAGCCTGGATCTTGGCTGAGAGGTTCTGATGGGTCCCAGTGGGTCCCGATGGGTTTCGGGTTGGGTATCCATGCTCTAATTCACACTATTGTTTTATGTCTTTTTAAAGTGAAGTTTCTCAATCTCAGCTCATAAAACCAAGACACGCATACAAATCAGACGGAGGCAGGATTCACAAAATAATGGCCAGCTAATAATAACATGCTGACCACATTTCCTCTCCATACAGAAAGGTCAGTCCCTCCAGACAAACAGAGGGTTACAAAAACATATAACAGAGCATCATGGCAGCATTATTATGTATTGCAATCTCTCGACGTCTCCCTGCTTCCCTCGCCTTGGCATGTGTGCTGTTTAGATCTGTATGTGTGACACTCATGTTTACAGGGTGATGCTAATGACAGATGTTCATACGTTCTGTCTGTTGAATAAGGGGTCCTGTTTATCAAGACTTTGATGAGTCTTCTGTCAAACTGTACTCTGTGGGATTTAGTGGAAATGTTTCAGAGACACCAACATTAAAGTGAGAAGCAGAGAAGTAAATACTCTCATTTTAATTTCCTGCTTTGCCTCTCCGCGGCTTCAATCTAAAGCTGTATTCCAAATTAGAAAAGGACTAAATCTGTGCAGGGGTTCATTTGGAGGCTTCCGTTCATTTCCGTCAACAATATTAGGTTCACAGCCTAATTTTCGAGAACAATAGTAAAATAGCAGCTTGTGTGTCCATCTAAGTGTTTGTGCCTCAGTGTGAAAAAGCAAGTGGAACTCAAATGTATAACTCCTGCGTTGTCCCTGCAGCTTTATATTACGTATTAGAAAACGAGACGAGAAACGAGAGTTGATAGACAGAGAATGCTCTGCTTTATTTACCTCATCGTACCTAACACTAGTTACGTTTGCATTCTGGCACCAAACACCCCCCGGGTCATCCACTTCAGCGTTCCAAGACCTGATTTACAAGTTTTTGCAGTTGTGAAAGCCCTGGATGTGTTATGATGTACAAACCGGTCTGCACAACTGTTTTTGTCATTGTTCATTTATTCAATTGTCCTCTCACTCTCTCTCTCTCACACACACACACATACACACACATACACACATATATGCATACACACACCAAAAGCAGTGCAAAACAGTAGCCAGCAGCCATTTCTACATTGTTGCGGTTTGCATAAATCTTTGTATCTCTTGAATTAAGGGAACAGACAGGCAATACTAGATAAGAATTTATTTTCCATCCTTGCAGGGGTGGGCTGCACCATTTCATTTCCAACCTTTTGTCACAAATAGGTGGCTCATTTTTCATACTTTGCCGTGACAAAAAGCAAAGCAAAACATAACAGAAAAACGTTGCATTTGAATTAAATATTTGATAGAGCCTGCAACTTATTGTTTATCCCCCGATTCTGAAAAAGCCACTCTGTGCTGCTCCCAAACAGCATTGTTATTCTATTTGTTAGGCTGTGGCACTCATTAATTTGGTCAGTGGCAACTGTGATTAATTATCTCATTACAAATTGAATTATTACTTGCGTTAAACATGCAAATGATCTCCACTAAAGGTTAAGAATGTTGTGAGATTCTAACCGAATGACATTTGTGATGAATTGATCCCTGCATAAAACATAATGCACTTATTTACCCGGAAAATGTGAGAGGGAAGTAATAAAAAGTGTTATTAATGCTCAGGTTTGACTGATCCTCCCTCTCAATAAACTGAATTTGCATTAAAAGCACACAAAAATCGAGGGATCAGAATGATCTGATGTTATCAGCCATCACTAAGCTAGAAAAAGCCATACTCTCTGGAAGATTCACAACAGATTATTATTAAATGTGGAAAAAAAAGAAAAAATCTGTACGTATTTGCCATTAACACAATGGATATCTCTTTTGCATTCAACATTTTTTGAACTGGTGCCCTCCTCCGTCTCCTCTCCCTGGGCGACCGAGACATTCCCTACTGCACTGGTTAAAAAGACATCAATGAAGGAAAAAAAGGAAATTCTCAGCAACGCCCTGGGATATGAATGGATTTAATATTTACTGTGGGAAGATTCAGAGCGAGTCCTGCACGCTATGTCAGTCTCATACTTTATTCATCGATCGAGGCCAATCTTAAAAGTGACTTAAACATCATGAGGTCAGCGGCCCACAAACCATCTATAGTATATCAGGGTTCCTGTTGTTCCTGTGCACGAACCGTAAATTCTCGAAGAATTTTTGCATTAAATTTATTGCAGTGCTTCACGCCAACGAGCACTGCCAGTTGTGTTTGATGGAGCCACACCAGAAGCAGTCGGAGATTAAGCCAATGACGCTGCTGCAGTCACTTCTCCTCTTCCTCTAGGCCACTTCAAGAATCCTTTTGTATAATTACATACCTGAATCATTCGTCTGTATCACCAATTTATGACCTTAAAGAACAACCCCACTCGAGACAGTTCATTAAAGCTTTTGTATGTGGGTCTTCTATTATGTTGGCAGTAGCCGTAAATATTATCAGCAGACACGGATGTTTGTTGACAGACAGCAATGTTATCAGGAAAAAAAATTAAAATGTTGATAACAGAGTGAGAGCATGAAGCTAATTAAAAATAATGAGTTCGCAACACATCATACTTCCCTGGGCTTACACCCTAACCTGACGGAAATATAATGTTGGATGTGTCTCCTACACATGAAAATGGGCTCATTTACAACATTATTTCGGAAAGTTTTTTTTTTTTTTTCAAATAGAGCTTATTTAGCCAGTTCCATTTCCTGCCGCATAATAAGTGTGAAATTTATTCTACATTATTATATTTTTGTGATGAGGAAGATGGCAGGAAATATGTTTTTTTAATACAGCGGGTCTGCAAGAAAGATGATATTTTTCTTAACAGCAGTTACCCATGAACTTAATAGCCAACTTTCTGATATATGCATCCATTCAGTGAAGTTTATTACAGGAACAAAATAAACAGACTGTATGTAAATTCAGGTTTTGAGTTTCTGGTGTCAAGATTCGTATTCCAAACCCTTTTTTTAATTTTTTCTGAAGCTGCACAGGATGTGATTATTTTAATAGAAACCGTATTATTAACAGTATATTAATAAGAAAGAAATTATATTTTCACCTGTGTCCAACACAGAAATTATTGAATGGATTTCAACGAATTTTGGATGGTTGGATTGGCCTTGACCCAGATTAGACCCCATTAACTCTTGAGGTAGATCTGGATAAAGGGACGGATCCAGATGTTTTTCTCACTTTCTTCAACATTGTGAGATCGGGTGTTTTTCAACAATTTTGTTGGATCTTGACAAAAAATATTAGGTGGATGTAGGTGGCTGGTATCTCAGAGTGAGGACAATTTGATGCAGATGAGTTTAAATTCTGGTTTAGCAGTTATGGGTGGTTTAAAATGTAGAGTGATACAAGACTATCACTTTTGTGATTGGATTAAAGAGGACTGTTGGGTAGTGGTGGAGGTTTGTGTTCTACTAAGTGCCATTTTAGTGTTATTGGTATGTTGTACTACACTAACTGTAGCAATCACTACTGATCAACAGTTTAATTCTTTTTGGCCATGCAGACAGCGCGGCTCTCACGTACATCAGTCCATCTAAGTGTCTGCTAGTTGGTCGGTTGGACTCTTTGGTTCAGGCCATGGGCTAGTGGACATAGCTTCTGAGTCGGAAAAGTGAAGCAAAGTAAGTGTGGCCTGCCGGGGAGGTGCCACCTCTGGTTGCAAAAGAATTTTTGATTGAATGTAAGCTTATGAGAAAATGACTCTACTGCACACTTGATTTATTAACTCCTTCAAACAGTTTTCTAATGAGTTTCTGGTCTCGATATCTTGTTCCAAGTCTACTTCAATACAGCAGAATGTTTATTTTGGGGCTGACAAATCACTGCACACAAAATGTCCTCAGATTGTCAATCACATCCATCCTGTCGTCCAAAAATGGTCTCTTCTGGGTCCACAAAAAAACAAGATGGCGATGGCCACAATGTGAAACTCAAGGCTTCAAAACCTTAGTTCACAGTGGGTTTATACTTGGTTGAGACTAAAATACCTCTATTACTTGATGGCTTGTACAAACATTCATGGTCTGAAGAGAATAAAGGTACTTTTTGACCTAAATGTTGGAGGACCTTACCTCTTTGAGTGTAGTGGCATTATTAGTAAACCATTAACTGACATATTCAAAGGAAGAACACCTCCTGTTGGTGTCTTTTCTGATCATTGGAGCAACTAATGGTAGGTAAAAATACACCATGGCTGACAGCACAGCAGAACACAAGACATGATGTTACCCCACAGCTAGCATCTGTTAATATGGAAAGTTGACCTCCATGAATAATTAAGTATTTAACGTTGTATGTAGAAATGACGGCACTCATCTTGGCTAGAACAGCTAACGGCATCACAATCTAAACCGACTGGGAATTCAGATAAGGATTCCCTGCAGGTGGGCTGCAGGGAGCAAACTTTCTAAATTTGCACATTTACATCATCAGCTCCATTTACAGAGGGTATGTCCCAAATAATCTTCTCCATCGCGTCCCCTCACTCTCACCACTACTTATTCTGCCTCAGGAACCAAGTCGGGCGAGATTGAGGTAAAGCCAGAGATAGAGAGGCTGTGTTAACTTCTCTGCTTTCGCATGAAAGAGAAGATGTCCATTAATAATGCCTGTGTGCTTCTAAGGAGCCTCTAAAAGAAACACTTTATGCAGTGTATAATAAGGTAAGTTGCCATCAACTTTCAAGCCACTCAACCTTGAAAGTTCATGTGGAAACTCTAACTGTAGAAAGGCTTGTTGAAGTATGTAGATTAAAATGTGGAGAAGTACTTGAAAAACAATTAACACTTAGTAGCTACTGATAAGTGAAATTATCCCTGTTATATACAGCTTATATTGTGTTTCATACAAAATACAAGATTCATTCATTGTATTTTCACATCACAAGGTTTTATAACAATATGTAGTTTTGCAGTTACTTTTTGCTACTATTAAAAGAGAAACTATATAAATGGCTCAGTCACCAATACCAATAAATACGACTGTATGTCCTGCTTGTTGAACTGCTACACACTGTTGTTGATTGACACACCGTCTTAGGTGTCCTGCCCTGTCTTTGTACCTCAAAAACAAACATTTTTAAAGATAATTTGTAATATTTGCTTGTCTTAAAATAACTATATCGTTATTGTGTACTCACATTATCTAAAATGTTTCCAACAATGTTGTTGTCACAAGGGGAGGAAGGAAGTCAGCGCACGAGGCGATAAATGCAACCTGTTAAAACTCAAATTTTAATAAGATTTTAATCAGCAATCATGATTAACAATAAAGACGGCAACTCCCGTGAGCTCACGCTAATTACACTGTTTGTTTTTTGATTTTGATGCCAAGAATTAAATTACAGGGGCTATGACCACATAATGGAATCATTGTGTTCAGTGTGCAGTATCACACAGAGCTGGGCATTGCCACTGATTCCTGAAGCGATTTGATTCCAATTCAACTAAATATCGATTCTGTTAGTGATATTTCAGTTCCAGCACCAGTTTTGCTCGGATGTGAGGGAGATTCTGAGAGAACTGATGCTGTGAATTGTTCCAGGAGCCCTCTAAATTTAAAAATATGAATTACATTGAGAGTTGAATTAAATGGTGTCTCTAGCCGTTTTTATACTGGGCAGCAAGCCGCCAATCTGGCCGTCCTTTTTGCGGCTAGGTCCGCGGATTAAGACAGAGGGTGGCAAATTGGGGGTCTGTTTTGGTCAGCCAATTTGCCGCCTTGGAGGGTACACTTATTTCCGCCTCGACTGCTATCTAAATCTGAGGCGTCAATGTGCTGGCCACTGCGTGAGATGGGCGAAGGTGTCGATGACGTGCACTGTTGTGCGACCCACAGCCAGGGAGTTTTAAAACCAAGAAACAGCTGATCACAGCAGTCAGTCCATCACTTCATCTGCGGACGTCAAGATGAGCAACTGGACAGACGCTGAGTTTAGGGAGATGCTAGCGTCTCCTCGGTCTTTGTAGCTGTCTTTGTTGTCCGCTTGTTGTGTAGCAGCAAGCTACGAACGGTCGCTACTTTCAAATTAAAAGCCCCCTGCTAAGAGCCCAGTTCTAAACTCCAATGGGGTGCAATGTAAAGCTCTTATTTTGAAAACAAATACTTTGTCACTGTTCACTGCCCGACTTCGTGCTTCACGCACGTCACATATTTACGCCTACCTCAGTGGCGGCTTTTGGAAAAGGAGAAATATAACGCCTCCGTTTTAGAAAGACAGGGCGGCACATTGCACAAATGTGCCACCTTTTCTATCTATAAATGGCTAGAGATTTGTGGTTAAAATCTGGCTTTGGAGACAATAAAGAAGACGATATTGATATGATTTTATTTTATAGCTGATAGTTAAAAATGGTATAGTTAAAGAACAAAATAAGTATAGGACATGTGTAGGCCTACATTTTTCAACAAAGGAAAGAAAGAAACTGTACCTGCATGTAGCACTTGGCAGGTGTTAATTTTGCATGTAAAACACATCTAATAGCTCAATGTTGGAATTTTAATGAATCCGTATCAGATCATTCAAATGAAGATCAATTTGAACCAGACAATGGATTTTTCAAACACATTTGTTTTTCACCATTATACTTTAATCCTTGTGAAATCTGTCATGGGATGGAATAATACAAAATCTCAACAAAGAAGGTGTAGTTGCATTCATTATCATTTTTAATTTTTTTGTATTTCAACATCACGTTTGAAAGCATCAGGTATTTTAAGCAAGAGTTGCTTAAAATAACCGACTGTCTGAGTAGGAGGTTAGTCTTCACTGTATCTCGTCCTGTATTCTCCTCTTCCTCATTCTTCATGCACGCTGTAGGAAACTGTGCCAGACTAGGCTAGGCTATGTGGGTTCGGTAGAATTCAAACACCCTGGGGAGGTGAAGACCATTTCCGAGTCAAGTGCTATTACAGCTATAAAACTTTCAGGAGATGTAGGACCTTAAGTAAACTTACATTCAGTCTGTTAGAATTCGCATCATTTCTTCCAGCCGCCCCGACATTCAAGTACAGATGCGGTAGATTTGTGTTGAGATTCAGTAAATGTGTCTGTGTCTTGTGCACAGACTATGTAGATAATAATCCCTTCTGCAAATGATCAGAAATTGTTTGTCATGTCATGCTATCGTCTGTAACAGCTTTATCCCTTTTTCAAGGGGTTGCGGGGTTTGTTGCTGGAGCTAATCCCAGCTGTCTCTGGGCGAAGGCAGGGTGCACCCTGGACAAGTCGCCAGCTCATCGCAGGGCCCTCAGAAGCAATTTGGGTTTCAGTATCTTGCTCAAGGATACTTCAACATGTAGCTCAGCTTAGTCCAGGGGAGCCGGGATTTGAACCAGCCTTCCGATCACTAACCGACCTGGAGCGGCTGTAGCGGCTGAGCGGCCGTAGCTCAGCAGGTAGAGCACCTGCTGAGCTACAGCCGCTCCAGAAATTGTTTGTGTTAACAGCATATTCTGTCCATTAAAGCCTCCCAACATGCTTTGATCAGCCATTTTTTTTAACTGGTAAACATTTAAAATGTGTCAGTTAGCCATTTCTGTGGAGGAGCAAAGTAATCTAGAGGGGGTAGAGTGGCTCATTTAAGATGAGGGGCACAAAAGACAAACGGAGGGTGGAGAGACCACTGGTGCCCGGTTGTTTTGTTCATGCAGACAAAATAAAAAAAGCCAAGCGGAATTGAATCCAGGGTGTAACGTGATGACTTTGTCCCGAGTGGACAAGGTAAACAAGTGTTGTTGATGTGAAGAGCAGAAATTGGAGCTCACTTCTATCAAACAGCAAAGCCAGGGGCTCAAGCACCTCTTAATAAAACAGTGGCAGCAGGGGAATGCAAACCCCAACAGGAAAACCTTAGAAAAGAAAACAGAACAGGGCACGGCTTAATTAGTCCCATCAGCAGATGACCACCATTCAAATTTCCACCTGAAGATGAAGCAGCACCGAGGTACGTAATGTAACAGATCTGTGAGGCAGTGAGACATTATTGATCTCGTCATGTAGACGACGCACCTCATTCTGCAACTGCAGCTAAATCTGTAAAAGAACAAACAACATGATCTTATTTAGTTCAGTAAACGTGGGAACACCTACTCCAGGCGTACTTTTCAAGCATTTCATTAATTGTGTTTGTTTTTGTGCTGTAGTAACTGAAACCTTTTGCAATTTGGGAGTTTGTTCAAGAGAGGCCGTGCTCCTGCTTTGTGCATGTGTTGTACATATTTCTACATAATATGGGTAATTTGATTGTTTTGAATGTGTCCCCCAAAGGAATTACGACCTCTTGTAGTGTAGAAAAGATTAAAGATTATGCATCAAGCACCTGAATACAGTGGTAGCTATAAAAAAAATAAAATAAACTTATTTATATAGCACCTCTTCGAAACACAGTTACAAAGTGCCTCACAATGAAAAATGACTTGGAGCCGTATAACGAAAACACATAATAGGGAGAGCTAAATGGACTAAGATGTTATAAAACAAATTAAATCACCCACAGCAATTTTCAAAAAGTGGGTTTTAAAAGCAATTTCAAAGATGAGACAGAGTTCTGCGGCCCTGATCTCCTCGGGCAGCTCATTCCAAAAAGTCTAGGAACCTTGACTGCGCAGACTTCATCACCTTTCACGCATTAATCTGGATTTTGGAACAACCACAGGCTAATAAAATGATCTGTTAAATAACTGTGGGCGAGGCCTCTCGGGGCTTTGTGAGTAATCAATAATATCTTGAGATCAATTCTGAAAAAAAAACAACAGTGCAATTCTTACCTAAATGTTCCCAGAAGAAGCCCAAGGAACTAAACAATACAGAGGCTATTATATATTTATGATGTTATTTCACTTTTTCATCCTTCCCTTGCCTAAAGTACATATAAAAATAAAAAAAAAAGCTCACATGTGAGGTATAAATTACAATTCCTTCAGAGGCGGCCAAAAAAAGATGGATATAATCTTTTGAGAAAATTGCCTCATCAATATGATGATATCACTTGTTTGTTGAATGTCAGCTCGGACAAAGGAAGGTCTCACTTATTCTTTTAAGTGAATTATATTTGAGGTTGGTGTAATTGCTCAACCATATCGATTCATGTAGGTTAAATAATGGAAACTCTGAGCAGAATAATGCAGTACAGCTGAATCAACACCTCTTGAAAACAGTCTCACTTTATTAAATGTTGAACCTATTGTATATAAGTACATTCTTACCCACATAAAGGTTTAATTGCATGACTGTTGTAATAGACTACATGCGTTTAAGCCAACTGTACCTAATTAACAGTGTGTGCATCACATTATGGAAGATAAAGATGCTCAGGGGCAATTTTACATAGATTTAAATTAGCATGATTTTTCTGCACCACTCTGCTTCACTTTATGTAGCATAGCTGTAGTTCATGCATCACAGTTAGTGGCTTAGCGTTCAGCTGCCTGTCTACAAGCTGACTTTTGACGTTCATTCATATTTATGCAGGCGTAGGGAGCGGCCATTGCAACCTGGAACCCTGTCGCCAGACAAGAATGTTGAATTTGGACAATTCTGCAAAACCCTGGATAACGTTCAGTGATAACAATGTTTTGTTTTGTTTTCTCATCCTCAATGTCCGCAATATTTTCAAATGCCTTACAGTATGGTTAACTTAAAGTTATGAAAAGTTAAATCATGTTGTCAGGATTAGGAAATGACAAAACATTTGGTTGATTTTAGGATAAAATTGTAGTGACCAATAATTAAACCTTCTTATTTTATACATTTTTGTTTTTGTGTCTTTATCTTTAACTATCCAATCAATGCAAAAATCGAACCATAAATATGTTTATTATGCTATTATTAACACTTATATGATCTTATAAAACATAATGTTATTAAGCATTTTTTAAAGGCCTCATTAGCTATCAGCTAACAGCTATTACAAGGACCTTAATATGAAAGGTTACCCGAAGATTTAGTGGTCGTGTGTGTTCACCGAGAGAGTTTCTCCCAGAATGTCCACATTGCTCTTTGGATTCTTTGAGACTTACCTCAAATAGCAGAGCCTTTTCTGCCAAATAAAGCTGTCCAGACATTCTCTGTAATTGGTCAATTACCTGATGCTGAAGTGTCTCTGACCTGGGAGCTTCCTATTACAACCACAGCTCTCTGCAGCTCAGCTCGAGTAGAAAACCACTATCCCTCTCTCCGGGAGCTGGCTCTGTAGCTTTTTCATTGAGATCTATGTTTCTCGTATTGTCTCTAATCTCTGTAGATTAATTTGACGATTGGATGTTTGGTAAATTCTGCGCTGCTTTATGATGACTCTTTGCGGTTGCTCCAGATCAGAGGCATCGTCTAATGTTACAGCACGGTCAGCCGACATCACTGGCTCCATAGATACCCATTTGTCAACATAATCAAGTTCCCGTCCTATGATGCAGGGAACATCCAAAACCATCACCGAACACACTGACTGAAATATTTCTGTCGAAGGATATTGGTTTCAACCCTGCAATTAGTAATTCTTTCGGTCAGTACAGTCTGAAACACACAAAACCTTTGACTGTTGAGTCATAAAACAAAATTGAAAAGAAATTATTATAGAAAAGCCAGATGGTAAAGAATGAAGGGCTGTTTTGGTGACTTGCTATTGTCCAAGTCTGCTGTTTACTGCTATTATCATCATTACACCAACAGATGCAACAATCTGATATTTGATTATTTTAACCTTCAGGTATTCCTAAATATCTCATTAGTAATCACTCAGCAGGCTTCAGACACACATTATCTAAATAGGAAGCTCTGTGTCCTGTTAAAATGTAGATTAATCATACATTTCTGTAATATATAGCTTTGTGTGGATTTGTTTTGAGGATGCAGCGACATGTTTAGGTGCATGTTAGTCATTCAGTAGTCTTCATGCAATGGCACTGTGTTAAAAATGTTTGAATAGTGCTTCAAGAGATGCATATCAGCTAATGAGCCCTTGCCATGTACAGCATGGACACCCAAACTAAAAACAGACCTCAAGATGATGTCAGTGCACATTGTCACAGAACATGGCAGGTGACAAGTCCGTGAGCAGTCAGCTGCTAAGTTTATTCCAATTTCAGGGATGAGATTGCTGCAATTAACAGACAAGTGTCGCGTCAAAAGCTATCTTTGGTAGCATAAGGGAAACAACAAGACTATTTTGAATTGAAAAGCATAAAAAAATGCAACAAAACATTTGCTTACTTGCCACAGTTCAGCTGATAGTCCTGCAAAACCTTTGTCTGTTTTGTCTGATTCAGTCCTGAGTGTTCACTGAACCTGCAGTGTTCCCTAATGATAATAACACATATAGCAATTAGTATGCTTGGCAAAAATGGTCACAGGTAAATTGCAGTCCATCCCAGTAAATTGCAACGAAACTGATTTGGTCTCGGCCTCTGTCTTGTCTCGGAATCAGCCGCAGTTTTAATTGGTCTTGTCTCAGAAAGAAGATTAGAGTTTACTTTCAGACCAGACAGGCAGACTGCAGGAATATCTCTCTGCTGAATAAATGTTTGAAACAGTCTGTGCTTAATGATGGTTTGTATTGGCAGACAAAACACTAGAAACCAGATGCTTGCACAAGAAAATGTATTGCTTATATCACGGAACACGTATACATACACACATATACTGCATATAAGACAATTGAGGAGGTGAATGAATGTGAATCCTCATTAGTTTTTTTTGGTTGATGAATTTGAGAAGAATCTTTGCTTAGCATGCTCCACTTTTTATCGTTAATGTGCCATGTGAGTGTAGGTCTTGCACTGGTCTTGACTCGGGCTCACCCTGCCCCGGTCTTGATCTTGACTTTGTCTTAATCCCTCATGGTCTTTGTCTTGTCTCTGTGTTGATACACTCTTGGTCATGACCTGGTCTCAGTTTACGCAGCCTACAACTCTTCTTTAGACTAAAACAAGCAGTGCAGTATTTAGAATCATTCAACAATGTTCATATGAAAACTCTTGTCTCTATTTTACACATTCTATTCATGTCCATACAGATCAATATTGAACAAGTCCGCAAAGAACGGATCTAACACACACCCCGCAGAATCCAACAAAAGACCATTGACCAGAGGCTGGTGTTACAAACTATAGATGCAACTACTAGGTTCAGATGTATTTATTTCGGATTATTACCTTTCATCCATCCAATTTAGCTTTCAATATAAACAAAGCATTTCATCCATCTCTGATGTGATTCATTTTAAATTAGAATTTCAAATGAATCAGATAAAATATAAAACCAAATGTATCAGATACAATTGCTGCCTCACTGAAATACTTTTTCTGCTCCTCACTCTCTGCCCTGTAACATGCAAATCCCGACAAATGATGTATCTTTCCGCAGATGAACTATTCGCACCTCCGGGGCTTTCCAATTCGGGGGGGAAAACGCCCTAGCTCAGCAAAAAAGCAGCCGAGGTATGGCTGTAAATAAGAAAGTAATGCAGAAACGGGGAGGAGGGATGAGGGCTGATGGGCAAGCACAACCTGCTCCTCACAAGACAGTTCATTAAACACCTGTCACAGCCACCGTGGCACTATGCCTGGAATGAAAAGCACGACATAAGCTCACGCAGGTCAAGGGGTCAACCTACTATTGAAGTATACTGATAAATGCTGAGGCAGGCGCAGGGAGTGAACAGCCACACGCGAAGCAACCCGAGGTTATCAGAGTCACTGACTGTATTACATTTATCTGGCGACCACTTTATCTCCACCGGAAAACATCTGGTCCTCCACCTTGTTCCGTCTCTCCCATGTTATCACAGCTCACTTGAATTGAGGGAAAAATAATGAGGAATATTAATAAATGAGTATCAACGCTATGCAGTGTAGATCGTCCTTCAGAGCTCAAGCGTGGCATTGGGCTTTGCCTCTAAGATAAGTTGGCTTTGTCCTATTTTCCGACGCAGTCGGATCGAAAAACCTTACAGCACAGTGAAAAACAATTGTGGGATAATTTTGTCTGAAATTAAAAGACGAGAAACAAAAAAAAATAAGAGGGTCATCTGTCTTATGGGCTTCTAACAGCATTTGTCGTGACACGGTAATTAAAAGACTTCTTTCTAATGAGAATTCGCAAGGCGATAATTTTCGAGTGTAGCAAATGTAGCCATATAGATAAGCAGCCTGCAAGTTTTGATGGACTTTTTGTGGGGCATACCACTGACAGAGAGGCAAATTAATGACCTCCCTGGAGAGTGGAACTGGTGTATGGGGAGGCTTATAAATAGAGCAATGGTATGATGGAAAGTCTGTGATATCTGTGTGTCTGACTCTGACGACCCACTAAGACAGGGGAAGAAAAAAAAAAAAACTCCTCTTAGGCCGAAGCAGGTATAGACTGCATTGTTTCTAAGAGTTAATCACAATCCCAGTCAGTTTTAACCTGCTCAACAGCCATGAAATTGCTTGATCGTCGATATAGTTGACACATAAAAACAATCTAACAAAGAAAGAATTCATCTATATAAGGAGAGTCCAGAATGGAGGAAAGACCTTTGCAGTTTATTGGCTGTAGTGCACCATACAGAGGAGGAATTGTTTGCCAGCAGAATGAGTCTGGAGTTGATGGCGCAAGTAAATCTTTTAAATAATTTGTATGTTTTTATTGTCCCTCTCACAACCAAAAGCCAGTTCTCACTCCCACCGGTCAAACATAGCAGGTCAGTGGCCGTTCAGCACACTCCAGCATTTGCCGTCGTAGGTATGCGCCTCGCATCTCTTCTTAAAGTGAAACGTGCAAATCAGGGGGTGGTTTGGGTGGTTCGATAGGACATAAACCGGACTTTCCTCTGGAGACTGGAGTTGTTGTTTTTTTAAGTTATGTTATGCAAGTCAGTTGACATGCATAAATTGTCTAACTTCGTCACACATGTTATGAGATTGTTTTGTTTTTGTTCACCCAACGAATGATCTTTTCTGGAACTAAACCAAGTGGTACTGGAGACTTGTCTGAACAAAGTCGTTTTTGTACCTGCACCTAACCAAACTGCGACCATTTCGCAATGTTATTAACTCTCCAAAAGTCATAATATGTCATATGTAAAGTTTCTGCATGCCTTATTTTGAAAGTCTAACCTGACAATGGATGTAAGGTATTATTACCAGTAGTTAGGCTATCACTGAGTTAACTGATCAAAGACTTTGCAAATTAGTTTTGACACTCAGTTGTGACCGTTCCTTTAGGCTGGTTGATTGTTTCACATCTATCTGATCTGTCGACAGCTGAGTCTGTGTACACTCGCACAGCAGCACAATTCACATAGTGCCTGGTAGCCAATCCGTCCACATCGTGAAGCGTATTTTGTTGACATTGTTGACACATCGCAAACAGTCCTCAAGAATCCAAACCTCAGGGATCTTAGCCTGGTCTGTGGGCACTCTTGTGACGAATCAATATACTTGAGGGTGGAGGACAGAGACAGAGGGACTGGCAGTTAATAGGAAAGTGAAATGAAAGTCTCCTTAAGTACCTCTGCTCCCTGTGTTCACAATAGGAGTAAAGTGGTCCCCGTAGAAAGGTTATCACATCAACTTTTCTGTGCCTTCTTCATTGGCGGGTAACGACTCGAGAGCTTTCACTGACGTCACCCAGCCATCATTAGCATGCATGGGCCGCACTCTGTGACTTAAGGCTCTGCATATGTTAGAGAGAATCAAACTGAGTGTAGGCTTGTACAGTCAGTTATGTGTCACCATTTCCCTCTTTTTAATAGCAATTTCGGTGTTGTTAAAAACAAATAATAATCCACAGAATTCTTGGATTAATTACTTTGAAATTAAAAGTAATTTACTTTAGTTGGTACAAAAGGAAACTTTGGAAGGCTGTTCTCAAAAAAAAAAAACAGCTCACTTTTCTTTCTTTTGTTCTTGTTTTGGTGAATTCATTATTTCGTCCTACATTCAGACACAAGAGAAACTCTCCTGCTAGAGTTGCAAGTCTGTCCTTGTTTGAACTAAAAACGGCACTGTGGAAGTCAGACTCAAGTTAGAGCATGAGTCTCTGATTGATATGTAATAGGTGTCTTTTATTTCATATCTGGGTGTCAGATAGCAAAATTAGATTGTCTATCTGCTTTGTTTTCTTCATTATTCTGTGGCTGTTGTTCTCTGATTGTTTTCCACCAGAGAATTACTTTTTGAATGCATGCAGGAACAAGCCAGGGGACCAGTGAGCCTCAGAACAGCATCTTTGTCATCCTCCATACTTGTCCTGGTGTTGACAAAGTTTTGGACACGTGCATCATCCAAATAAAACGAATAAATGTGTATGTACGTTTCTTCTACTCCAATCTATAGCTCTCAAGCCCTAAACTCTGTGAGGGTGCTGGCCTACAGTAAAATATCTGTAGGAGAAAGAACCTCTAATTAAATCCTTTCTCTCTTTGATTAAACAGTCTTCTGTTGGATATTTACTCGGCTAATATTGGAATGGATCAGTGCTGGCACGAAGCGCCTGTGAGTCATTAAACATGACCTTTTCTTTTAACCAAAATCAATCACCTCAAAGTCATGGCCCCGCTTTATCGATACCTAAACCAAATGAAAAGCGTCGTCCAATGGGGAGTCCTAGCAGTTGTCTAAGGATCTCAGCCCTTCACCATATTGCAGTGATGCCTTTTATTATTATGCTGTAGTGGATGGATGACATGCATGCAATAAAGGAAGGGCCCATGTGTCCTCAGTATGAGTTAAAATAATAATGCACACACAGCGCTCTCGATGGTGTCCTCCATCCAAAATAACCTCTGTTTAGAAGCATTTTTAAGGTTGACGTGGGCATCTGAAGACAGAGCATGCAAGTAGGATTATGCTGTAAAACCCACAAAGCTGTGGTGTGTTGTTTAGTGATTTTTGGTTTAGGATACAGATGATTACCTGGTGTGGGACCCACACTTCATAGTCACCGCTGTGAAATATGAGGAATTGGCAGTAGACCTTCAAAAGCAGTGTTGTTAACCAGGGATGTGTTTTTTTATGAAAGCTAAGGCAATCATTGTACTTGGATTACTTTTGCTTTTGACACATTTCCATCAGTAAACAGAAATTCTGCAACAGGAATCAGGACCTATAATCCTGGCCGCCTTTTTATAACTCACTGATCCTTAATCGAAGAGACCTTTGTGTGAACCATGAACATTTCCCTCTCCCTATTCATTCACACAACTACACTTCAGCCAGTAATATCCCCTTGATATGGTAATTGTGCATCGGTAAACATTATTTGTCATACAGCTGCATTGCGACATTGCAATTTGAGCATTTCCTTCTCTTGAAAGTCTTTTCATTGTAAGGCTTTTGTTTGGAAGGGCAGAAGACTTTGTTTTTCGTTGAATACAAAAAGAAAACATATAACTGTCTTTTCCAAAGTCTAGCGTGACGAATACACGCCTAGTATTCACAACACTGCGCCACAGCCTAATGTCTGACCGCTGGCCAAGCAGTGAGACTATGAAGGCAATGACTGGTCACAGATTACATCCCCACAGCAGGAATCCAGTTAATCAGTAAACCAGTGTCCAAAATTAACATTTCGACTCCCTGGCCAGAATGAGGGGTAGATTAAAAAATCCACCGGCCAAGCATACTTTATGGGCCAAATTCATTCATACTTGAAATTATCACAGAGGTGCTTTGGGGACCTGTTGTACAAGAATATTGTGGAGCGTGCAGATAACAATTTGATTAGATTTTTTATATATAGAATATTAAAAATCTGCCTGCATGGAAATGGATGGGATATTTTAATTATTTAATAATATAATTATTAGAAATGCTGTAGTGAAAGAACAAGAAAGCACTGACTATGTATTTCAAAAAAGTCGGGTGGCAATTTGAGTATAGGTTTCTGAGTCTATGAAATGCACTTAAATGCAAACAGATGGCAGCCAGAGCCAAGTGTCCCTGTGAGCGACCAAACATGATAAAGTCTCTCAGCATATGTTTTTATTATCTGACTATTTTGGTTCAAGCATTGGAGCTTGGCAATTTAGACCCAACTTTTACGCACTGCACCTTTACCTACCTAAATCATCTACCTAATTATGGTGCATATCAAATACTAACAGGGCCTCTCCACATGTATCATGTATCAGCCATGCTTTTCATGCATAAGTATACTGTTAGTTACTGTTGTGTGATGAAACGCGACTTCCATTTTTCACCAAGCAGCTGTCTATACCAGGTATGTAACGGCTTGTGCTTTCAGTTTATGTATATCTTGCATTCACCTGTCTTTAAAACATCAAGAAAGGCATTTCACACAAGGACTTCCATTTCCATTCTTCCTGGATTATCCTCATAAATATTTTATATGTATTGTGTTTTACTAGAAGTACCAGCGCACACCATTTTACAAAGTCCTGGTTGCGTGATTGAAACACACTGACCAACAGTTACCCTTTGTCAAGCCAATGGGCGTCCATCATGCATCCTCCCTTGCCAAGACATGTTTTCACACATGCTCTCAGACATGTAAAGTCAAGGCCAGTCACTCGTCAGCTGCTGAGGCAGAGGGGTCACAGTGGCTGAAATATCAGCTTCTGTGGCCGTCCAACCATGTGGACACCGAAAACAAAACCACTGTTCTGCGATAGCGATCGCCACGCACCGCCTAGCTGTCATCATATGCCAAGCGCATCTACAGAGAGGGCCGAAAACAGCTTCACTGCTTGTAGTGTCTTACAAACGGAGGGCCCATTAATCAATACACTCCTATGGTTCTGTTTTCCCCAGGGGCGTAATGAATGCCTCGGCGCTGACTGCTGATGTGCTCAAAGCATTGCACGTACAGTAGATATCGACAGCAGCAGCCTGTCTGGGTCTCGTCAGCCGGCAGATGATCCTGTCCTTGGCAATGTTGTTATCCCGGGCTCTGAAAAACCCATATACTGTGGGCAAGCTCTGTAACATTAAACGTGTAAAGAACAGACATGCTACAACAATTAATTTGCTGTGTTTGCTCACTCTCAAGTCGGGGAACATCTGCATGGCCTTGTATGTAATGTGAGCTTCAGTCGGCATGAAAATAAAAAATATTTTTTTTATCAAACACGAGCCATGAAATGGTTCACTCATGTGCTTTTTTCGCGTAACCTCACAGTGACCTCAACCACTCTGACTGTTGTGTCTTTGTTTATGGAGTGATGAAGGGGAAGGTGAGGGAGGGAGGGATGAGAGCAAGAGAGAGGGAGAGGGAGTACTGTACTGTAATTCCGTGGTCAGAGAGATCCCTCTGTGGCTACAAAGAGCGATGACATGTTTGATTACATTTATGTTTGATCGAGTTCACTGCTCCCCTAAGCTAGCTTGGAGAAAATGAGATTTCCCCTCCCAAAATATTACCCTGAATCCCTTTTCCAAGCCATCCATCAAGGTCCCATACAGTTTACCGCTTTGCCAATTTTACAGATCCCATCAGGCAACTCTCGGCCTCACCTTCTCTCCCACACATTGCACCGGTCTGACCGAGAGACATAATAATGATTGCATTCCTTGAAAGTCAATGCAATCCTTGAAGTGTGGGCTCATGCTGTGATACCGCTCTCTGCATGTCGGCGAACACTGCAGAACAAACGCGGCTCTTTAACTATTTACACGGCAACACATAAATATACGTCGTAACGAGAGGCCGTATCCACCGAGATGCATTGTGCTGGGCTGTAATAATGCCTTACATTCTATGCCGCGCCACAGCTTGGAAAAACGACACCACAACCCCAGCAAACGATGAAAAAAACACCTCGTGTCACTCACACTGGCTGTTATCTGTCATCATTATGGGAAAGAAACCGACAAAACAAGCATCAGAGGAGTAAACTAAGTAACATCTCGGTACATGGTGGTGTATATTTTTTTTGCTTCGCGCGTACTTTTACTCCTGCCTTTTGAACTGCGAAGGGAACGAAGCAAAGCCGAAGGAAGGAAAGACAAACATATATTGCCTTTGATTGCATCAGGCAGTATTTATGTGCTCTCAATCTGTCACCCTTATTGTAGACATCCATCTGTCTCTCATCGCATGACTGCAGCTTGGAGGACACTTGTATAAAACTGCAGAGTGAGACAAAAGAAAAATTACCTGTTTGTCATTCATTATAAACCCACTTGAACTGATTGATTCTTCCGTTTAAAAATCTCGTCGTGTGTCACCATTTGGTTAAATTGCAGATGTCTGATGTTTATTCCCCACAAATTGCTGTATGTGGATATCAACACACACTCGTGTACCTGATTTGGCAAGAATAATCACTCAAAAAGCTATCAGCGCTGTGTCTTTTTTGGCACGGAACAGCAACACACGACTGTCACGCACTATTATGCATCTGGCACCATAATGGCCATTTGATTGAAATATACGTCTAGGTATAATCTGTTGTCATGTGTGTGAATTATACTGCTGTCACGATATTGGAGCATCCAACGCTCCTTGGGCTGGCTGTGGCTCATGGGTAAAGCCCGCAACTTGTTATCGGGAGGTCAGTGGTTCAATTCCCCAGGTCTGCATGTCCAAGTGTAAAACATAATCTTAAGCTAAATTAATTATTGATATTCGATACCACCGGAAACATTCATACAACATTGAGGGCATAGACTTCAGATTTTTTTTTTTTTTTTCTGAACAGATACATCTAACAAGGCTTGTGTACTGTGTGTCAAGCACAACAGCATCTAGGTTCATTTAGGTCTGATCATCACAGAGGGGGAGGCAATGTGGGCACTGCAGCAGTGTGTGCATGAGAGATTGAGAAAGCTCAGCTGGTACAGGTGTATCACTACAGCAGAAAATTGGGAGTACTGAAACTGTTAACCAAACCTTACCAGCCGAAACACTGAACCCTTCTCTGCACCTGCAGATTATTAAAGCGACGACTACACAAGAAGGTCAGTTTCCTCATGAGAGAATGTCATCAAATATCATATCATTCTACCACTAGCTTAATGCTAATAGTAGCATCATGCAAAACCATTTACTCTCTCATATAGACAAAACTTTCTAGTGTAATGGTTTTTTTAACCTAGTAAGCTGCTAATTAAACAATGATCAATGGAAAGGTTTTTTTTTTTTTTTATTTGACTCAGGGCATCTGTATGCATACTGCTAAAGCAGCTTAATTGTTTCACAAATGCATGCAATATATTTTTGAGCGTATGCAATGTCTGTGCATACAACCAAAGGAATACATGAAGCCTACATGACCACCTAAAATCAAAGACAAACAGAAAAAAAAACTCTGCTCTCGGGGGAAAAAAGGCTCACAGTGTGTCAGGCTTGTATGTGTGGACTCTGCCTCTCTTTCCAGCCATAAAGCCGGATGCTGTTGGTTACCTTGACATGAAGGACGCACATAAAAAACACATTAGTCTGGGTTATGAAAATCGGTTCCGTGTACTGCAGGCAAGTGTGGAAGCCTTGTTGACATTTAGCTTCCAAAAAATATTTTTCTTGTGGATGAAAAACGAGATGAAAAGAATCTTTGGTCCCACTCGGTATCACATGAAATCAATACAATAACGAATGATGGAATCAAAGAAAAAGAACAGAACAATAGCAAAGATTTTATTGTAACTTATTCACACTGTCCTGATGGATGCCGAATGTTATACGAATGTTGACGGGCCTCTCTTCACCTCTCCTCTGCCTCCCTCCAGCAGCACCAGCTTGGGTCCTTTGATTATGTCTCAGCTGAGGTTCCCTGGCTGGAGATGCTCACAGATTGCCACCACATACAAACTCCCTCTGGACTACTTGGGTAGGGGATTTGATTAGCTTATCGTCTGTGTGGTAGACTGCGTTGTGAGTTGGTGTGCCGCGGCGCAGCAACATTTACTGAGTGAGTGTTGACGTAAGCGTCACCTGACATCAGTGTGGAACGATCAGAAGCTGCTCACATGCTGCAATGTAACGTTTCTGCCGCCGCCGTCAGACATCTGACGTTCACACTCATTTCAGCACTTTTAATTAACTAGCCGTGGTACCGAAAATAACGCTGACATTTATTTCATAAAACCTGTCTGAACTCGGGGAGAAAACAGAGCCCACACAAGGAATATTTTACATGAATCAGCTTTAATTTGTAACTCGTCCTATTAATCATTTCCAATTCCTGTTCCTGTTATTTTGCAGGTTCTATGGAGGCGAAATAGCTCACACAAGACAGGCTTGGTAAACAAATGACTAGAAATTATGCAATCTATCAATTCAAAAGGGATCCGTAAATACCAAGCTGTCAGATCCAAATGAAAGCCATTAGTTTGCAACTAACGGAGCCGTTGAATACCTCTGACATAGCCAACCTGCTGGGGTGCAGTCAGCAGCTATTCTATTAATAACAGCCAGGATGGCACCTGCCACAAAGAAGCAGTGATCAAGGTCATGGAGCTTACAGGTGTTCACTGTAATCTGTTATTCAGTCTCTCGCTCAATGTCATATTACATATTAATTCTCATTTTATGACTGGGAAAGTGACGAAAGTAGCTGTAAGTATCTGTACTGTCTGTATGCAGGCTTAGAAGCTGGAGAGAGATCACATGCATGTATGCACAGTGCTGAGGCAGTATACATATTTGACTTTGTGTGTGTGTGTGTGTGTGTGTATGTGTGTGTGTGTGTACGTGTGTGTGTGTGTGTGTGTGGGTGTGTGTGTGTGTGTGTGTGTGCGTGTGTGTGCGTGTGTGTGTGTGTTAACTTTCTATATTCTATTTTTGGGTAAATTAGGGCGACACATTATGCTTATAGAAAAATCACACTGCAGTTATTATGACAGACAGATATTTAGAATTTTTATGATTTTTCAATTAATTGTGCTGGTGTTAAGCACATCATTGCTGTCTAGATTGTCCCTTTAGTTACACTTCTCACCAACTCTTGGTTTGCTGTATATTCACATTGAATTAGAAGTGTATAAACCCTTGAAAACTGACTGAAAGCTCAGTGTGATGTGATCCCAAGTCCTTACAATGTAGCGGTCTATCATTGCCGATTCAAGGGCAATACTGATATAAGTCATTAAAGAATCACACATTTTTTGCAATGATTCCTCAAATGTGGTTGCCAAATATTTTAAAACTACCACTGATACATTAGCAATAAACCTCATTGCCTCAAATACAGGAGGAAATGTAATTACTTCTATTTAGAGTATTTTTTTGCACTATGCTCTCTAAAAGAAAAAGATTTATACAACATATAGTATACCGACACCTATTTATCTGTGTTAGTTGGGCTCAGTGTGTTTTACAAATAACTTCCAACAAATAACTTCTTAAACACATGCATAATTTATTCCTAGGCAGGTTTAAAGACAAAAATGATTTCTTAAGCTCGACAGCATTAAGTAGAAATTGGCATTTAGTGTGATCTGGTGCCTACCCCCCACACTTCGAGTGCAACACCACTGTTGTAAATACAAATCCCAGGTCTGTAACAATATGTCAGACACAATGTAGGCGCTGACTAGAAAACATTACATCATGGCAACGTTGTATGTTGAAGTCAACATGTATGTAACGTTGTGATCCGACCCTCTCACTGAAGTTACATTAAAATGATTAGTTAAAAGAAAAGTAAATAATGTTGCATAATGCTGATATATAATTTGACATTATACATACACACATCAGTGAATGCAGTGTTTGGTCAGTTGCTTTGGAAAGTCATCATTACTTAAAAAAAACAAGTGTTTATAGATCAGTTGCTCCGCAGTAGAATTAGAAGTTATTGAAAAAATACTTTCAAATGTTTTTGTATTTGCTCACAACTTACACTAATGTGTGTCTTAAACCAGTTTTAAAGTCTGGCTACGCTTCCCACACATGCTAAATAAGGGGGTTGAAGTAAGGTTATTACCACAGCAACATTCAAAAGCACTGCTAACTGTTCACCTACACAGTTAATCTGGAATCAAACAGCTTATATGGGGTACTTTTGATTCACTGTATACTACTTCCCTTCTCAGCTTTTTTTCAGAATGCAATAAACCCACTCTGCTTCACGTTCACATTCTCTGAATGTGTGCTGAACACCGAATATCCTTCACACTAAAATGTCTCCAATCATCTGACTAGGGATTCACATACAGGGAAAGATTTGACTCTATTTAAACTCCTCTAATTACAAGAGGGAACGTAAACATTTCTGAAGATGAAACATTGGACTGAAGGGTATTTTAAAATTGAGTGAGCATTAATTAAAAACTCTGTACGTCAAACCCCCACATTTTGAATCCCTCAGAGCATCACGGCGAGCACCGACCACAAAAATAACAATCTAACCAGAAATCATCCTAACTGTATGTTTCGGATGTCTCCAGGGCTTTGCTGTTCAGTATCCAGTTCACGATTTTTTGAGCTCCTCATCTAACCGAGCTCCCATTCTCTTTCCACATTGTTTGATTTAATTATGTTATCTATATTTGTCTTGTCTGGATTTTTGTGTGCGCTGCAAAAGATAGACTCTTTGTTAAAGTAGGGCACCTCGCTCATTAGACACTCCCAGAAAAAAAAGAAAGAAAAAAAAAACTGCAAGAGGGTTTTACACTTCATTATCATTCTTACCAACAAGAAAGTACTCTTCTTTTTTTCTTAAATGATTAAGCAGGCCCTCTCTGGCTCAGCGTATTTAACTGCAGCACTTTCAGATAGTTGTTTTGGAGCCATTAGTGGAGGAGGAGAAAAAGTGGAGCTAACATTCAAACAGAAATGGTGTGCACTTACCAGCAGCATGTTGTCTTCCTCGGCGTGGTTTTTCTAGCAATTTTTTTTTTTATCGCTCTTAAGCCGCAGTCCCTCATACATTTAATTTAAAAGAACAAACACGAGTGACACAAGCTGTAATTACAATACATGAGATTCCAATTTGATGTGCGGCTGCTAATTTAACAAGCAAACCGCCGGCATTAACAAATAAGCAGAGAGATTCTTGCGAGTGGTTCTGAGACCTAAACGGCTACATGCTGAACGACATGGTCAGGAGAAGAGGTCATTTTAATCTGAGGTTTTAGATGTGAGAATGGGTCTTTCTATGAACTGATGGGGAAGGAGTGTCTTCCTGCCCGGTAACCCTGCGCACCTTATAAATATTTCTGCCTTTACAGAGACCAGTGGCCCAGAGAGAGACATTTCTTCAGCCACGGCTTTGCTCTTTGTTGACTCGAGGCGAGAGGGACTGGCTGCTTTCATAAAAAAGAATGAATTTCAGTCAAAATAAATATGTGTCGAGGATGACTGCTGCTTGGCTTATAATTTAGCAAAGGTTATATAACATTTAAAAAGGATGGGGAAAATCTTTGTACCAACAATAACGACGAAAACGTCATTCAACCAATAGATCCTCAACGGTATGTCTCATCGCTAACTCCATATGTCGAGATAAGGATGTTGTGGTTTTGCCCATAAGCCCCAGACCATTGCAAGGTTCATGTCACTGCTTGACAAAATCCATGGGTGAGCCATGGGGCCACAGCTTGCTCACAGCCAGAACAGCTCCCCTCTCTACTGATTAAGGACTCAACCACACACTTCACTGTCACTTAAAGACTGATCGATTCATGTCCTTGTTGTTATTTATTATGTCAGGGACCCTGCACATTGCACATTTGCATTTACAATTACTGTATATCCACCTCTTTCCTCGGAAGCCTATGGGGGCTGCCATGACAGACAACTACTTCCGTCGGCGGTTTTCTGTTTCCGGTTGCCTTGCAACTGCAGAATAGCTGCTGAATGACTGCATGACTTCTCTAACCCGACAATGTCTGAGCAGCCGCCTGTCTCCACGACTCCTCTTTCCTTCAGCATTATCCGCGCTGTATGTTTAGCTTGATTGACGCTGTGGCTGGGCGCTAGCGTTACTGCTGCCTTCAGAAATATAAACTTGCTGTGTTTCCTCAACAGTACTTTCCCTATTTTGGTACTGTGCAGGTAGTTGTATGCTTCTGTGTTTCTGCGTGATTCTCCGCCATCAACACCTTCAGAAAATATAAGATAATTAACTGTCGATGTAGCTAATGTCGGGCTAAGGGTGAGGCACTGTGAGAACTGTCCTCACTTATTAAAACATTAGTACTGTGCATCCACCTCCGATTTTTATCCATTCTGTCGCTTTCTTTGTGTTAAAAGCCGTTTTTCTAGAGCGAGCATGACAGCTACTTTAGCGTAAACACCGAGGTCAGCCAGCTCAACCGGAAGAGCATAACCGAATACCGCTATGAATCATGGGTAACAAAGTCAGGAATAAGGTGGATAGTGCGTATCTTTATTCTAATATTTCTGATACATCTTTATTCAAATTCTTATTTTATTTTTTCCAATACAATATCTCTTTATTATAGTCTTATAGTGTTTTGAGACCTACCTATTTCCGTCTTTTCTGCTGTCTTACCTGTGAATTTCTCCCAAGGGGAATCAATAAAGGAACATCTTATCATACTACATCTTAGGTTTTCAGACAGCACAACATTACATAAAAATTACCATTGGCACATATTATGGAAATGGAAAATAACTTGTGATGGTGTGAGTACCTGCTCGACCATGCTTCGAATTTCTTTTTTAAAGCTGCTTTAAGGAACATTCATTTTGATGATTCTGGTGCCCCCTGTGGACAAAAGCAGTAAGACGCTGTGTATTTTTAATTCTACAAAAATGCATGACATTGAGGTCATGTATGTATTGGTGGCAAGATTGTATAAGATAAGATATAACACAGGAGATAAGATTGTATAACTGTAATATAATGAGGGCTAAAAAAAAAGACAACTTTGTTTTAGTGCTGTAACTCATCGCAACACATCGCAGCAATCAACCTTAAAAAATGTTTTGCACTTCATAACTCTAACCCAGATAAATCGGGATCTGACCCATTGACACATATCAAGAATAAATATTAAATATTAAGAGCTGTCACTCAAATATTAAGAGCTGTAGTGTGTGCCCATTTGTCTTACAATTAGTAATGTGCAATACCATTTATTTGATTTCCAATACTTAGTAAAAAAAACAGGCTGGTAACGCTGATACCAGTACGATACCGATGCTTTTAAAATGTGTGGACCTCCTGTTGTTTGATCAGGATACAAACCGAAGCCTATGCACCTGTGAATTACTTTCCCAGGGTCACTGACCGTGATAAACGTTGCCAATAGCTACACTTTCTCTCTCTGCTTTACCTTGATAATACCTTGAAGTGCCAAACAGTCTGTCTCGTGTAAGCAGCACCTATCTTATCCGCTTCTTTACACCGACGCTGCATAATCTCCTCAAAATCTGCGTTGTGGTGAAACCTCAGATGCTTAACGAGGTTTATTGTGTTGCCACGGTACCTCACAGTCCTCCCACGCACATCATGTACAGCGTCATTCCTGCTCTGAGAGCTGAAAGAGCTCCACAGATGACCCATTATCACTATCAGCTCCCTGTCAGCAGCACGTTTCGCATGGTCGTAGTTCACTCACGGTGGAAAGAGCAAGAAGTTGCTATACAACTGTCCATTATTTGAAGTAGATTGTGGTGAAAGCATAGTTGCCTTCAACTGTGTCACTTTTGATAATAAAACACACATTTACCCCCAATTTCCTGGGTTTAAATATTTAAACGTTTGGGCTCGGAAGTATTGATTTTACCGGATCAAACACCACTGCTCACCATATGTTGAAGTAAACCCCTAAAACACATTGATTCTTGTAAAGGTTTTCAGTTATTTTGTGAACGTACACAAAGAAATGACAATAAATTGACTCTTGAATCTTGAAGGTGGACGAATAAAAGAAATTTAGAAAGTTACAGAAATGAAGGGAACAGCAACAAGCCCGTACATGACGTCAGGACTTCATAAGAAACAGGGAATAACCACAGACTTCCCTCAAGTGCGGGCAAGATAAAGATGTAAATGTTTTTCTTTTTAACAAAAGTGGAGTCTTGAAGAAGAGTATTCCCATTTAAGTTTGATGGACATGGGAAGAATTAGCTTGTTGTACTGAGGGGACGATAATGGATGTCCTCGTTTGTCTTTGCTGGAGCAGTGTTGAGCCCCGGGACACAGAGAGAGACCTTCCAGCAGTCAAGACCTTTCAGTTACTCTATCTGGGACTTATATTTCATATAGCAGCACCCAGGGCTAGAAAGAATGGCTCTTGGATCAAAGCAGCACTGTGTGCCCTCAGCCACATATCTCAAGCATAACCGTGCTAATGGGACTTCCCAGAGCAAATCATGTGAGTTTGAAAACCTCTAAATGATGGGAGTAGCAGGGCCACTGCACCACCGTCTGAAGGGTTTAGATCTCAGCCCCCAACAGAGATTTAAATTTCAGCAACAGCAGCATGCTGATTCAAAGAATTGCCTGAGTAGCAGTTGCTGTTATCTGAACTTCTGTAATACCCTGGTGACTGTGACTTAAAATGTATCTCCTAATTTTTTTTTCCCCAGCAGTTTCTCATCATGCGGTGGATCACGAGGTCTCCTACTGCACATTTTTAGATAGGAGCGTCCCCAGGGCAGACAAAATGAAGAGCATTTTTGATATGTTATCTGGTGCGAATATCAGAGTGACAGACCCTGTTGCAGGAGGGTAAGTACTGCGGATATAGAAAATGGTACAATATACAATATTATCCACTGCAGCAAAGATTTCCACAGTCTCTCTCGCTCCCTCTGGATATTTTCCTATTTATTGGGCACAGTTCCCTGTGTACACAACCGGTTTTGCATGAATATTTAGTAGCAGGCAGACACGGGGAGATTTGTTTGAATGTTAAAAAAGGACAAGATGTCTTTAAATATGTACGAATTGGTGTTAATCTGGTTCTCAGCAACAACCACCCTCTGGGAAGTTTGGTTACGTTTCACATTTTGGGATGTTTTTTTTTTTTTTTTTTAAAGTATGATGAGCTAAAAAATACCCAGTTATCCGCAGTCCAGTGGACCAAAAAGAATAATTATTTAGAGAGGTCGTTAACCTTTGCCATCAGAAAGCCCATTAGGCACTACCGGAAAAGCTCAATACAACATTAAAATTCACAAAAACAGAGCGGTACGATGGTTTGTTGTTATCATATTCAGGGGAATGTGTCCATTCAGAGTGTTACAGTCAGTTGCTGGTGTGCCGTTGCCATTCTACTGGCTTGTGGTACCATTATTCAACAGCATTCACTTGTTATCAACTTTGTATTTCTTCTTTTCGTATTTATTTATCTCTACTAATCTGTTATCATCATCCTGTAATCTTCTTGGCATCTGATTCATCCTTTCCTGTTTTTTGCTGTAGATGCGAGCACTCACGTAAACACACACACACACACGCACACACACACACACACACACACACACACACGCTTGTCCTAACTTTATTGTTATTTTTGTACAACTATTATTTATTGCATTGTCGTTGTTTTTCCGTTTATTTTCATTTTAAAAGGTGCTGTCATGTCTAGCTTTTGTCATGTAATTTAATGTCCTTGTTCTGTATTTAAGCACTAAAAGGCATACAGGTGATGAAGGTTCTCAGTCATCCAGGTCATAGTAAATCAAGGTGCTGTATCATAGTCAACTGGACTTGTTTCAGTTTCTAGGCGACGTTCCACCTCTCATCCAAGAGGCTTCTTCAGTTCAAACTAACTGCAGGGGAGTTGGCTGGCTTTTAAACCCTGTGTGGGAGAGTCGCTAAGGACGCGTTTGAGCTCTGAGTTTCAGAGTCGTAAGGGCCACTTGTGGGTCGTTGGTCAAACCGTGTTTCTAAGGCTAGGTGAGCCTGTAAAAGCCATACAGCTCTCATCTACAGAAATACCTTTACTGTCTTATTTTAGGGCTAGGGTTTGACTATTGGTGTGTTGCTGACGTTCAGCTTGCATATGGCACATGAAAAACAACATGCTGATCACTGGCATCGCTGGAAGGTCATTTCTGACTCACAAAACATTTGAAGGCATATTTAAAATTACCATTCCAGTTTTTACTTTAGGGGAAAGCTGGCTTTCATTCAGGGCACGTTATTTATTTAGTGTTGTGATATCTCATTGTGGGGGGGGTTTATGCCTGTGAGAAGTGATATATGGCAGTGAAACATGAGTGACATACAGTGTATGTAAGAGCTGTGGCGCACTAAAAAAATAACAACCTTAGAATCGACATATGCCACTAAAGCAGGAGTGACATCCGATCAGCCTCTTTTTGATCCTGGTGCTGCGATGTTTCAGCAGTCTATCTCTTCATGGTCATAGTACCAAAGCTTGTGAAAGGCACACATCCAGCAGAATGATGTGCCGTGTCATTTTGAGTGTGTCTCTCCTCACACTGTAGAATGAGTGGTTGTTGAAGAAACCCACAGAGGTTATCTTTTTCTAAGATAATGTCCCCCTTCCCCAGAAAAATAGATGTTTCTAGAGTTTGCTCACTTGTTATCGGTAACTAGCTCGTGAAGTACATAGCAGTAAAATAAACAGCTCAGTTCAGCTAATGTTGGCCACTCAACATGTTGTGCAGCTCAACTGTCCCTCAATTTTGTGCTCAACATGTTACTCTTCAGGGAGATGATTAGCACGGTTACCGCGAGGCTAGCAGGTGCTCCATCCTGTAATCATGGATGACTCAGCCACCCCCAAAAAAACCCTCAGGAAGCCACCATGTTTGTGATGATGAGGAACATTTTGAGCACTCCGAGTACTGAATATTTTCCTCAAACACTGTATGTAAATATGCATTTCCCCACTGAAATTAAACTTCAGACCTGCTGCGTGATTTTATTGTATTACAGTGGTATTAAAGTTTGGTCTTCATCTTAGGACAGATCAATAAACATGACCCGAGCAGTCCCCAGGTTTCGACACAGCACTATTTTATTTTATTTTTTTTTACGATAAGGTGAAACAGGATGTGTGTGAGTTTGGTGCTGAGGAAAGCGCTAGAGTCAGCACTGACCAGGATCCCTGTGGAACACACCCAGGACCTTGTTGAATCTGTTTCAGGCTGTTTTATCCGCAGCAGCAGTGGGTGCTGCTTGCTAAGGGCTAACTGGCTCGGTGGATTGGGGGAATGTGTACACGGAATTATTTATGAAAATTATCAGCAAAAAATTTACAGGTATAGTCGGTGGTAATTACAAAATTATGTATGTATTGAGATTTCTTTGAAACTACCCTCCAGCTACTACACTAATTACCCTAAAATGTATTGAAACTAACCTGCTGTTTTCCAATAAGCACTTACTAAATAACTGATAATTAAAATAAATAAATAAATAATAATAATAACAATAAAACTTGTTTCTGCTTAACATCTGCTGATCATACCATTTTAATTACCAGCTAGTTTCTGTCTGACATCCCTGCAGCAGGCCAATAAACTGAGTTGAGATGTCAAAACTTAATTTCCCAACTTCTGCAGGTCAGTCGATCAAAGTTTATTTTCTAACCGTTCACATTTTCAGCAATTTCTGTCACTTCAGCACTTCTCAAATGTTTGCCACCATAAATGTTTGATAAACACAACTTCAAGAATCATTAACCAGGTCTAGGCTATTTAAATACGCAGTGAATCTGAAGATGAATATGCCGGTTGTGTTTCTCTTCAAACAGTCTGGAAATCTTTGCCCAGTGCTGATGACACGGCGCTACAGTATACAAACAGGCCACTGGTGTGTGTTTGCAACTGTTTGTATGATAGCGGTTATTTAGACTAATGATGTGCGTGACTATGCAGTTTGGTTTTGTTTCTTCACAGCACATTGAGTGAAAAATGTGGTTATTTTTATATCATTTTATCAGAATAAAACATAATTTAGATCTTCTGGAGTGCTATGATCTTTCACCTTAGTTTTCGCTTAGAGGAACAAGAAAACATTCAAATCAAATTCATTAAATTTCAATTTAAGGTTGTAATATTTAACCTAGCCTAATTTGTTTTTCCATCACATTCACGCTTGACTACACTCTACGGTTATGAGGGCTTCGTCTTTCTTCAGTAAACTGCCGGTTTACTGTTTGATTAATTGATTTAGATGAAGAGATTTACTTCCTCCCAGCTGGTAAATAGTGCACTGGGGAGGGGGAGAAAAACAAATGATAGCTCTGCTGATATTTCTGCTGAAGGGTAGAGAATATAAATCCCCGTCCTCAAGATGCATGACTGTGCATTTATTTCGAAATCATAATTCAACGTTGCTTGCATTTGTTGAACATTGCTTTACACTCATCAATAACACAGAGGGAAACATTAATTTATGGATATGAGCCGATCATCTGTGTAGGAACAAGTAATTATCGTGTTTTGATAACAGAACCTTCTTCAAACGTTGCAGATTGACCTCTCTCATTTATTCACTGACAATAATTGCAGTTGGGATTCGGTGCCTTTGGTGAGTTGCAGGTGCCCCAAGAAATAGGATTTTCTCCTCGCACCTCCATCCTTTATGTCCTATTATTAAAACAGCAGTAAACAGTGTTGTCACACTGTACTAGTATTCACCGATCTCTGTTCAGCTGTGAGATATTGCTCGTCAAATCTGGGAAAACAAACGTCGTTCCTCGTCTCGTAGCCTCTGCAGGTGTGGTAAGTCTGCTCATCAGCGTCATTGTTCTAAAAGCTTTGTTCAGACTGGCGGCACCCCCAGAATTAGTTTTCTCCGCGCTGGTATGGCAAGTGATCAGATTGGATTTGTGTGTCCGGACATCGTTGACCTATCTGCACCGGGTTGCTGTCGCAACAACGTAGGCGTCAGCAAATACGCACACAGTGGTGAGCTTTCCAACTCAGAAGCACGAGAAAAGGGAGATCCATCATCTTGTCCTCCAAACAACTGCACTGTCAAGCAACTTTTCTGGGCACGAGTCCAGAACGAAGGGATGCATCGTGTAAGTTCTATCTCTTCTTAAGTTTAGATGAAAAGTCTGAACGTTCATTGGAAATGCTGAAATAAAGAAAATAAAAAGTGTGTTCCTGTGTGAAAACAAGTGAAATTCTGACAGACATGGCAGCACAGTCAAAGGAAGCTCCTTAAAATGTTGCTACAATTGAGTTTTTTTAACTGTTGTCCTTTTTTGAGGAGCGCTGGGTGAGGATGGACTCTGTGTTCACGTCATTGGTGCTTGGTGCTCACACGCAGTCTTATTTGACGGACAGTGTTTACCAGATACCAAACTTTTTATGAGACGCTGGTGACCATGTAATCATCACCTTGCCTCTGTTTATATTCAGCCAGACCCACTTTTAAAAATGCATTCAGAGCAAAACACAGATAATGCATTTTAGAAATAAAGGCATGGAAAGAAGTAAACAAAAGTTTTATTTTGATTCAGTTCCTTTGGAATATGTTAGCTCATATAAATATTTAGGTTTTCCTTTGGATGAGTTTATGACGTTCGAAACTGGTTTTGGGTGCCTTGCTGATTCAGCTGGGAGAGCTTTGGGATCAGTTATTAACAAAATGAAAGTTTGTAATGATTTGGGTTACTTTACATATACTCAACTGTATAACGCATGCGTCTCACCCATACTGAATTATGCTGCAGGAGTGTGGGGATTTAAAGAATCCAAAGTTATAGATACTGTACAGAATAGAGCTATAAGATATTTTTTGGGTGTCCATAAATTTGCGCCAATTCCAGCAATAGAAGGAGATATGGGCTGGATCCCAGGATGTGTACAACGAAAATGTGAAATGATTCGATTGTGGAATCGACTAAACAAAATGGCAGAGGATAGAATAAATAAAAAAGTATTTTTATGGAGTAAATTGCATACTTCCCCCTGGTCAAAAGAAATGTATTCTATTTTTGAGGAGGTGGACATGGTGTATATTTATAGGAATAATTTGTGCTGTAACGTTAACCTCATTAAAGATAAGCTTCTATTGAAATTTGAAGAGAAATGGTTTGAAAATGTCCTACTAAAACCAAAATTAAGGACATATATGCAGATTAAATCTAATTTTGGACCTGAATTATATGTTATATTACGTTTACAGAGAAGTCAAAGATCTTTAGTTGCACAGTTGAGATCTGGTATTCTTCCTCTGGCCATTGAGGTTGGTCGATTTAAAAATATCCCAGAGGAGAATAGAATATGTGAAATGTGTGATCTAGATGAAGTAGAGAGTGAGTCTCATTTTCTTTTATACTGTACCAAGTATGATGATTTGAGAGAGATATTATTTCATGAAACCTATGGACAAAACCCTGAAATATTTTGGTGTTCTGATGAGCAGAAGCTGGAGTGGTTGTTTAATTTTAATGTGTTTAAAACCGCTAGCTTTATTTCTCAAGCCTGGAAAAGGCGGCAGGTATATTTGTTTAATTAATTTTTGATGTGTTGATGCTATTGTGCTGATCCAGTGGTGTTCTGGATCTGGTTTGATTCTTTCTTTTCCTTTTTTGGTGTCTTATAAGCCCATGCGGGCTGGGCATACATGTATGCAAGACACAATAATAAAATGAAATGAAAATGAAAATGAAATATATCCTGGGTATATACGTATGTATGTTTATGTGATTATTATAAGAAAACTGTAGGCCTCTACATACTTTATCTATGTAGCATGAAGGAGATACACACTTTTATTTAGTTATGTAACCCTGTGTTGTATAATGACAAATAAAGCACCTTGAATCATCTGCCAATACATATTAATACCAAATGATATTAATATTAATATCCACATTTTCTGCACATTTCAGAATCTGATAAAGCTTTTTTTTGGGCATTTTTTTCATTAGCCTACTTGTAAGCATAATGTCTGTTGACTCATTCTGAATTTTAAAGCTCGTCTTTGCCTCAGGTGTGTAAATAGTGATGAAATCGTATCTAATTTGGTGAAATAAGCTCTGCACTAATGCCCCACAGTGATACACCCTCTGAAAGACCCTCATCTCGAGAGCCTGTTGTGGCTGGCGGGCAACTGTGGTTTAAGTTTTCTGATGTATGAAACACAAGATGAGTAGTCCATGGAAACACTGTTGGCGTATGAGAACATGATCTCATAACGAACAAGACAAGTTACGTGATTTCTCTTTTGCTTCTGACAGACGCCTGCAAAAAGTTGCAACAATGACATTGATGAGCAACACCTGCAGAGATTAATGAGGGACGAGGAATGACATTTTGTTTTCCTAGTTTCACAGAAAAGCAGCTGATCTGAAGTTAGGGAACATGCAGTACTGAACATCGGGACATCGTGACAGATTTGTTTACTGCTGTTTTAAAAATGGGCTGAAATGAGGCGAGCTTTTTTTTTTATTTTATAGAAAAGATAATTGGATTTTGTTTTCTGTCACCAAACTTAAGTAATGGACTTTAAGGCTAATTTCTTAAATAACTCTCGATAATTGAAAACATCTCACGCAAGTCTGAAGACATTTGTGGATTGGAGGTCATTTCTGATAAAATATTCACGTCCCTGTGTGAAACATTAAAGCATGAGATGTTTTCAGAAGAGGCAATAAAATATTTGTATTACTAATCAAGTGGACAGTTGATAAAGTCAAAGCAACTACCACAAGCAACCACAAGGTATATCTTATTTGGATTTTGATCTTTGCTCAATATTAATTCCAGATATTAAACCATGCCACTCAAATGTCACCAAATGCAGTTAAAGGGAGGGTAAGACTGTGCTTTACTGAACTTGAAGGTTTTAATAGTACATCTTGATGTCGACCCTCAAGCTTGTTGTTGACTAAAAATGCCAGCGTACGCAGACTGGAGCTATGTTGTATTACCATCATTTAGTTTTATAGCGCTGATTTTTTCTCTCTACCGCACAGGGGGAGGAGAAAAAAGCAAATAAAAGTCAACCAAGACGCACAGACAGACAAAAATAAAAAGGGTAAACAAAAGCATTACTGACAAGTTTTTTCATCAAAGAGTCAACTGGTGCTGGCGTTCGCCGCCGCTCGCAATATTCACTCCGCGTCTCGGCTTAATGAGCCCTAGTGAAGCGAACATTAGCTCCACTGCCCGTGCCAATCCAACAGAGATGATGTGTGTGTGCTGCCATGCTAACAGATGCTGAGAGCCAAGGTCAGGTGTATATTTTAGAGGGGTGATAATAACAGTGATCAGGAGGATGACAAGCAGTATCCAAACATGATGAATGGCACCACATCAATTCATATTCATTAAAGAGTGAAATTAATTTCTTAAGCTTGATGAACAGCCCCAGTACTAATGCACATTACTTTGTACCTTCGGTCCGTTCGTTCACACATAGCTCAGACAGTGCTTGAAGATTATGAACAAGAAGAGAGCGCACTTTTTTCCTCACTGAAGAGTCTTTTTTTTTTTTTTTTTTTTTTACTTAACCAACCTTTCTCACCAACGATATCAGACAAATTTACAAGAATCCTTTACACTAATGTTTGAAAGAGTTTTGAGTGCTCCTGGGTCAACAAAATCACGTCTTTAGTATTTCCGTTCTGCAGCTTCTCTCATTCTCTTCTTAAAGACTTATTTTCTCCCAGCAGACAATGTGACATGTCAGCCTGTTCTCACTCCCAAAGTGTCAAATGCAACAGCCTGGTCTGCAGCCCTACACTTCTCAGTTTGGATGCGTCATACACTGGACCTACTGCCCATAGACTGGGGTTTGTGTCACGTGTGTGAGCAAGGTAGGATCTTTTCCTAAACCGAACCAAGTAGCTTTTGTGAATATGGTGATCAAACCACAATCTTTTCACACCATTAGTAATGGTATGTTCCATTTACCTTGGAAGCTGGATGCCGGGACTGACATCATACCCAAGTTAATTGTGTTCCAGTGCAACAAATTGGAATGTTCTGGCCACTTAGCCATTGTTAGTAATGCCAGCTTGCAATTTGTGCAAAAAAACATCGAAGCGATATGTGCACAGATAGAAGTTGGACAGTGCGTCAGTGTGTTAGATTGATTTAATGAGAAATAATTAAGACAGAAGTGCTAATAAACAGCATGTTCTACGGCTTTCACAGCTGTTGATGCACAGAGAAGCCAACTTGGATTTTGAGTTCTGGGTTGGTGAGGTGCGTCCGACTTTCCCTGCTGGAAATCTGACTTCAGGGGGAGATTTGCTGACTGGGAATTTGAAGATTCTAACTTCAGAGTTCAACCGGAATGCACCATAACAGTCCAAAAGCAGTAATAAGTTGGAGTCTTTTGAAAGACTAAACGGATGTTGCGTGTATTATTGCTAACCCCGGAGCCATTCAGGTGCAAAACTGATGCTAGGTAGAGTGCTATAGTTTCAAAGACCAGTGACCAAGCTGCCGTATTTGGGAGTTGGGAGCAAGAAATTGTTGGACACACAGGCGACTGAACTAAGGTGGTGAAATTTATAAAAAAAATGAAGTGATAAACATCACTGTGTTAGCATTGTCATTGTGAGCATGGGGGTATGTTGAAACTAGCATTTAGCATAAGGTACAACCTCACTGAGCTGTTAACATGACTGTAGACTTTTTGTTTTTACACCTAGTGTCTAAATTCAACTCTGCTGGAGGTGGTTCATCCATCACATCCTGTACAGTATCTTGTTTAACCCAATGAAAGTATTACATCCTGCAGTTTGATTCAGTCAAGCTAAATGGAAATGCGTTTGTAAGCTTTACATTTTATGCACATTACGTGCATTTGTTGCCCTGATTGTAGACGGTCTCTTGGGGAAACCGTCTCTGACACTGACCCTTCCATGACGTCTGCGCTACAGAGGTTTTTATATCTGTCTTATGCAGACTTTCCTCTATAGCTATTACTGGCATGCATTCATGTGTTTTTCTTTAAGTCATGATGGAGTGACTCTACAAAATAACTGAGAACTGAGATTAGCATTTGAATAGAAGACAAACACGGAACCAAAATGTCTCCTCGCTGGATTTAAAAACACATTCTGTTTAGTAAGCATGGGAGAGATTTGAATTTATTATACTCCGTCTGCGGATAAGCCCATCTGATTCATCAACAGGGTATCCCTTCCTTTTGATTGTATAAACTCCATCAATCCATACTCAGCCTCTCTGCAGTATAATCCCCATTCACCTCCTGCAGTCATTCCACTGAGTCTCTGTGCAATTCCCCCGTCCCCCGAATTTCACAAATGAAACAAAAAAAAAAATCTCAAATGTTGTCGTTAAAACCCAGTAAAAACACTAGTGGAGGCAGAATGTCCTCAAGTGTATGGCCGCTGATGAGTTGAGGACCATACGGTATTTAAAACAGAATCTATTATTCATGAGACGACAGCAATTTTAGTTTCTGCTCCAAAACAGACTGCAAGTTTATTAAACCCATAATTAGAGCACGGCTAAAGACCATGCCAAGACATTACATTCCATTAATAATCTAATACTGAGTCTGAATGATGGCGTTTGTCTCGAAAAGGGTGTAAAACTAAGCTTCCCATTCACAATTACACACAGTCTGCCTGCTGTTGGAACCACTAGATGCCGTATAGTTAGTGACAAGCATGCCGATGCTAATTGGGAGCAAATGGCTAATTATGCCCACGATGCTTACCTTCAAGCTATCAGGGTGTTTAGTTTTTTAAGCATCCAAAGTGAAGCAATTCAAAGCGGAGTCAAGTACCTCTATTCTCTGGCTGTGAAGTGGCAGTGACTGACAGATTAAAGGTGGCTGGATAATCTGAAGGCTTTATACAGAGAAAAAAATGACGAGTATCCACTTCACGTCGGTAATGAGCGGCAAAGATGTTATAATAACAGTGTTTTCAGCAGCAAAATATCTGTGTAAATAGTAAAATCAAAGCTTGGCTATCTCCGATTTGGTTGGGAGGGTAAAACAAAGTCCTGGTGTACAATTAACCGTTGGAGTATTCTATTCAACGCCCTCCTTCGAAATTGTAGGTAATGGTGATGTTGTATTGGCTTGAACGATCAGAAAAATGGGGGTCGGTTCTGGCAGATGATGAAGACTCATTGACTTTTTTTTGTATGTGATTGGTGACTGCAAGAGCTAATACCGATCGCCTGATTGAGTGCTTGATTGCAGCGTTCTGCCTGAGCAGATGCAACGCTCCATTTCACTCAGAAACCATTGAATTTGACAGAAAAAGGCACTGCACTCCGAGATGATTCCCAACGACCGGTTGTGTGAGAGTTTGTTGTGAGCGTGATAAAAAAAAAAGAAGAACCCAAAACAAAACAGAAATCTGATTTCTCGAGGAAAACCCTGGAAACCTTCCTCAAACAAAACAGCCAACATCACAGTCTGCGTTCTTACACTTCACATACCCAGCCAACGTGAGGAAACAGGCATGTTGTAAGTCTTTGTGGATGCTTACAAATCTTTTCTCACTTGAGATGTGACCTCAGCAAGCAGACAGTACACCTTCGAGTGATCAAAACAGCAGGAAGCAGTATTTTCTAACAGGAAGAAAAAAGTTCTGGACAAGTTTGCAACTGAGGTGTGATATAGAATACTAAATGCGCTGGTCTGTGTGCGTGCATGCATGTACTATTCTTCATCTTAAGAGTAGAAGCCTCAAGATCGAGACTGTGGGAACCTGTTCAGATTTGGTCAGGATGTTCACTTGGACTCAAAGGTGAACTAATTAGTTTTTGGAGGCCAAAGCTCAAGGTCACTGTCACCTCACGCTGTCCCATTCTTGTAACCGCCATATCTCAAGAACACATGTAGGGAATTTCTACAAATTTGGTACAAAAGTCATAGAATTTTTTAGATTTGTTATTAGAATTTGGCGGCTAAAAGTCAGAGGTCAAGATAATGGATTGGTAAATGGACTTGCATTTCTATCTTGCTTTTCCAGTCTACTGACCGCTCAAAGTGCTTTACAACACTTGTCAGATTCACCCATTCACACACACGCATTCATACACTGATGGCGGAGGCTGCCATGCAACTGCTCATCAGGAGCAATTTGGGGTTCAGTATCTTGCTCGAGGACACTTCGACATGCAGCTAGGGGGAGCCTGGATTGGAACCAGCGACCTTCTGATTACTAAACGGCCGGCTCTACCTCCTAAGCTACAGCCACCCCAAGGTCACTATGACCTCACAAAACAAATTTGTCTGCCATAACTGAATAATTTATATGATAATTTCAATAAAAGTTTTACACAAATGTCTAACAGGATGAAATGATGAGTTTACATTTGATATCCAAAAGGTCAGAGATAATATCTTTTGCAAAATATTGTGATGTCACAGGGCATCTCTGACATCATAATATTTTGCTATAATATAAAATGTAATCACCATTATTAATAGCTCAGGAGCAGAAACTCAGGAGAGAGTGCAATGCTGTTTTGCATTGAAGCTCTAGAAATGATTTGTGCACCACGAAACTTCACCTTATTTTACACCTGCATGAGGCTAGTAGAATAGATAATGAGTGAATTATATTTTGGGGGGAATTTACCCTTTGAGACAGCATGAGGATTGTTGCTGAATCTGAAAAATATTCTGATGTTGTATGCATGTTGTTAAATTAGTTTTTTTTTTCCTGCATAGAGACACCGTTGTGTCCAAAATTCCTGTGAGCTCCTGTCTAATGAGTTCAAAGGAAAACTGCTCAAAGAGCTCCGATGTTTTTTAAGACGCGGCGCATTCGTGGTTGGTGGTGGAAGGAGTGGGATAATGAGTGGTTTCCAAGGCCTAAAGCAGGAATTTCTGACCGAGCAAGGCCTTGATATAATGAAAGGCCATTGGCTTAAAGTAATCCAAGTTTGGCCTCTCGGCTTCTTAGCGGGTGTCGGGACAGACACTGGCAGCAGCTTAATTAGTTACAGTGGCATGAAGCAACGTCGTAGTAAGAACCAAAAACCAGAAAACGGAGCAGCGTAAAGCATCAGCTAACTTAGAGTGTGTGCTGTGAGGTTTTTAAAGACCACCTCATTGATTTATTTGAATAGGCTGATTGGCAACTGCTCGAGTCATCTGGCAGCTATCAGGGTTTTTTTGAGCATCTGGTGGCACAGCAGCCGTTTAAAGTCAGTTAATGCCGGTAGTGATTTCCTACCTCACTTCAATCAATAATGATCCCAGTCAACTACCGAGCAGTGAGCTGCTGTCCTGTCGTGTTAATTAGTTCAGCATTAATGGTAGTTTTCCATTAGCTTAATTCAAGCTCATGTACATGGTCTATGGGGTCTAGGGGATAGCCACATTTTCAATCCGTTTGGCTTAGCAAGGCCTCCAGTTAATCTATCATGTCAGCAAGGTCTGAATCCCTTCACCAACAGTGATCTCTCTTGCTTTGAGGGTCCATCTTTATGCAGGACTGTGTCTAAGCAGAGATATACTGATGGACTGCTTTTCCCTCTTCGTGTAATAGAGACAGAACAGTTAGTTGTCTGTACAGGATGTTCCTCCCATAGGATAAGGAGGGGAAAAAACAATTTTCAGATATTTTATTTAAATTAAATTGTAGAAGAAGAATAGGATGATTATTTGCACATCCAGTGTACCGTGTGAATGAAAAAGGTAATACATGTTGATCCCATTTGGATCCTCATCGGTTTGACCCGATGTAGCAAACAAGGCCACCAAACAGTTTGAGTCACACTAGTGGATATTTTTGAGAAAACCTGGGGATATTTCCATCTGTTTTTGTGGCACTGAAACCAGGATTTTTTTTCACAGGAAGTCGGACATCTCCATCTGGTATTTTGGAGCCAAAGCATGATGTTTTTCTAACCCTGACCAAGTAGTTTTTGTGCCTAAGCCTAAGCATAGAATAAGCACAGCTTTATGACAAGAGAGAAATAGAAAATTAAGTCTGAACAAATGCCAAGTAAAAAGTTGCAACAAAAAGAAACACTTAGTTTGAACTTATCTGTGGTTTTGCAGAAACGTACTTAGCTAACATTTATTCTGGCGATCGGGTTGGGCATTACTGTCTTTTCAATGCAACTAAATGTTTATTTAAATAAGGTTATGGCATATTGTATTTTACCTCAAGAGGTAAAAGCTTCCTTTGTGTATGATAATGTAGACGGTGGTCCAATTAGCATAGAAGCAGAGCACATGGAGGATGATTAAACGCTGCATTAGATTTGAGCAGCACCTTCCCACTTTGAATTTCGAGGTCTGGCGCTAATGCACAATCCACAAGACAAAGCTTGATACAGTATGACTAAAGCTGTTTGTAAACACTGTCATAGCAAATCTAAAGCTGCCATAATCAATAGTTTTATATTACCCATGGAGAATTATCACCCGGCTCTACAGAGCGGCTCTTCCTCGTCTTTCTGCTCATCGCCATTGTGGCACACAAATTTTCAGTTTGGATTTTCTCACAGCTCTAATCAGCTTTCTTTCCAGAGGCAGAAGGCAGCAGCTTTCCACCAAACACCCTGACCAGCACAGGTAGCAAATAGCTGGTAAACATGTTGGAACATTTAACAGTTAAAGAGCAAGAAATTACCCTCAGGGAGTTGTTGGTAAGCAAACCAGTGCCAAAAGGAAGGTGATTATTGGACTTAAGTTCACATGTGGCCAAAAAACACAACTCCACATGAATATTAATGTTGTTCTGTGTCCTGGGGATGTTTAAATAACCCAGTGTTTGCTAACAAATTCACCAAATCAATTGTATTAGGTTTTAATGTGTTATTGCTGTGGTCAGAATGAAAAGCTGGCAGTTAACGTTTCTGCAAACCAATGATTCACATGATGGTTCACAGTCATACCTACTATATTGACATACGGAAATACGGATCCTAGAAAGCATTATATCACATTCACATTACATGATTATGGCTGGCTGTTAAGCCAGTGACCACCGTTCAGGGCAGCGCTTCAACCTTTGTAAGTGTGAAACTAGTGGAATAGGACGATTTCCAGCCCTTGCTTGTGGCAACCAAAGCTGGAATTTTAAGCCAAAACACGACCATTTCCAAACCCTAACCGAGTGTTTTTTGTGCGTAAACTTAACCAGACCACGAGCAAGGGGTTGTGACAGCAAAAAACTTCAAACTGAACCTAAACAAACATAAAGTTGCAACTCACCATATCTGCACATTGCCGTTGCAACATTGCTACTGGTTTACATTTTATTCAACCAATTGGCAAAACAAAAATCTTTGTAACGGAATTTCAGATGCACAGCCAAGAAATGAAAGGAGAGGATCTGTTTCCTGCCTGACAGATGCTGGAGAGATAAAAGCAAGGTCTCTGCTGATTCTGAAAAGTAAGAGCCTCACCCATGAAGCTTTAAGGACAAACAGCCTCTCATATTGAACATTCTCGTAGGCTTCAGATGCATTTTTTATGTTCTCTCACTTGGCCTCCATTCGTGCCTCCAAGTAGGGCTTAAGGCTATTTTTGTGACCATACATATGTGGGCTATGATCAGGTCAAGGCAGCCATTACAGCCGCAAATGAGGAAGTAAGGTGAAGTAGACTTTCATCCACGAAGACCACTGGTGGTGTCCACTGTGAAACCAGAACTCAACTCTGAATTCTTTTCTCATCATGTACGTAACGTAATGTAAGTTACGTACTTTGGCAGGAGTAATGTAGTTATTTTAAAGCAAACTAAAATGTTTTTTTCAAGCTGCAAGCGTACAAAGTCAACCTATTCAGTCTTTTTGCAATGGGGATGTGTTGCATATCAGGGGGTCCCTGCGATTTTCTTTTATCCAAGCCAATGTGAGGAGGGATGATCAACACTACCCCAACAGCTTTTCCAAACATGTTCACATTTGAAAAAAAGATGACATGGAATAGATTCAGTTTTTCAGCTCACCGGAAAGTGTGCAGACATGAGTCCTCAGTATTATTGACATGTCAAAAATATTGATCAGCAATGAGAATTTCTTCAAAGCCGCAGAATGCGAGCTGACAACATCACATATTAGATGAAGCTGTACAACTTTCCACTGGAGACAAGGGAGCAATTTATGCATCTCTGGATTTCAGGAAGCATCAATAAGAATAAGATGTCAGCAAGCATCTCATTATTGTTTCATCTCTGTTTCATCTTTGCATATGTTCCTTCCACGAGGGCCCATTTTCAGAATCGATGCACGGAGGATGATGGCGGTTATCAATGAACGCTCGTGACAGAACACAAACGCCGGCAAGCAGCAGGAGCTGAGGGGGATAGGAGGGGGTTACTGTAGAAGGTTTTTAATTTTTTTTATGCATTTCTATATTTTGTTGTTGGAAAGATCCACAGACAATTCTGAAAATAACATGTTGCACGTAAAAATAGGATCCAGGATCCGTCTGTGCACAGCTGAGAACTGTGTGCGAGTGAGGCGAGAAAACAGAGATGAGTCAGAGATGAGGTGTTGAAACTTGCGTGTCATTTGTTTCAGGGGTATTTACAGGTCAGCAGTTGTTCCCTCTGAAAGCTGCCATGACAACAGATAAAAACACTATTTGAAGCCAGAAAACATTTTGGTGAACATCTTTTTATATAATTTAAATGAAGGTCAGTACTGAGGTGTTGGCAGGTAGTATATACACTGCTTGCCAGAATAATTTTTAATTAAATCCTTTGACACCTGGCTGCAGTTTGTCTGCAAAAAAAAAAAAAAACTAACTAAAAGACAGTTTTCCTTCAGCCACAAACTAAAGCTAATGTTAAATCCTTCCTGGCCAGCCTGTTACTCCACCATTCTTCCACACCCCCGGGTTGCCAGTGTTGTTGCGCTGAATTACGCTCACACTGGACCGCCGTGCTAGGGGGCATATCAGTAACAGTCTAACTCACCAGCGAAATACGCAGGCCTCACAGGGAGACAAAGAAACTCTAAAATATGCAGTTCTTTCTCAACCATGATATCTCTGGCACCAGTGCTCTAATCCATTACCCCAGACGCCTACACTGGAAGGGATCTGTGGATGCCTGATAAACACAAACAGAAACAAAGCCCAAAGACTCTGCCCACATTTACTGTATGTTTCCCCTGCCATTATTGCTCAATGGTCTAGTAGGAGGTGGTAGAAAACACGGCATTATATGCACTCTTCTTTTGCTAGAAACAATTTTGGGGGTTACACGACCTGAGGAAGCCATTTCCTGTGCTGCTTCAGGGGAGTTTCTGTACTTGCAGGTGGCTCCGGTGAGTGCGGCACCCTGCTCTCCCCTGCACCGCTCGAGCCTCCTCAAGCCCCTCCACACTCGCTCCCAGTCTCTTGTGCTACTGTGTTACTCCTCGTCAAAAAATAATTCCTCAAAGATAGCCTCAAGCGACAAACAATCGAGTGTCTCTCCCCCCCCGTTCTCCAAGGCTAACTAATTATCCAGCCGCTTTATAATTGGTCAAGAGCCATTACAGATAGCTAATAAAAGTGGAAGCTGATAATTACTGTTCAGCCGTGGAGTGTCGGGAAATGAGGAATAGTTGTGGTTTCGGAGTCGGGAGAAGGAGGTTGGAGTTCTCAGGCGAAAAAGGAGCGAAAGCTAATTAGATCTGCTCTCCCCGAGCCCCGCCTGACAACTCGGAGACTCTCAGTCTCTCGGAATAAATGGGAACAGGTGTTGAGCGGCGCTGAGTGAATCTCCGTGTTGTCCTCTGTCCTGCCATCATCGCTCAGAGCGCCTTCATCAAACAGATTCATCTTAATGTCACAGTAATTGTATGGATGCAACAGGACGTCAAAACACTCCCTGCTGGATTGATATAAGCAACAGAAAAATCAGTGCGTAAACTACTGGATTAATGCACTCAGAGTATGACTGCTGAAATGTCCATTATGATGCTCTTCACACTGACTTCTTTAGTAGTGGCGTACACTTTTCTTTTCAAAAAATCACTGTGAGGATGATCTTTTTCCTGAAACCAAGTGTCCGGCAGAGGCAGCTGGAGTAATTCTAGTCTTAAGGGGTTACTGGGAGCATCACTAGAGGAGCTCTCACACAGCGATCGAAGGCATCAACCAATCGCGTTGTGCAAAACGTCACATCACAACTCATGGCAACGACGGAACTGTTGATTGTCTGTGTTTCTCATCATCCTGTATTATATGACAAAGGACACAAGGACAGCGCGACAAAGGTGACCGGGGATGAGTTACGTCGATTGCTCCCCGCCCTGAAAGGTGGCGACGTTTTTTTTTTTCCGCCAGTCCCTCCCTGTCCTGCTCGGTCTGTGGTGACTATCAGTTTGATGAGGTAATATTCACAGGAGATCATTTCCAGGCCTAAATCATGAACATTCATGAAGCATGTGACTAGCTCTAAAGCTCGGCCCACTGAGGAGACTGAAACATCTGATCTGTTTGGCGTAATGAGTGACCCCAACAACATTCAATCTAAGACATGAAATAAACATAAATCCAGTATTTCAATCATGTCTCTGATATTATCGTCGACTGTATAAGGTTCGACCAGCACACCTCTACTTACACCATCTCTTTTCCCCTCTTCTTCTGCAATTGTACAACAGCACTGAACTGGAGAATTCGACGGCATCAGCTGTTTGTCTCAACCAACCAAATCGTAATAACAACAGCAGTGAAAATTGTTTTGCATTTAATTTTGTTTTCACTCCATCTCGAGGGATGCTGTACTGCTTGCTTCCATTACATGTTACATAATCTTCATTACATGCCATCAAGCGAAAAACTAATTAGGTGACGGTATACGAAAATGAATCACTGAAATTAACACTGACTTATGAACGGATGCAGCCTGCGCAGTGTTGCTTTTTGTCGTGATTAGTTCTGCGTTTAGTGGCAGAAAACTGTCAGTCAGGGGCCAAATGTGGATTGTCACTGTCTTGAACTGTCAGACATGACTTTCAATTTGTGTTGCCCATTTAACAGAAGATAACAGACTGAGTCTCAGCCATGAGTAGCATCCAGTTATGACGTCCAGCATTTAGTCCGGAGTAAAGTTGATGACTACCCTCATTTCCTCTTACATAAAAACTTTTTAATTGTTTGTTTGAATTCTTTCGGGCAAACTTCTGCCTTATTTTCTCAACTCGTGCTTGTTCGTTTTCCTTAGGATTTCCTCTCCTGCTCAAACACTTAGAGCCAATTCTGTTTCCCTCTTCAGCTACAAAGTCCTACTTAATTTTCTTCCAAGTGGAACATGACTTACAGCTGTTCATGACACTAACTATATTTGCCAGGGGACACTCAGAAATCTGATTGTCTCTTTTTTTCAAAGCTAATCAGCCCAAAATCTCCAGCTGGAGAAAGTTTCTCTATTCATTAGCTGTCTGAGTTTTGCCCTTGTTCTTTGGCTAAAGTGGAAATGAAAGGGCCTGTTACTTCTTGTTGCTCACCTCATGAATGCTTATTATCTGTGAAAACTTGACTAACCTTAAGTCAAGTAAATGCAGTTGTCAGTACCGATCACCAGGGAGGAGAAATATTGAGAATGCATTCCACAGGTCTATAAACTTTAATCATGGACTGCTTTATATAGAAAGTACACACCGCAGATTCTTTTTTACTCAAAGGGCCACATCTGAATTTTTTTTTTTAATTTAAGGTCATGGGTCAGGAGGAATTGTCGCTAACAACATATTTGAACACTTCAATGAATTGACGCCACATCTTTCACATTTTTCATCCTTAATATTTCATTATTAAATAATTCTGGAGTAAAAAAAAGGGTGTAGATTTCAGAGTTCATGACATGCAACTGAATGCAACACAAAGTCTCAGTCTATCCGCGTGTGTGTCCAGGAAGAGTGGCGACAGTAATGCTGTACCTAATGGGGATCCTTTTAAACTAAACTGTCCTCCAGGGCTTTTCTACTTTTTAGCGCACTCAGAATAAACATTTCTCTTTTCTCCCGTGCTGTCCAGTTATTCTGCAAACTGCTTGGATGGAACTGAAAGATGTGTTGGTGCATTTTGCGTGTGGACAGTCCTGTGTGATGACAGGCAGAGATCCTACCATTAAGGGGAAAAAAAACAAAAACAGCAGATGGGGCCGGATGCTCTACGGTTCTGAGTGATTTCAGTTGCCATGTGTTGTTTTCGCTTTGAGTTACACAAATAACTTTAACTTTAAATAAAGTTACAGCATTCTGAGTGATGTGTAGTCTGACTCCCTGGATACGGCGTTCCCCTCTTCCTTACACGGTAAATTTTAAATCTTGACTTTGCTCAAAAAATGTCAGGAAAAGTTTTAGCTCAGTAAAACACCAGTAAAGTCAACTATTTAAGTTGTATGAGCTGAACAGTTTTAACAACTTATAAAGTTACTTGTTAATTGATTTTTATGAGATAATCTTGCTCAGTGTTGCTCAGTGAAATAAGAACAGCCTCCAAGCTAGCAAACTGGCTATGAGTGTTTTTCTTTCCCCCTTTGGATGAATCCAGCAACCAAATTGTGTGTTAGTTTGTGGCTGACAGTGACAGCAGCGTGGGCAGCTGGATTAAAGACGTTGGCGGATCCCAGTTGCTGATTAAGGTTTCTTCATATGGATGGGGATCTTAACATTATTCAGATTTAACATATTAGACACTGGTTTTGATAATAGCCCGTATAGATAATGGAGAAATAGCTTATGCTTTTGATATTGGACTAGCAAACTAGCATAATGAATTATAAGCTGTAATTAAACACGGCAGACCAGTTACATAAATTAAGATGGTAAAATACTTTTGCGTGTTGGATTCTTTTTTTTATATGTGTTCAATATTATTCAATTTATCGCCTGGCCACAAAATACCAACTGCAGGTCCCTCACAGAATAATTTATAAATGGCGACTTGTCTTCTTCCAGTAATTCCCTGGACTTGTGTTTACCAGAATGCACATTCAGCACAGCTACCCTTTCTCATAAACTGAGACAGCGCTGTGGATATAAGTCTGACAATGCGAGACTAAGAGATGAGGGTCTTATTGATGGAGGCTGTTACACGGGAAGGACTCTGCTCTGACTATAATCCTCGGCTTAGTCACTTGAGTTGTCCACTTTAATGTAACACTCACATGTGTTCCTGTATATTTATAAAAGGTCAAGTATATCACAGACTGTATGACTGGAAAATTGATCAATAGGTTCATCCATAGTGTGAAATGTAGATACGTTCAGTGGCTGTCGAGCCTGTTAAAGTAAAACCTGGATAAAGCATTATTTAAAACAGCATCCACTGCACCATTTTGCTGTTTGGTGGTGTGTTTGCTATAATTATGGGGTGAAACGTGTCAACTGATTGCTGTAATAGACTTGAATGCAATTTAGCCTGTGGCTTGTTTTGCATAAGACCTTTAATTTTTCTCTTTTAGCACAACAAAATTAAAAGTGTGCGTCCCGTTGGAAAACATGTTCCCTAAATATTTGATTACGGTGATCGCTGTGTTATTTGTCCTGCAGGTGTTGAGCTCAGACGGAAGAAAAGGTTCGGGGTGAAGGACTGTTTTTTTGTCTGCTCTGATATATTACATCTTGGTCGCTGCACTTTTGAATGTAGCTGTGTAAACAATCCGGTCAGCGCAAAAAAAAAAGAGACTGACAAATACACAGCGCCACTGAATAATTCAAAGCACTCTGCCACCCATTCATCCTGCCAGCTTTTAAAGCCCCTGACTGCACTATTGATCTGTGTGCTTTGGCTGTACCCCATCGGATGTGCATTGAATGACCAAAATCAAATGAAAGAGATTGTTGGAAATTATGATTTAGGCTTTTAAACTGATATAGAAGAAAGGACTGTATCCCAATGGTACCTTTTTTTTCTTTCAACCCAAACTTATGTAGACCGTCAGATGTCATTCTGTAACTCTGAAATGGATCTAGGTGAGTTTTATCTGTCCTTTTTAATATTATGGGATTTGAGTCCCCGCTGAATACCCATTAAGTACTTGAAGGCAACTGATTAGGACCACTTAATTATCTATTACAAAGCTATTAAGACCACATTCCTAAATAATAAAAAAAAAAAGATTAAATGGGTTTTTTTTATGATGGACCTTAAAAAGTAACTGTGACATTAAAGCAAAGGATTCTTGAAAGAAGACATATTACGCTCATTTTCAGGTTCATAACTTTATTTTCGGTCACTACAAGAATAGGTTTAATGCTCCGTGCTTTCTGTTCTAATGCTCAAAAAACACATCAGTTTCCCTCTACCTGAAATGCTGTTTTTAGCTCCTGTCTCTTTAAGGCCCCTCAGTCAGCCCTGATTGGTCAGCTCACACATGCCTGAGCCAGCATCCTTAACAGCAACAAATCAATTCTTACGTCCAAAACTAGTGGCAAGGCATAAATTATGCGGATGTGTGACTCTGACAGAGTTTCTGTTTGTGTAGAAATTGACCTTCTTAAGAAAAGGAAAACAGAAAAGAGAAAAGGCAGAATAGGCATCTGGATGAGCTCAAATAAGAACATAATTGATGCAACATCCTTACAAGTATCTATATCTATATAAGTATCTTATAAGTGTCATATTACCACAAAAACAAAAAAATGTATCACTAAATGTTTATATCCACATTCACATGCATTCAGGGTCGTCACGGCATCACAAGTGTCATGTGTCAGCAGTGGCCTTATCTCCCATGTTCAAAAGCTTTTTAATTGGAGACAACCAACTCTGCTGAACGGACACAAAAGCTAATGCAAATTACATTTAATTTGCATAGATTGCTTAATCAAATCCACCCCACAGAGACCAATTCATTATAATCTTTTGGCAGCAATGTCTTTACCGTTGAAACAGTGCTGTAAACAGGCAGACGGCCCACTCTCATTGGCTCGACTCAGATTACCTTAATGAATGGACACCGCCTGAATCTTCCTTTTTATCCTTCTTCCCCTTAAGTTAATCTTGAACTACATCAAGGTCAGTCTGCACCTACATGTTCAACTTCTCCGGCACTCTGAGAGAAAGAAAGGCACTCCTCCTGCAAACCCCAATTGTCGGATTTTAAATATTTCATCACTCCTTTTTTCAGCTTCACTTGCAGAAAAGAGAAATGGGGCGTTGAAAAGCATTGAGCATTGATGCCGTGTGCAGCAGTTATGAGACAACGGAGTGGGTTGAGTGAGTGTGCCCGCAGTCTCTGCCGCTCAAAATCAAGCTGCGCCTAGCTAAAGTCTGTAAGCAGTGCAGGCCTGATTGCCTGAGTGTTTCAATCTAGTCATTCCTGTGCACGCTTTGACATTGATGCCAACAGACAGCCAACTTCTCCATGTGTAAGCAAACCAGGCTTTCCACCAGAGGCAGATCTTTGAAGTTTAGGACCTGCAAATGGAAAATAAGGAGGTGTAATACATTTGATGTGGCTTTTACAAAGACTGACGGCAGCATAAAATATTTACAACGGTAAGTAAATTTGCTGAGAATCATAAAAAAAAAAAACCTCTCCAGACTGTTGTCACACTGTTTCGAAGTTACAACTGAATAATTGTTTTATAACAAAACTGTTGCAGTTCATGGTAAACGTCCCGGCTGTGGGGCTTGTAGCTGACTTCTGAAATCTGCCAGATACACTGAGGTTGTGTTTGATGACATGACACAGCACTTGAAAACTCATGGGGGTTGAAGCGCTCATGCTACTCTGATATCCATTAAAGCTGCAGATGATGGACGCATGCACTTACATATGATTCACCGGCTAAGCCTTTTCGAACACAACGCCGTATATAATTTGTGGCCACAGTCGGCCCATATTGAGCCACACGCATTACATCTCCCTTTGGCAACACTGACACTCAGTATGCCATGAAATAATAATTTGTTTGTGGTGCTCGCAGCCCTTCGAAAATTAATTGGAAAAACACAACAGCAGCTTGTCTCAAAAAGGTTATTCAGGGTAATCCACAGAGCTCAGCGTGGGAAGTTTTTTTTTAGCACTTCCCGCCTTTAATAGCTTCCGATCAATGAAGTGAGGTTCGTGGATCCTCAGCCCAGTTGCCAGGATATTTACTGTATATGTTAGCAGTTAATGAATCTGAAAACCACAGATACGTCCAAGATATTTGTAGCAAAGCTGGCATATGACATTCACGTTATGTAGCTGACTTTCACATCAGGAGATGGGGGGGTCGTTTCGAGTCACACCAGTAGGTGTTTTCAGGGACACCTAGAGATATTTCCAGCTGTTTTCGTGGCAGGAAAGCAGATGTTTTGTTAAGAAAACCTGTAGACATTTGCATCCGTTTTCACAAAATAGAAATTCAACCTCAACAGATGTCAAGTTGCAACATATCGAAAAGTTTTAATTGTATCTGCAGTTTTGCAGAATATGACTTAACTGCCATGTATTCTGTTAATTGGGTTGAGGTCCTGCTGAGTGACTGGGTGACTATCTATGGAAAGAGATTATTTTTCAATGCTGTTGACACATTCAACGAAATTCCACGTCCCTCCTAACATCGATATCAGGGGATTGTATAATGTGCCTACATGTTTTTTTTCCCAAACTTTGTTGAGATACATTTAAAAAAAAATCTTTAAAAAAATAGTGATTTAAAATAAACTATATCTTAGTCTATTTGGAATTATGGAGATGAGTAATCATAACCAAAATCACAAAAAACATTGACATTCCTCTGCTATTTTCTAATTTCCAATTCCTTCTAATTTCTCTTCGAAATTATTCTCATACATCTTGATGGTTTCATGACTTTCTCCATCAGTGGCACAGTGTTGATATATTATTTAAACCCATGTAAAACTTTGTAATTCTGCACTTGTGTACGTGAAATTTCATAAATTTCACCATAAAATCAGTGTCACGTTTTTCATGTTCGAAGCACATAATGACATTTTTTTTTACACCCAATTCTGAATAATGTGCCTCTGTCTCATAATGCATCCATATTGTTTGTTGGGTAACACTAAATTCCCCCTGAGGTTCACTCATGCATGAAGCACTTGTGATTAATTTGCAAAGCGTTAGCCAAAACAATTAGCGTTCCGCGTTTTGTTGTTTACCAATTACAGACGCCGCTGTGAGCTCTACCTAACACATTCAGGGCTACTTAAAGAACTATTTACCATTCTCTCATTTTTTCCTATAAACACATTACCACCGATTTGGCTGACCAAAGCAATCTTTTGTGCTTTTAAAACATTTAACAAAGGTGGGCTAAAAGGGAGGAAAAAGCACTCTGCTGCAGCTGCAGAATCACTGACGGCGTCTTTGTCGGGTTCCGATGCCTCCATTAACCCTGACTAGTTGATTAACTGTGAGAACAGTACACAGGCAGGTCATGTATTCACTGAGTCGATGTTAATGGCTTTTACACAAGAGTGTCACTGTCTGCACAGGTAATTCATTTCAGTGGAGAAGAGTGACTGTAAGTGCTGCTTTTTGTAATGAAAAACATCTTCTCTTGAACGCTTCAAATTGTGGCATGTTCTCTAAATCAGTTCACGGCTTCAAAGAAAAAATTGGATGTTTGATGCAAACTCTGTTATCCTCCTCATCCAGCTGTGACCTTTCTCCCGTGTAGCGGATCAAAACATTAAGAAAACACACAAACGATTAAACCTGAAGTTTATCTCTGGGTTTATACCAGATAAAAACCCAGAAGCACCGTTAAAAGTAATTTCTGTTTGTGTAAAAGAAAGTTTCACACTCACATTGGGCATAATTACCTGCTTTATTTAATTGAATATAATCATCCAAAGCTTTTTTTTTTCCCCCTTGGCTGCTTAATTGCTTAGAGAGAGTGATGTTTTCAGTCAAAACATAAGAGGCTATTACTCTGATTTACAGGAAATATGTGTTAAAGGAAAAAGTTTTGCATTGCACCAAAAGCCGTATCTCGTGCAAGAGCGAGAGTGTTGAGATTAGCGGAAACTGCTCCTGTGAATAACATAAAACAGGTATCATATGATGAATCTGAGCTGCAAGAATATTTTAGATGCAAAGATGTTAGTGATTCAAGGATTTTCGCCCCGAGGCACTTAACAGGTTGTCTGACACAACAGAAACAACAATTTGCATCAACCAGGTTTGTTTTTTGTATCAATGACAGAAAGTGTTGAGAGTTTAATTTGTTCTGCTCATTCACAGATATTGATTTCTCTCACACAAGCTCCACTATGATTTAAATCTAATGGGACAACCCCTTTGGATGACTTTGGAACAAGTCCATCCTCCTCCCTGTGTTCAGCTGCCTTGTCGATACTGCTGAGTTTTTAAGTAATGGTTACGCTCCGGCAGGGGTCAATGGGATTTTTGTGGGTTCACCGTCTGTACTGTCGACTTTGCCGTGTCATTGAGATACATAAGACAGTAAATCCAGGGGTCAAACCGAAGACAGGAGGTTGTAATATACTAAGAAGTAAATCCTCTCCGTGATTAAGAATGTCATGCATGGCAAAATAAGGAATGCGACATTGTCAGTGTGATTAAACTTCAGCTCTGTTGACATTTAATTGCCTGCAATCACAACGATGCCGATTTGTGCGAAATGAAAATAATGTTTGGAGTTTTATTAAGGAGCCAGTCAGGGTCTGCAAACCACTGATACACTCACATTTGTACCTTTTACACCAATTATATTGACATTTTATTCAATATCATATCATATTCTCATTGCAGGTGGAGGGGATGCAACAGGCGAAAATGCTGGCCAGCCAGTGACCATAGTTCTAGGCCACGTTTCAACATTTGTAAGTGTGACAATACTGGATGTTTTTAATGACACCTCAGGACGTTTTCAGGTATTTCAAGCCAAATCACAGTCTTTTCCTAACCTTGTCTTTCAATAGAAGCGTCGGATCACCAAACTATATATCGTTATGGAGGACCGTTACAAACAATTCCAAATGTGAAAACTACTGCACAGATATGACCTCAACTTTTGTCTTGACATTATCTACACCTATGTCTACCCAGGGGCTACTGTGATTTGAACATGTGTCTGTAATTGTTCTTTCACGTTACTTTAAATGCTCAGTTACATAACTTGTAAAAATAAATGACCAGATTATTCTTAATCCTCAAAGATCAATTTAGATTCATAACAACAGAGATGTTAGGGTGAAATAAGATTCTTAAACAAGAAAGATTTTGGCAACATCTCATAAATGAGTCCTTAGACTTGAAGAACAAGAAAGGACTTTGTCAATGCACCTTCTGACAATTGACTGTTTCTGATCTGCTAAGGTGTAGGCACAGAAATGAGTACACAGTTCATGTTAGAAAAACATTGTGGTTTGGGCTAAAATGGCTTCTTTGTCAAATGTATATAATCATAATAGGCTTTACTGCTCCAACATAAACATACATCTCTTTGGGGAAGTTGCTTAAACCACCATCTTATTTTCTTTTTTTCTTTGGATGACCATCTCACATCTCACCATTAAATGTGAAACAGCCTCCCAAGTATTACAGCATTATTATCAGCATTACGATATTATTAGTGTGACCCTTGTTCAGTTACACATTCACACATCAAGTGCTTAAATACTTCAGGGGAAGCCTGAAAGGGCAAAGCCACTATGATTAGATAAGATGTCCTGCAAGATGTGTTACATCAGAAAATGCATGTTTAACTGTGCAACAGAGGGTATCGCATGAGCCAGAGCAGCAGTGACAAATATGAAAGGACCTCAGGATATAAAACACGACCTCAACTTGAAATACAAAACGCCTGGTTCCCGAGAAGAAGAATTCAGAATGAATCTGTTGCCGAGAGGCTTCAGATAGATGATTACTGGTCTTTTTTATTGCTATTCTTAAAACTATGTTGTCAAGTGTCTGCTGGTGTCATAGGAAGAAAGATACTATTTTTTAAGCATTTAAAGTGCCCACAGTTTCATAACTTGAATTATTATTCATCAACTATTTCATTACAAGAATTCAAGGAATTATTCTCAGAGAAGAAGTCAGAGGCCAGAGATGTTTTGTGTGATATAAAAAAAAAAAAATCTAGGACAAGAAAACCTCGGATGCACAAATTGAAACCTTGGGTCTAGCAGCTGAGACGTAAGCTGACATATTCATCGAAAGTTCAATTATCAGCATGTCACCTTTTTGAGTAAATCGATAGCAATGTGTTCCGATGCTGCGCTGTACGAGCGCGAACGCTGACATTCAGCCACAGAAGGACGAAGGTAAACGTCAGGAAGGAAGGGCGCGTTGTCACACCAGATTCGAGGCGCCGGGTCGATACCCTTGTGTGTGTTTTGTAATGAAAGGTCTTCAAATCTTGATAGCTTAATGATTACAGGTTAAAGAAACAAGGTGACGGGGTGGTGACAAACAGACAGCTAGTCTGTTAGGATTTATCGTGTTTTCACAGAGTGAGGGAGCTCTCGGGACGATAATTAGCCTGTAAATGAGAATTGATCCTCCTCCGCCAGCTGGCAATGCGAATGTGTACAAATATTTGGAGAAACATGTACGACTGGCCCTCTGTATGCTGTCTCTATACTTTCATCCAGTCTGGTTTTAGATTATTAACTGATCCCACCTTTGTACAGCTGTAAAAGCCAAAAAATGATGGAAGTGCTCACGAGTTCTAAAAATAGCAAAATACAAAAAAAACATATAGAAACCAATTCATGAGACTAGTGAGACCATCTGGTGTGAGGACATCAGAAATGCACACTGGAGCTTTAGCATGCTTTTAGCATAAATAAATATCTGCCATCACAGTCGCTGAAACCACTTCATCCTATTTTTTTTGTGTCGGCTCATTTTATACAAACAACAATCAATGTTTTGAAATAGAAAAGCTACACCATAATTGTTTTGTCTGTTGTTGTTAGGGTTTTTTTGGCATCTCTCTAAAAATCTTCTAAAAGAAAAGCAAATTTTGTCGAGCTAATCAATGCCTTCGCTCCTCGCAAGGATCAGCGGCTTTAAAAAGAAAAATGAAAAAATGATGTCTCTGGAGCGTGTTTTAAATATATTTCTCAGAGTGTCGGGCGAGATTAGGTTAATCAGTTTCAATGATTTCAGAGGAGAAAATCCATGGAATTAATTTGGAAATGTATCCGTAGAAAAATCATGACACCAGTACTGTTCTCATTAAGTCCTTCCTGGCGCTACACCTAACTGCTGAACGCTGATGGCATCGTGGAAAATTATGGGGTCGTTACCTCTTGCATTTCACAGGCGTGCAACAGCCGGATTAAACACAGCTGAAGGCAACACACGGTGCTACGTGATAGTCGCAAGTATGACTGTCAGGATGGCTAATAGATCGTAGGCAGTAAAACAACCCTAACATCCAATAATGGTATCTCTCACTATTAACCCAAACCCTACTAACCACCAGCCTCTTACAGATGGATTTAAGTCAGCTTTCCGTGGCAAAAAGAGATCGCAATGCTGCTCTATCATTCACTTTATGAACTACTGATGTATCTCAACAACTGTTTATCTTGGAAAGGATGCGCCTTCCCTTTGCGTTTTATATAGTGCTGCTAAACCACAGTCATACGTTGCAACTGGTGAATACCCAAAGGTAAAAAAGGTAGCACACACACCCTTCCTCAGGACAGAGTCGACATCTCAGTTAGACCAATTTTATTCTGCCCATGTCAAACAACATGATTACGTTCCAGCCGAGTGGTCTTTATCACTGACAAGTATCTCAACGACTGGATGGAATGAAACTTTTGTACAAGGTTTTGTGGTCTCACAGTTCCCAGACAGTTCCCTGACCTGCATATATATATACACACACATATATATATATATATATATATATATATATATATATATATATATATTCATGGATTTAATTGTTTGGGAGACTTGATTCAGAAGATAATTTGTAGATAAATTGGGGTGGCTGTGTCTTCAGGGGCAGAGCCAGCATCTTGTTATCAGAAGGTCGCTGGTTCGATTCCCCTGGTCTGCCTGGTGTCCAAAATACTGAAGCCCAAACTGCTCCTGGTGTGCTGGTCAGCACCTTGCATGGCAGCCACCGGCATCACTGTATGACTGTACGTATGAATTACTATAAGTCTCTTTGGACAAAAGCAAGCTGCTAAATGCCCAGAATGTAAATTTAATAACTTATCTCTAACCAGTTACTCTAGTGAAGGGGTCACCAACACGGTGAACAGTGAACATACTGTATAAGTCGCCCCCAGACTGTCTCCTGATTCATGTAAACTATTACATGTATATGTGTTTCATATATGTCATATACTCTTCTTTAGCGGACCCAAGTATATTTAACGATCAATTGTAGCATATATTTTTGATTTTTGTATCCTCCATTAGTTGACCATAGATGGAGAACGACACCATCCATGACCAACTAGTGGACAGTCTGGCCTTGCTTATAACATGATGCTTTGTAGTCCACCCACAAAAAGGTTGGCGCCATCATCTGGATGAAAATTTCAACCTGTCCAACACTTTGGTTTAACATGAATTAGTTGCGGATTTAAGTACCTTTCCACCAGCCTCAGCTGTACTTTGTGATGGTGATAATTAGCAAATGTCCCTATGCTAATACGGTAATCTAAGATGTTAATGATGCTAAACATTACGTGCTAAATACTGGCATGTTAGCGCCATTGCTGAGCATGTTAGAGTGGCTGTAGACTTAGTGCTGTTTTTCTCTGTAGGGCTTGTGTGGCTGATTACATTGAGTGTGTGTGAGGGCAATCAGAAGAAATAGCAAACAATGTTGTCATTCACAATATAATTTAGCAGGGAACAGAAAATAAAACGAAAATTAGTTTTCCTTACTGGAGCATAAAATCAGTTACATTCATCACGACTCTTTTCAAGCAACAATATCAGAGTGCTCAAAACAAAACAAAATGATAGGGTTTCATATATAGAGCCCGCTGGTCCCTGCCCTATTTCTTTGAAAATTATAGCCTGAATGTTCTGTTATTCATGGTAAATCCCAACTGCCTCTGACCAGAAAGCGGGTCCCTTTGTGTGACACTGCGGTGACTCAGGGGAGGCCTCCATGTTGTCTCATGTGCTGGAAGGCTGGACGATGTCCAAGCTGCTTAGCCTGAAGGCGGCCAAACTTTCTCTTTTTGTCCCCACTGCAGGGTAGGCTGAGGATATCAGCTGGCATCTGGCTGACAGAACAATCCCTTTAAGATCTCAGGCAGCTTTGCAGTGGCTGTATGAACTTCTTCCTTTTTTTTCTTTTTTTTCTTTTTTTTTTTTTTACAATATTGACCTTTTTCTTGCTGTTTTTTTATATATATATATCTATCCATGAGGAAAAAAACTTAGAGGCTGCTGTGCTGAATTAATGAAATCACTGATCTCTGCGTTCATCAGTCATCTTTCGCCAGCTGACACTGACACTTCTCAAGTTGAGGAAAAAAAAAATCACTGGCCCTAAAGAATCAATACGGAAGCTGTCATGGCACCATTGATTACATCTAATTTTAAATCTGTTTGAGCCACTCGAGGTTTTTCTGGTTCCTCCTCCTCGTGGCTTCAGAACCTTTTGTTAAAGTCTGGGTAAATCGTAAGCGGCGCAGCCTCACGCGGACAGGACAGTGATGGATGGGTGGGTTGATGGTGAGATTATGCAGGTGAGACAGCTCCAAGACTTTAATCCCACGTTCTTTCCGAGGCAGCTGTGTTGGCTCTGCTCTGTTTGTTGGATTCTGCTCTGACAATGGGATTTTTTTTTTTCTCTCTCTTCTTTTTAAAAAAAAAAACTTTCACAGAAAAGCCAGAGCAGGGTACCAGATGCACATCTTTGAATGTTTGAGATTGGAGAATTGCAATTGCACTGCAGGTATTGTGACGCCTCCGACACAGGGGACACAAGCAAAAAACCCTGCTGGCGTTTATGTTGTGCTCGTCCTCGTCCCCTCTCGGCTTTGAGAAATTTCACAGCAGTGCTCGGCAGAATGAAATTGTACATTTAAAAAATAAAAAGCCCCTCCCCCCTCCTGCCAGCGTCCCCTCAGTAGGCATGTTACTGCGCACTAATTAAATGCCAGAAATTAATTTGAGTGAAACCCGACGTGTCAAGAAAAGAGGAAGCACAGGAGGAGACAGCCACACAGTAGCTTTTTGTCACCGCGCTTGGTGATTACCAGCAGTGGTTTCAGATTGCCTGGAGAGGGGTTTACAAACGGCAGGAGACGGCGGATAGTTATAGTGCCAAGAATGAAAAGGCAAGCTTCTGGGCAGCCTTCTCTCATGACTGTCCTGAGAATTGACCGCTTGGGCCTGGGTGGGAAATAGTGAGTCGAATCGGAACTAATCCTGAACTAAAGGAGCCGCTTCTCTGCCGCCAGAGCATGGTAGATGGGGGACGTCTGCAATCTGGGGTCGAAAAAGACAGCTTCATGGATTTGGCCTGCTCAGTCGTAAAAAAAAAAAAAGTCAAGTTGAGGGGCACAGATAAAACCGTGGAAGCCTCTCTCGTCTGTGAACACAATCGCTCGCTTCTTGTTTTTTAAGGCATTTATTTGATTCGCCTCCCTGTTTGTTGGATTTTTTTTCCGTGTGTGGAGGTTTCGCCGAGTACTGTGGGATTTGTCGGGCACGGGCGGGTGGGTTTCAGGGTTATGGGCTGCGTGAATGAACTAATGTAGCGTAGGGTGCACCAAATTACACTTAGCACAGGAAGGGAGTGAGCGCAGTCAGAATCAATTCTCCTGTCCGGACCTCTCTCTCTCCACAATTACCACCCAGTTCCTGGGTGCTGAGGCTCTGTGAAGGTGACAGGACACACCTTGGGAGCACTGTCCAGGTTTGATAAAGCACCAGGGCGTAGCATCGGGCTGTACTGCACTCTGATGAACGTGAATCTCCATGATCACAACAACTACTACCAAATGTACGTATGTGTAATGGTTATAAAAACGAGCGTTGCATGTAAAAGAGAAACAGCATGTGTTGATAATGCATTCGACTTCATTTCACTTTATATTTCTTATTTTAAGAAAATACATTCGAAATAAAAGTTCATTTTTCTGTATTTCCCTTCGTTTAATTCTCATTTATCTGTAATCCATTGCTCTGACCTTCCGGGTAATCTATTGCTCTGGCCTTCTCAGTTGATATCTGAAATCCATTGCTCTGGTCTTCCAGGTGATCTATTGCTCTGGTCTTTTGGTTTTCCTGTAAGGGGAGGATGTTTTTCATGGCTCATTCATTACACTTTGGACTTGAAGCCAGCAACATCGTGTCCCCTTCATTCCTTTCTATTTTCCCCCTTACAGGTAACAATGGTTGTAATGTGTTGAAGTGAGTGTATATATTTTCTGAGTGATAAGGAGCATGCTGATGATGAAATATCTGTGTCAGAAGTAATGTTAGCAAGTGAATTTAGTTCGCCTTAACATCAGGACTGAGAGCCAGACAATCATATGCTGAGTCTAGGACACTTTCATCGAATTTTAGCCAATGAGAAACAGGAAAGCATAGCAACCGCTTCCATGAAAAAAACAAACATTTTATTTCGTTCGTAGCTCATCGTTCTCGTTCGTTCACTGATTCCTCTCCTGCCGTTCTCGTTCAGTCAGTCACTCGTTCTTGGCTTGCAGGCTTTAGCTGTTCACTGTTGTGTTGTCTACAAGTACACATAATCATGAAGTTACAGCTATGTATTTGCCTTGAACTACAGTGTTATGTTGACCGTTGGCACGATTTTTTGAGAACAAGGAGCTGAGAACTGTGCGTTACATGATTCACCGCTAAACGTCGTTGTACCGGAAACGCGACTGAACGAACAAACGATTCTTCCTGCCGAACTGACCGACGGGAACTGAATCTCGACATCGAACGATGAGACCTACCTCTAGTCCGCGTCATTCCTTTCTATTTTCCCCCTTACAGGGACATAACATATGTTTTTTATTACTGTGAGTCTGTTGACATCTGGTTGAACCTTTGAAAGACACATTCCCAGTGAGTATACTCAACACACACCCTTACACACATGTGGAGGTTACAAAAGTCAGTCCTCAAAGGGGGCAGTGTAGTGCTAATCACAGCGTTTTCCTTGACCGTAGTGGCGAACAATGTGTCTGTGGAGGAATGTGTGCTGCTGCACCTACTGCACGAGAGGAAGGAGGAGGAGGACAAGGAGGGAAGAGAAGAGGCGACCAAGTGTCATGAATATGCTGATGCGTGCAGACATGTTTAGCCACAGCCTTGTCAAACTGGTAAGCTGTGGTTATTTTTGAGTGTAAGTGAACCAAACACAGAGGTTTTTCGCTTTCTCCCATTGTTTCACACGAGAGCACCCGCAGGCCTCTAACGCTCAGACTGCAGCTCGGGCCTGCGTTGCCCTTGCTACTTTTTTTTTTTTTTTTTAGTACACATTCCATCAAGCAACAGCATGTGAAATCAATTTTGCGTAGCTTGAAGCACATGCACACTTGCATGGACTTCCGTGTTTCGGGGCCCTGCATCTTACCCAGCAGAGTTAGCGACTAGCTGGTGGATAGCATAGCGTTAAGCAGCGAAGGGGACAGATTTCTCCCCCAGGAGTTGGCAGACAACACAAACTGAAAGGAGAGTCAATATTGAACTTTTTTTTTTCTTTTTTCAGGTCACCAGTAAAAAAACGGCTACAGATGAATACTAATGTGTGGAGGATGTGTGATCAGAAGGGCTGCAACTAGCAATAATTTTCATTGTTGATTAATCAGGAAATTATTTTTGCAATTAATTGGAAAAACAAAAAGAGGAAAATGCCCATCAGAGGATACTAGAACCTAAAATGACATCAAATCATTGCATTTAAGAAGCTGGAAAAAAAGCAGATGTTTGAGATTCTGACATTTATTTCAGTAGATTTATCGAGTAATCATTGCAGTAATTCACTGGACGACTGATTAGCAACTATTGAGGCTATTACAAAACTTGAAATTTCACAACTTTGTTCCTTCAGTGGACGTGTGGCATAGCTTAGCTTTTGGTATGTGCAGTCAGCTTACACCCTTTTTTAAAAGCGCCTCTGTAGCTTCACAGCAGCAGTTTACACACATTTCGATGCTGACAGCAACAGACGATGATTTGTACCTTCATGGCTACATGAACATTAACAAGCGAGAGTGAAAAGCACATGTGTGCATGTTTCCGATAGCTTCTAAAGCTTTCAGCGTTTCCTGACTGTAGGCTGTGGGGGTAATCCAATAAGAGCCCTGTCTCAACACATTGAAATGCTGAGGGGGAGGAAGGCACTGTGCCTGAGGGGGCCTCTGCCTGTGTCTCTAATGAGGGAAGAGAGAGGCGGATGCAAGGTCTCTGCTTCACAGACAGCACAACAAGCAACTAGTTAACCCTCTTCATTCTGCTCTGAGTACACAAGGCTACCTTCCCCTGTTCTCTTCCTCCCATGTGTCTCCACAGCTCCAACTCACTCCTCCACAGAGGAGAGACTTAGTCCTGCACACCGGCTCTGCCTGCTTGTACCTAATTTAGAGGGCTGCCGTGTGGAAGTCGCCCCCCTCCTCAACCTGAGAGCTTATGATTGTCTCAGCAACTCAACTTCGATACCTGAACCGCAGCGTATGCTCCTGCACTTTCTGCACCGCTGCAGCAATATCCCTCAAGTCAGTCGGTATAGATGTTTAAAGTGAGGTATAAGAGGCACACTCAAAAGCTTGGGACTTTAATTACATTCGCTCTGTCTCGAGTATCATAAGCAACTGACCACTAATTACCTCAAGTTCTGGTGCACTGTGCTCCCTGCTTATACAGCAGCAGCAAAAAAAAAAAAAAACTCAGCTGATGAGAACAGACCGGGCGCTGGACCCAGCAACGAGGGGATGCAGAGAGGGAGCTTTCAACCCTGATCCCTGGGCGTAAATTACGCAACAATATCGTAAAATATTCATGACACACCATGGGGACGGAATCCTGCCTGCTCTGAAGTGCTGAGCAAACACTTCGCCCCTCAGCCGCTCTAAGACTGCGAGGAGGATAAGGAGAAGCCCGAAAGGAAGGAGCTGAAGAACCACAGAGAGGGCGAAGCCAGTCAGGAAACGAATTCTCCTTCAGAAAAGCCTTCTGAGAATGGCGGCGTCAGTTCCAAAGTTATACTGAGGGCGTGTTTTCTTTTAGGAAATGATTTCATGTGAGTGCTCTTTGCGTGCATTCAGACCATCAAGCTGCAATTAACAATTTTTTTCATGACCATTTAACCTGCCAATTATTTGTACAATATAACGATTAGTCTCTCGAAATGCTCGTCAAGTTACATCTTCAAATTGCTTCTCTTGTCCGACTTATGGTCAAAAGCACAAAGACACCTTATTGACGATCATCAATGACAAATAAAAACAGCAAATCATCTAATGTAAGAAGCTATTACCAGCAAATGTTTGACACTTTTGCTTGATAATGACTGAATCGACTATCAAAATAGTGTGCAACTTATTTCTCAAATCGACTATGTGAACGATGCGCCTCTTAACGGCTTATGAATGTTTAAATCACTGTGCAAAACAATCTGTACACATCTTGGGTTTTGAGCTCAGCTCAGGTAGAGAACATTATATAGATTAAAAGGTTGAAGGAAGAAGTCGAGCCCAGGCTTCTGAAGTCATTAGAGGGAAGTGGTGAGCAGCGGAACCTTCTCCACCACTCAGGGGAGTCCTACTTATGGTTTTTATGTGACTTTAATGATGGAGAAAAGAGCCGGAACCTGCCATGCTGTGCCATGCGAGCGTTCAACATTAGCTTTACTTTTTAGTCGATATCCTTACGGCAAGAGCAGAGGTTTGCATTTAATTGCAGCAGAGTGGTTTTTTGATGGGTCCTGCAGACTTTTACAGCCTGAAATTCAAATAATATTTGTTGGAAGAAAAAAAAGTGTTTAGTGACAAGTACTTTAAAAAAAAAACCTCCCTAGGATATTATTACATTGATGCCACAAATACCATCAGTCTTTTTTTCTGTGCCTCATGAGATATTTTGTTTGTTCTGTTTTTTCTCCACCTAATTAGTTTGTGAATAGCTGTAACATTCATGATGCCAGTAACTTTATTCCAAACTCACCAGAAGTTCCTGCGTTCCCACCAGAGCCGTGTGACGATGAAAAATTAATTTCCAGTTCTCTATAAAGCATCCGTCTAGTTTGCATTTTCAACAGAGAAATACTATGTCTCTACTGCAGTCTCACAGCTTGTGTCGCCTCGACTTCCACTCGTTATGGATTGTTCCTGGTACCTGGTGTTTTATTCGGTATCACCTCGGTCGAGGTTCCAAGTGAACTGAGCTGACGCTAAAAGTGACAGCACCGCAGAGCTGCAGCGTAGCTAGAAATTTAGGTGGACCTGTGAGATATTAGGTATGTAAGTTCTGCTCTCAATTCTGCTGTAAATTTCCAAATGAGGGCTCCAGCAACCGAAAAATAATCGGAAATACTTTATTGTTCCCTGGGCTGGGTTGCTTTTTGGCGCTATCACCCTTAAAATGAGAAGATTGTTGACAGTAACATTAGATGTAACAATTATGTTTTGCCTTAAACAACTTAATTCATGTAAGAATCACCTGAGCAATGCTAAATGAAACAATGCAATCAAGTAAATTCAGTGATAACGCAACAGTGTGGATGGTAGAGATGATGAGCTAAAATTAAGCACAGTGGGAACATTTGATCAACTTGTTTACATCATTAAATGTGTTAGCATGATGATTAAATGCCGAAGAGAAAATTACAGAAACAAGGGCGCAAATTAGCTTCAACAAGGAGTCATGTGAATCTGGTTCAGTACTGTAAACTGAAATAGTTCTAGATACGGGAGTCATGCAACGCAACATTGTCTCAGGACCTGGTGCAGCATTAATATTATTAAAAAATATTAAACCCAGTTTTCTTTCCACCTGGGGCAGCATCTGGGCCCCATACAAATCACATTTTCATGGCTTCTTGTTTCCCTATCAGTGTGATTCATGAAAAATTGTTCCGCCTGTCGAGTGCAAAACAGAAGATAAGTTGATTAAAGGCTTTTAAGCTTCCCCGTTCTCCTCCGTGTTAATTTGGACTTCTACAGGAATAAATGTTGAGAGAACGATGTTTTAAGAGAGCTTGAAGCCAGTGTTGCAAGCGCTTTTGGGGAATTTTTCTGTGCAATTAACACTATCTACTTGGCATTTGGTGTGACATTATGAAAAAACACTAGATAAAGAATGAATAACAATAAAAAGTAAATAAAAGACAAGCCAGAGGATAATGCTCTGACCTGCCACGGTTGTTAAACGCAGTGTGTCTGTTTTTCAGGGTTATTTAAGCATTTATTTGTCAGATTTTTTGCCATGTGAACAGATTGACTGTGAGCCAGAGAAAACGTTGATCAGATTATTCCTGTCGTACAATTGACGCTTCCTAAGTGCTGCCGATTTTCACCTTGTGGTCCAATTCCAGTTAAGCAAGCCAGGTACCTAGATAAACCTACATCAACTTTCCTGTCGGCTGTTAAACTTTATGTATAGTATGGGCTATGTGCACATAAGAAAAACAGTAGTTGCAGGATTAGGGTTAGCTGCATTTGCACAAGACTCTCTTACCTAAAAGCCTGTTTTCCCTCCTTCAATCTGCTGACGCAAAGACTCGGAAAGAAGCAGCTTGTGTTCTTTCAGCAGCGGTGCAGTGATATGCAGAACATGCTCAGCTAATGGCTGCTCAGAATACCACTGAGCGCTTGTATCATGTCAAGGACGGACTGGAGATTCTAAGATTGTACCTCGCAGCGGTACGCCGCCATTCAATGCTTTTGTGATCCTCCAAGATAAGTTCCAAGTAAAGTAAGTAAAGTCACTGAGGCAAAAGCTCTTGAGTTTCCTGCTACTTCTGCTAGAGACTTATGTCGGTGTCAGATATCAAAGTGTACGTACCAGCAGGATGCTTGGATTTTTTTTTTTTTTTTTGGAAAAAGGGAGTTTTCAGTAACCACCTTGAAATACAGTGTTTCCTCCGTCCCTCGGCGGGATTTGTCCATCGAGCTCGAGGCCCTGTCAAACAGGCTGTTCAGGCCCACTGGGCAGATGCCTCTAAGGCCATTGTCCATCAAAAAATGGATCCCTGCTCCATGACCTCGACCCGCGGGCTGAATAATTTGCGCACCCCTCCCATCCATCTAAGCCGTTCACCCTATCAGAGTCAGAGTCGCACTGTGCTCACACATAACTCCTTCGTTGCCCGAGAACACTGAGTGTTGGATGGGGCGGCTGAATGCCCTTTAGAGAAGTAAAAAAAGAAAAACTAAATGATTTGTTCCCTCTGCAGGATTTGGCATGCTGGTTGGAACACATAACAACTCACTGGCAAAATCTTGCCCAAACAGAGGCTTGCCAATTAGCTGTGTGAAGACGTCTCGCAAGCCTGTGAGTGGACGGGCCCTCCCCTGGGCAGTCGTGTGCCCTCCGCAAGGAGTCTGGCCACAGAGTTGTTTGGCGGAACATTCGGGGGTGGAGAGATATGCACTAGCATAAGGTCTAGCAGTCATTTCAAGGTTTCGGGCGGTTCTGGGTAAATGCTCAGCAGTGTCATGAGGTGTGGACCGCTGCAAGTTTATTTCTTACTTTTTGGAGATGTGTGCATGTATCTCTTCCCATCTGTGCTCAGTGCTAACATGGTGGTGTCAGGACTGCAGCGTTGCCGCTTTTGTACAAAAGTCTGATTGCGGACAGGTTGTTGTCGACAGCCTGCTGTGGAAACATCACCCACAGATTTATATATAAAACAAAAATCCTGTGCAGGCCGAGAGGATGTTGGCATGTGACACGGAGTGCTGGGGCTGTGTACTGGCCAACCTATCTTTGAATGCAGGCCACTGCTTGCCTCTGCGGTGCTGAGCAATGAGACAGTTCCTGTGTGACATATGTCACCAATGTCCTTTCCGCTCAGCGGATGATAATAATACCCCTGATGGTGGAAGTTGCGTGACAGGTCTGCACTTGTGGATGTAGAGGACGAGGGCTTGTGATGGCTGAACGCTGACGCCACACTTGTGTTTCCAAAAAATCTCCAAGGATGTAGGAGTGACGGAAATATTCACATTAAACAGGCTAGAGTCTGCTTGAGTAGAGTGATGGCTACAAATTGTATTTCTAAAATTGGAACACAAATGGGAGCTCTACCAGTGTTCTGTAACTTGACGCATATGCTTTATGCTCGTAAATATATTTATATATGTTAGACTAGGTATAATAAGCCTAAAAAGCCCATACTCACCTGTGTTCCTAGAACAAGGGGTTACAATATGTAACCGCTCTCTTTGTTCTGCAGCTTGTCTAGCTTGAGTATTGGGATGTTATTTTGAAAAGACAACCAGCTTTGACACAGTTCTTATCCTCATTAGTTTGGTCGTGGCCTGTAGTTCGCTTTGACAGCTCTGAGCAGGTATCGCATAAGCCCTGTCATATATTGTTTATGATCTGCTCTCATTTGCACATTATATTTGCATCTGGTGAGCCAAACACAACACAGAGGCTCATTTCGTGGACTACATTCAATAGCAGCGCGACAAGCTCGTGGTGCCATGCATGGCTTCCTCGAATTAATGAGAAGAAGGCAACACTGAGGACTCTTGGCAAATTAGTGTCATTAGTGAGGAGAATTATGGTGTAATGATCAGCGCATAGTTTTCTGGACAGTGGTGGGGGAGAAAGAAGAAGTCTGAATAATGATTTGAATGAAAGCTTCTGAGGAAAATATAAAGGTCAAGGCCATAAACATACAGAGACTGGGAAATGTCATCAGAAACTGACTATATGTTTTTGTGTCCATCTTATTCCATTAACGGGGAACTCTGCTGACAGTGTGGTGATAATGACATCGTGAACTGAAAGTCTGAGCTGTAAAAAAAAAAAAAAACGCTGTAGGCATTGCGCTGTGGGGAATTATATAATGCATCCGTGCTGTGCAACCATCGGTGAAGAAAGTGTAAAGAAAGGAAGCTGTGAGAGAAACTGACCTTGAAGAGACGCAATATGTTGGCTACCATGATTGACACGGAGCTGGCAGACGCACCAATCACTCCCACCACTCGCTCTGGCTTAGTGATGATGGGCGGCCCACCGCTGAGACACTTGACATCAGTTGAGTCTTTCTCAATCAGCGCCTGGACAAATGTCAGCGACTGTTCCAGAGCATGGGTGTCCCGGGAGCAGGTGTCCAGGATACGGGCCCCGAGGGTGATATTAGGCAGCAGCTCGTTGTCATTATTGATACGATCCAGGGCAAATAACATGGCCTCCAGCCTGTGGATCCCCTTCTCCTTCTTCAGCTCTCCACAGGCTTTGCCGTCGTTCCCCCTCGCGTGCACCGGGAACAGCCCGCCCAGAGATATGTCGCCATCAATGCGTATTGAATTGAGGTGCGTGTGGCCCGGCGTTTTGGGCTTGGCTGCCAGGGCGATCAAGAAATAACAAGTCAGCAGCAACGCCCGGCAGCAGACACTTCTGTGGCAGCCAATCCAGGCTCTCTCAAAGCCTCCTCGAAGAGTCATAATGAAAGGCTAAATCCGCATCCAAATACAAATTCAGGTCCTTTGAAAATGAAAGGGGTGTGCACGCATATACCCACACACACACATACAAATGTCCTGGAGGTAAGCCGCGGTATTTCTTCAGAGCAAGGCCGTCTTCAGAAGCCTCTTCTCATGGTTTCTAGCTCGCTTGCAAACTGGGTAATACTAATTATGCAGCCCTGCTCTCTTTATCTCTCACTCTTTCTTCTTTCCTCTTTGTGTTCCTTTCTCTTCCTGCACCTGAGAGTGGTGCCTACACGCAGCAACTAAACAGTGAGACGGGTGTCCGCGGAGAGCGTTCTCTCAAGGCAGAAACAAAGGTGTGAAGCTTTGACTCTTTTTCCCTGCCTCTACAGAACCACTCAGGTGCGTTCGGCTCTCCTTGCCGTTGGTTCTTGAAGCAGGCAGGAAGTCACAAGTGGACCCACCGGGTTCTTCAGCAGGGTCCTGCGGAACAGAGAGGACAAGTGTTAAGACGCTGAGGAAAACAACAGAGCGAGCAACTCCTTTTATGCATTTTCTACAGAAAAAAAGGATGTGAACGATGAAATGGAATTCCATTGATCTGATCAACAATAGATGTCTCATTGTGTTTATGCAGGTTGTGTTAGCCTGCTGAGGTTTTGTCTTTTTATTGCTGAATCCCCCACAGAGCTCTACTTGAAGTCCGCGGACAGGGAGACAAGCTGCTGCTGTTGTACTCTCCATATTTTAATTGACATCGTATTCAAAACTGCTCGGCACGCTTGCATTCACTGGACAGTCAGAGTTCCCAAAGTAGCTACAGGAACTTGAAATTTAAGCAGAAAAATAATACCTGGACCTCGGCTCCTAGCACAGGAAATCTGTTCTGTGTTGCACCCATGCCTCAACTGCTTTCAGAGCAATGCAATGAATTATTTCTATGCGCCTTGAGCATAACTGATTCGCTGCTGCTTGGCATCGTTCCACGGACTTCATAACTGCACACTGCTCTGCTCGTGTGCAACCTCTCCGGTGTTTCACCGAAAGGTTACGAAATGTGGCACTAAAATAAAGGGCAAAGGGGTTCCGATAATCAAAGAAACGTCATTCCTCGAGTTACGAACATCGCGGTTCTTTGCACATCTTCTCCCTCGTTGGCTGACCTACCCCTCGTATCAACATCGAGGGTACTCTGTGTGCGTGTCCGTCGGCTCAACAGTAGGCTGGCTTCCTCCACACTGCCGGACTAATAGAACGGTCGATCTGGACACAGTGGGAGACGCCTGCAGCTCTGCCTCTCTCTCTCTCTCTCTCTCTCTCTCTCTCTCTCTCTCTCTCTCTCAATTGACCATCACACACATATCTGTCAGGCTTCACTTCATGCTGCTTTTGTATGCTAACATACAGCCTCCCGCCGCGGCGCAGCCCGTAACAGAAGGGCGTTGGGGGCAAATCCCATTCAGGATCACAAAGTTGCGCTTCATCGCAACAGCTGTTGACAGCATCGCTGCGGAGCATTTGTGTTTCGCAATTATTTTAACATAATGGCCCACAATAACGGCTCTTTTAATGTCGAGTACATATTTGTAGAACAATCTCGTTGGAGCGGAGGTGTCAAGAGATTTCCCATGAATTAAAGAACGCTCTGCTGTCCGCTACTCACATGTGCATCCGTGCTTTCTTCTACTTCGGATATCAAATCAAATAATAAAGATGCCCTGCTCTTACACTACACAGTGGCCTGTCTTGCGCTGCTTTTCTCCCACCCTGCTGGGAACCAAAAGGAGATATTTATATCATCCAGCACAGATCATCCCCCTAAAACACGGCATCCATAATGGATGAAGGCCTACCAGTCGCTTCAAAACGTCTCGTTCTAGGGGAAAGCCTTGAAGAGAGGGAAGAGGAGAGGGTGACTGCGTAGGCTTTGTCTTTTGTAAGAGAGTTAAAACAAACTCACAGGTAGAACAGGGAATTTCAAAGGGATGCCCCAGTAATGATGATGGAGCAACAGCGGCTTTTCAACCACTACAAACAGACACTTTTTTTCCCAAAAGCACCACGTGGAAGGAAATAATCTTACTCTGGACTGCTCTACTCTGAAAAGTTTTGCCTCATGGGTGGCACTGAATATAGCTTTCTGATTTGACAATTGCTTTTTTCTTCATGAACAGGGGTAATAATAATGTATCATCATTTCCAATGAGATCATAATCTAAGCCTGAAAATTAAGGAGGAACGCTGCAGGCAAGGAATGTGCATCTTATTTCAAATCAGCTTATCCTTCCTCGTCGAGATCACAAACTAATCAAGCCACAGTCGGCATGATTGCAGCGGGCCGTCTTGAGTGCTGGACAGTACTTTGGTAATTGAGTCGGTTTTTAAAAGAATAAGCCTTGACATCTCTAAGATGAAGTCCTCCCTGCCTCTTGAGATCTTTTTTGGAAAGGGGTTGGCAGCAGCGCTCCTTCACTGTCATCACTCTGTGATACACGGCATGCACACTGGCAGCTTTACCAGATGTTTAGTCACGAGGCCCATATGGGCAGTGCAGATAAACATCAGCTGTCTGCAGAGAGAGGGAGCTGGGGGAGATTGCAGAGTCCACAGAGTAACCGTCTCCCCTCACTGTCAGGAGGAGGAACTCCGGCTTCCTTTGCACTCGACCACAGACGGTCCCCTGCTGCTCCCACAGTGGTGACTGACAGAGCCGGAGGTTTTTCCTCCAACATAAAGGGAATTACACAACGTTATGTGAGGTTTCTGCCAGAAAAGTAGGGTGACCAGATCCCAACAAAACCAAATGTGGGACAAAAAGTGTGTTTTCATGCGACAATGTGGGACACATTAAAACGGCTGAGAGGAATTTTAATATGATGTGTAATTAACTTTAAAAAAAAATATTTTTATTCTACTCCTTTGCTTGAAACACATTGTACCCCTCTTGTTGATTCAGTAGCATTCTGCTTTTTTTAAGAGGACATGACATTTCTTTTTCGTCCCAGTTGGAAACATGACCGTTGCTAGCCACGGTCCCTGTCTGCCACAGTCTGCTGACCTGTAAGATTAGAAGTACTGCACACTGTGTCTAGTGCAAGTTATTTAAGCTGCTGCTATGGGTCCCTATTGTACCTGCTTGTCCTTTTGTAGTAGTTTCCATATTATTTAACCTAAATCCTTCCTGTTGGGGGTCACATAGAGAGCAAAAACAAGGACAGGTTAACCCGTCGGACATCAACCCTCCCCGTGCTGACAGCCTTCCCTGCTTTCTCTACAGCCTGTGGATAAGAGCCAGAGAGCCAGATAAAAAATGCTGTGCAGTCCCACATAAAGAGGGACATCTGGTCACCCTACAGAAAAGTTGTTAGGCCTGGGGGTGGAGGGGGAAGTGGAGGGAGCGACGTGTCGCATCAAATGGCGATGGCTGGTCCACCGTAAAAGGTTATGGAATAAACTTTTTAGAGTGTGTTCAGACAAGGATACTTATTTGTCAGTATTTGTGTGCATTTACATAACTGAGTGACCAGTGAGCATCTCACAAATTATTTCAATTCAGTTCATTTACCAAATGTGTTGCACTTGCAGGTAACATAAGTAAGCAGCCATTTTCAGCCATTTCATTCTCAATTTAAAAAAAGTCAATGATAAATCAAGTAAAGGATCATATTTTATGACTACCGGCAAATGAGGACAAAGAGCACTTCAAGATTAGAGTCTTTATCTATCCATCTTACTAATTGTTTCCTGGGCGATTAGTTGAATTCTTTGGAGTTTTTTTTCTTTAAGTCTGCATTTCAGCAGCGCGACACATGCTCCGTTCTGACTTTTTAATTGAGTGCAATTTACTTAAATTTGTAACAAGCATGGCAAAGTTTAATGCCTACTAGAGAGTGCCCCTCGGGGATTCAACGCAGTGTTGGAGAGCCGGGAGAAGATAACGTGCTAAAATTAGGACACACACAAAAAACTCCCTCTGAAACAGTTCAGAAAAGTAGAAGTATTTTTTTCTGCCAAACGATCAAAGATTGCAGACAGCAATTTCTAAATTTTGAATCAGCCACCGGCTCCTCGCCAGCCACTGCTGCCGAGAGGCAGAATGACAAGCAAACTCCCACCAAGCCAGACGGCTTCTGAAGCAGCTCGGCCAATAATAAGCAACTGAGAATCATTTTAGCTATTGTTTATGCAGCATCAAGGTCATTATTATGCCGGGTGTTTACCCAGGCAACAACAGTATACATACAGACATACACAGAGTATCCTATTCTTCTTCCCTGTTATGTTTTTATCTTGTTTTTTCACAAGGATATAAACATAATTGCACACCAGCATCATCATCATTTATAAGTAAAAAGGAAAAATAAAGAAAAACAAATACTGAAAACATCTTTAAGGTATTGATTTAGTTAGGGTCAAGTACCTTTTTATAGTAGCCAGAATAAATTACACATTTAGAGTTAATTAATCTGTAGTTAATCATTATTCTACAGCTAGAAAACAGTGAAATGATTTATAAACTATTAAGCAATTGTAAAGATTTATAAACAGCAGTTTATAGCACATTTTCTCCCTCTCCTGCATCAACAATCATAGCGCAACCATGCGCAATCATGCCAGTCTTATTGCTCGAAGTTTCATCTGGTTCTGACCTCCTCTCCTCTGTAAAGCAGTCTCATAGCTGCATGTATCTGAAAATATCTTTGTTTTTTGAAGGCATACTTTCCCTCCAAGTCTTGAAAACTCGTTACAGAGTCTTCTACTACACGAGAAATTGGATGAATATTAGAAAAGCCCCCAAAAAATGACAGCCGCTGCAGCTGTTATCTGCATCCACGGTGATCTTGCAATGTGTCACGCAACGGAGAAAACTCAATCCCATCTTCAAATTTTGACCCCCTAACATCGTCAGCAGTCGTGAGGTTTACATAAAACAGATGCCACCTGACATTTCCAGTATGCTGTCTCCAGCTGCGCTATCAATCAAGTCATTAAATACAAAAGAATACAGCTTCATTACCTGGCCACTACTGCTGCGATGTATTGTTTGCCAGCCACCTAGTTAGCTACAGAGACATCAGCAAACTGTTTATAGTTCTTAGATGCTTTTTTTAAGAAAAAAAGACCTTAATACACTGAAACGATGGAGGGTACTTACCGAGTAACCCTCGGTTTAAATTGCGCCTCTGAAAAACCATGGAGCCTTAAAAATGTTGCCTTACCCATCTACAGGAGGTGCAACAGGTGTATTGGGATTGTGACTAAATCATTTGTACAGAAAATACTGGAACCACAAGTGCTACTACTACACTGTATTATTATTTGATGGTGTCAGTTTTTCCCATGTTTTATTCATTTTCTCTAAACTCCAAACAGCAGCTAGTAAACGCAGCGAGACACACCCCCTCGATTTTACATCCTGTCATCCCTGCAAAGCCTCACAATGACATGCGTCCTGCTAATAGGTCTGTCAGGGTGTAGCCGGGACCGTCTGACAGTGATGTCCTAATTCGACAGGGAACTGCTTTTTTGGCCGTCATGCTTCAGCGGAGGGGATACTTAGGCCCAGAAGACCAATATGATTACGGCGGAGACTCGAGATAAAGTCCTCAGAATGGAGTGTTACACCGCCGAGCACGTCCGTCTGACGGCCTGCTAAATATTCTTATGTTCTTTGTGGTTTCAGGTTTGTTGCGGCATCATATAGCATTTTCACCACGACGTGACTTTGTAAGCAGTCAGGCATTGTACTGCATTATGCATATGCATATGAGGAAAAACCAAAGGCTGAGGAGAGTGCAAATTGTTGCAGCAGTGACTCATTGCGCTGCTGTCATTTCAACATTGTCTCGTTTTAAAAGTCCAGCAATCCATCAGAGGGAGAGAATTGTGATGTTCAGTCGCCTCTGTATCATTTCTCCCTGACATAGACAGCTTCTGTGTCAGCTTTCTGCTGATCTTCAAAAGGAAACGGGGGCTTAATAATTATTGGCGTCAAACTCACGACTGTGACTATTGTTTTTAGACAATAAAGGCAGCGGGAGAAAAAAGCCTGTCCTCATTGCCAAGGAGAGTAGTGACAGATCCTGTAAAAGGAGTGACTCACCGGCTATGGAATTTGAGAAGAATGCAGTTTATTTACTCCTCAGCACGTTGTAGGAGGAGAGGCTGTAACGTGGCATGCAGCATGTTAGGGAATGTCTTGTAACAATATCTATATGTGTAATCCATATTTATGGGATTTACTGTAAATTTCAATAAAAAAATTACATGGAAGTGATTATAAATAACGTGTCAGTGTGATGGTGGCAGTGGAGGGTTTTGGTTTTATCTCAGCTTACAAGTAGGGATGAGCGTTCCAAACAAAAGTGTATTAGAAAGAAAGAATATAGTGATTATTGGAGGATCTTCTGTTTATATGTTCTGCATGTGACTCTAGCAAGGCCTGTAATAACTGATACCACCAGAAATCATGTTATTTCATGGAGCCGGAAAAAAACATGGGGAAAAAACTATGGAAAATATATTTTTTTTCAGACAAAACGAAAGTTGTATGAACTCTTCAAATGTTTCAATTCTATGACTACTGGAGTTTATAGAGTGTAAATATCATGACCCCATCCCTACGAACAACAAATACATATTGATAATGCAGCATGAAAAACGTTAATGTTAACATTTTCTTTCTTTGCACATTCTATTCTTCATCTTTCTTTGATGTGAGGGATAATCCTCCTCTATGTTCCCATAATGCTTTGGGTTTTTTTTTTGTTTGTTTGTTTATGTCAATGTCTTTTTACATTATGGTTAAACTTTAGCCAAATACAAAGGTCAGATCGAGACTCTTGCCAGATGAGGCACAGAAACGTAAGCGTAGCGTTGCCGGGGAAACAGAAGCGACATGCCCGACAACGTCGACAAAATTTACAATGCACCGTCAAATCTAAAATTTAAAGTTTGGAAGAGATTTGGATTTTCAAAGAAGTACGGGAAGTTGGACAAAAAGCAGGCAGTTTGGAAGCTGTGTAGAATATAGACTGTTGTATACCTGTTTCATGCTGTGATATGAAGATGTCTCTCTTCTGCCAACAACAGGTATCAATGGTGTCTTCTTACCAGAAACTTTCAGCTCCCTGGCAATCTCCCTCCAGCCATCTTATTTAGGTTTTTGTAGTGAAAGCAGACTTGTAGGATTGTATATATAACTCTTCATTTCAATGTCATTAATCTGCCATTCTTTGTTCACATCACGCTTTCAACGCGAATGAAAGAAATGGAAATACTAACAGGGACGTCCGGCTAGAAACTGCAGCGTCGTGCTGCACGGTGCTGCGTCACTCGTGGCCAGTTAAGACACAATGACATAAAGCTGGTTTTGTCACTGACGCTCACTCACATGCAGTCAGAACACAGTGTTACAGGGTTTGAAAGCTGTTGTCCTGGACAACATTGGATAACTAAGATGATCCATTTTTCCTGAGAAGAGTGCAGCCCTTTGTTGCAAGCGTTATACAAATCACCGTGGGTGCATCCTGTTCTGAGTCTGTGTCGCAAATGATTTTGTGTGAAACGTTCCCTGCGTGATGAGTCACATTCAAGGTAGCAAGGACAAAAACAAGGGTACAAAGGTGCGGGGAGGCTGAGGGGAGCGAGCAAGAAGCTTCATTACATGCATTGTGACTCTATATATGAGGCTATCTGCATTCATCTCATCTCCACAACAGACGTCACACCCTCACCTCAAAGCCAATTCCCCCCTTTTTCTCCATTACCCTCTCTCCCCTCTCCAGGACACTGTCCATTACCTCGCTCCACTAGAGCCGGAGATATTAGGGCCGATTCATATTCACTCATTAACACTTTTTTCATGCAAAATGCAGATTCCATTAACAAACAGTCTGCGTTGCTGCCCCGGGCTAACAGGGAAGATGATTCAAGATTTCTGCGTAGATCGCCAAACAGGGGAAATGCAGGAAGGGGCAAAACAACTCTTTAAAGAGGTCACGGAGGCAGAATAATGGTATTAAAAATTCACGAGCCTTTTTGTCTGTGGTGTTCACACCGCACCTTTCTATTCATATGCCGCCTCTCTCTCTCTCTTATTGGAAATTCAAAAATGTGGTTCGGATTTTCCTATTTTTTAATGAACAAATTCATCAATACAAGCTGCTCGCAGACAGAAAACAAAACAAAGTATTAGCTGGTGTCTGAACAGACGTATACACTGCTTGAACAAATACCTTAGTCTCAGCTGGAACCAGTTTATTGCCTCTATAGATCTAGATGATAGAAATTAATCCCTTGCACCGTTGGTCGGATTCAGCGCTGAGGCAGTTAGATGCCTCTATACAGCTATGTGACGCATTTTTCCCACTATATGCGGTTTTTAAGCCATGTTGTCTCCCCCACTGCATGTATGTACAATGTGAATTATTCATGGGAAAAAATCCTTCAAGGATCTGCCAACATATGCACAATCACTGGTAAGAAGAATCGTTGGGGTGGAGAGAACACGTGACTCTGTCGCAGGGGTTTCCTATATCTCTAATTCAAGATGGAATTTTGTTTTTGAGGGAGAGGGTGGAAGAAACTTGTGCGTGAGATGCGGTGAAGCAATGAGCAAGAGGCACGATGAATGGAGCTCTGTGCGTGTCCCACATTGCTGGAATTTTTATGTCTGACTACAGTTTTACAACATCGAAACACAAAAGAACCCTTTGAGTTTTTTTTGTTAAGGAGCTAGTGATTGGTAAGCGTTGCCCTCACGTCCTAAATGTGCCAAATGGGACAGCCTTAATGAGCGGACGGTACGACACTTGATTTTAAAACTATGCTCAAATAGCAACTGACCAATAAAATCTATTACTTTATTGTGCTCTGTTGTGTTCATTTAAATGCAGCTGGTTATTGTCGCTTGATTGCTTTGCGGTGAACCATGAGTCAGAGAGAAAAAAACCCCGATATAGATTCACCAGTCTAAACTGCATTAGCACAACAATAATGTAGACGCTGAACGTGGGACGGTTTCTCACAGTTGCTCCACCTGTGGCGTTTCATTTGCCAGGGTTCCCAACCAAGTGAGAATGAATGCAGCTGATCGAAGGGATTGATAGTCGAGCCAGACGACGCTGTGACAGTTGTGTCCCGCGGATCAATAAACTGATGTTGAGCATGGGGAGATAAAGGATCAGAAAGACAGGAGTGACTCATGAAGTCAAAATGAGATGGGGCACTGAATTTCTAATACATTTTTAGTTGTTAGGCCTGACTTTCAGACTTTTTTGAGAAATCTTTTCAGAGGTATACAATCAGTCTTAGATGGCACTTGAGTTGTTTGAGTACATTTAAGCCAAAGGAGTTCCTACACAAAGTGGAAAAGTAGATCGATATAGGTCTTAAGAAACAACAAAGCCAAAGGCAAAGCTGACAGGCACATTTCTTCTCACCTTGATCACGAGAATGAAACACTTCTCGTGTGTGCTGTGCAGTAATCAAATGAAGGACGACTGTGGCAGCTGCCATGTAAAGCACTCTCTGAATCCAATAAATCTCTCCCCAAGAGCAGCACCCTAATAGTCACGTAATAGCTCGCTAACAGCGCTTAGAACATTCCGGAGTGTGCAGGGGAGATAGTTTTGTCACAGAAAGTGAAAGCTCCAAATGCACCTCCCTCGGTGGTGACAATAGGGGGGCAAAGACGTATTTGTGAGGAATCACATATTTCGAAAAACACATTGAGCTTCTAAGTATAGCCCGGGTTTATCTGCGCTCCTGGAGACAGAAGCTATGAATACTGCATCCCTCCGGTTGCTGCCACCCTGTCAAAGAGGGTTTCAGTGTTGAGGCATGCTTGAATGGATAAAGTGGAATTTTTATCATGAGAACACCACCATTCACTTCTCTTCTGCGTTCCTTCACAAACAGATGTGGGAAGCCGAGGGGAGCTGACTGTTCCTGAAGGGCTCAAAGGCAACATTATATTTGAGGAGATAAAGAAAGATTAGAAGCTCCCACATCTTCACTGAGAACTCTAAACAGCAGACAATGATGTACGATTGACTCCACCAGCCCCAAGTCCCAGTTTAAAATTAGGTCCAAATGTTCAACAGGGGAATCAGGGCGAGAGGCAGTCTGTTTGCAATTTCAGCTGCTAGAACTCACTTGTTATATCTACTTTTTCCTCTCAACCAGAGATTCAAGACCCGGTAAAAGCACGGAAAACTGAGTTCAATCAGTTCAGGGTGACACATCCGCTTTGCATCCGTGCCTTCCTGCATCCCTGCCACGATTCCACTGTTGAACACCTGGACCTCATTTTCACTGGCACCGTCGTTGGTGGAGATAATCATACATCTCCACCAATCATAGGGTGAGCGCTAAACTCCGACCAGCACAATGCTGGTTTGTGCCAAATGAGTCAGTTTCCACACCATTTACATTTGGCTCGAAAAATGGCACCGGCCATATGTGAGGGTCTGAAACAATGGCGAACACTGGAGACTGGCAAACACATTTCACAGGGTTGACAAATTAAAAATGATTATCTTTGCCAACATTTATGAGTTGCCCAAAATACAGAATGACATTGGTCATGGTTTCCTTTAGTTTTATAGACTATATAACATTTTAATATGTTGGCCTTACAGATAATTATGTTGTTTACCCAGCCAGTCCTCACCAGAAAAACACCTGTATGGGTCATATGTGCATAACCCATATTTACATGTATTGTCCAGCAGTGACCTCTAGCTGTCAAAGTAGTTTTGATGGTAGCAAAGGAGGAAGTCAGATGACGTGGTACAATGGGGATTGTAAGTGAATGGCTGGCCAGGCTTGGGTCAGCTTGACCCGGCACGTCATCCGAGCAACACAGAGTTTTGCATATCTATTACCTGCTTGAACGTGTGTCTTTAACTAATGACGCACTTGTACTGAGTGTGGACCTATCATTACTGCAGTGTTGTTAAGGAAAAGCCACTAACAAAACTCTGCTAATTTGGTGATAAACAAGTTCAAGTATCTTTTAAATTCCTAATAATGATTTGGTTATTTAAATGCTTTTGTTTGGATGAATGATCAAACTAACTTGTTTCCTCTGAGAAGTGTTCTCACAGCTTTAACCACGTGAACTAATTTGTTTGTCAGTCAATAGGGATTCAGTTGTAATACCTGCCATTTGTACAGCAGTGGGTTTTTTCCCACCCTTGTCACGACACAGCATGCGGCGTGTTGGCGAGGCCAAATGGAGCGAACCCGGAGAGATCTGAGTGAGTGTCAGGAGGTCAAAGCAGCGGAGCCTTAATAACATGTTTCTCTCCCAATGCACAAAGCAAAGCACTGACGCTTGTTTCATCCGTCCGCTGTGTAAGAGCTCAGCTGAAGGACTCTAAATGACTGGGATCCTGCCCTGTTGTATCCATGGGCCTATGGTGATTTTATTGATTTATTTTGATTGATCCTGCATGTTCTAGAAAACTGCACTTGGTTTGTTGTAAGCTCTTTTTTGGGGATGTAACCGTTGCTGCAAAACTAATCGCCTCTTTTGGGGGCAGTAACATCAGAGATTAAGTTGTTGAGCTGCTCTGTGACAATCATTAAAAACATGGCTGCACCGGGCATCTGGACTGGAGCAAATGGAGGCTGAGAAAGAGCAATAGAAAGATCAGAGCTGAAGTTTAGGATCGAATGCCAAGAAATAACTGTGTTTCCAGGAAATGAAAGTCATAAACAACTACATGTCAAAGATGACTTATATTGGCAAAATGTTAACTCACAAAGGATTCGATTTGTTTTGCAACTAAACCGTGTAAGCCTTAATCAGTTACTTTCACGGTCAATTAATATGTGATTGTTTTCTCTTTTGGTCCTGAAAAATTGAAAAATGTCTGTTGCAGCTTCCTAAACGCAAATGCACCTTTTTTACGTTTTTTGGGATAGAACATCAACATCATTCGGTGAGCTTTACAGGAGCTGTCAGCATATTTTGTAACCTTTGGACAGAGCCAGGCTGGCTGCTTCACCCTGTTAGCCGGGTGTAGCTTCATATCAAAGGTAAAGAGATGAGTGGTATCAATCTTCTTCTCTGACTCTGGGCAAGAACGTAAAGAAACATAATCAAGTGGTTTTGTAGCTAACCTGACCACAAGCAAGATGGAGAATCTGGTATCAGTTTCAGCTCGAAGTCTTCTTTACAAGGTGCCTTGATTGTCGTTATTGTTAGGCAGCAACCTCTAGCGGCAAAAATAATTATGAGGTGAGCAAAGGACGTAATTTGGTGAAGTATCATAAGAGCGACAGAGTCCACACAAGGAGGAGGATGGGGCTGGTGGTCAGAACCAACAAGCACAGGACTTTCAATGCTGAGACCGCTTTCCAGGTCCTGTGCAAAACCAAAAGTCAACCATTGAGTTCTTTTAGCTTTATGTACTAAGACTACATCATACACATGGCGTATGTTTAGCATTACTAAAATAGCTTATTTATTTTAATCCAAACCTCAATCTTTACCTAAACCTAGCCAAGTACTGTTTGCGTGCCTAAACCCAACCAAGCATCCAACGTTAACCATGAGGCAACAAAGGTTTGGTGTGAAACCAGAAGTTTTTTAATGTACTAGATAGATAGATAACATAGAAGTGGTTATGTAAACCATGTCCAAAAGTCAGACAAGCAACAAGAAACACCATGTTGGTCAATGGTAGATTGATGTGAGAGCCAAAGAGTGTGTGGCCCGATGCCCTAGCAGCTCAACATCAAAGATACCCGGCAACATCACAACCAGTACCCTTTCAGGCGCACTCACTTCCTCGCACTGTCATCTTTCCTTTTCTTATGCTATCATTACCAAAAAACTAGAGAGCAGAGCCCAGCTTGTTTAATGCTATCTGCCAACTCTGAAATCTCTCCCCCTATTTTGCCATTCATCCCTTCTTAGAGGGATCTATCCAGCTTCAAAGGGTACCCAGTCAGCCTTTGGTCTGCTGACATGGATTTAATCCCAGACTAAAGATTTTTTTTTTTTTATAAAAAGTGATTTTTTTTCCACCAGTTCTTCTTGTCAAATGTGCATGCTGGGCAGCTGGAGTGTGGCTGAAAGAGCATGTTATGAGTATGCCACGAGGAGTGGAACTGAGGTTTTGATACAAGAATACAAACAGTGAATCAAAGGGTATTAGGTTGTAAGCTTTGCATCATCTCTAATTGGGTTGCCAGTGCACTCTTATTAAAATCTGCCACTTCCCTTTTTTCCTCTTCCAAGCCGCTTTTTTTTTTCCCCCTTCGAATCTTGGCAGAAAGTGTCGTGTGAATGTTCATAGAGGTACAGTAGAATGCTGTAGGCAAACAGTGAATGATGATTGTTGCAGTCAAACAAATTTTACAGTAGCTTGGAAACTGCACTTTAGTATCAACCAACTGTGCAGAGACAAAAGCAGCACAAGCAAGTCTAAGATGTCGTCTGTGTTGGTGTATCCTTGCCAGTTTCCCCTACCATTGCAGTTTTTTATCCTAATTGATGTTTTTGTAGCCACCACTCCCCGTTCTTCCCCGTCGGAGAGAAGGGGGTTGTCTTTTACTGTTGTTCATCTGCTGTTTTATGATCCTCCTATTGTGAAGCCTTTCCCCGGCCATTATTGTTATTAACAACTGTGCAAATGCAGTTCACTCGACTTTGAGAACGCAGAATCAGAAAAAATAATAATAATTTGACCTTACAAAAGCCTTTCAATACAAGGAAGCACTGGAGTCAGATGCAATACATACATTTTCCCAGAGCGGGTCCATCACTTTGGCTTTGTAACAGCGGCCCTGGAGCTCAGCCACAGGGCCTGTGTGCTGTGATCCAGCTGCCATCAGAAGTCTCTGTCCTGTTCTGCTACAGAGGCCGTGCGAGGACCCCAGAGTTTATAGAGGCTCCTTTCAGCTAGCTTTGAATCGGTGACAGTTGAGCTGCAGTGAATAAAGGTGTTAATGGCCAAATGAGGCGTGACAATGGGCTGTCCAGCTGTCAGTCAATCCTGCCAGCGCTCAATGTCCAAATCCAAGTCAATTAGAACAGTCTATATACTTAAATATAGCATAACCTAGTGCTAAAATACATCCTGATACCGCTTTTTATCATGCTTTTGTGACAAAGACATCGCCAAGCCGAGGGAAACTGAAACATGAGTACAAGCAGCTTTTTGAGTTGTTTTTTTTTTTATTCTTTAGAAAACAACTCTGGAACTTATTCTCAATTTTATGCAGATACAAAATCAAATGTATTTCCCATTCATAGCACACTTCTCATCTTGTTTTATTTTCTTTATGTAAAAACACATACTGTCTGAGCATTGTTTGAGGGATCCTGAGAACAGGAATTTCATTGTCACCGACTGCTTCACTGTAATTATGGATATGACAAATAAAGAACTTAATCCTCTGACAGAACATTCATCTGCAGCAGTTATGATAATTGTTTAGCCCAAGGCAGTTTAACAGAGAAAATGCCAAAAATTGTGTGGCTCCTTCTTGGACTGTTGGTTGGACACAACAACCAACTCCAAAACACTGTTTGGGGTATTTTTAACTATTTCTGACATTTTGTCAATTGTGAAATGAATCAATAATGAACATAATTATCAGTTGCAGTCATACATATAATATATTAACATTCGGGTTAGGCTCATTTAGGTAGGATTTAATAAGAAAGATCAACCAAACCTCAACTTTATACCAACAAAGATTCAAGCTAGTCATCAGAAAAAACAAAGATGGTCCAAAATGAAATTAGCGTATTGCAAACTATATTTAGGTTTTTTATGAGGCGGCGACCTCTAGTGGCTGTAGTAATATTACAGCTGCAAAGAAGGAAGTGAGTAGAAGCAGTACAAAGCAGACATAGGAGTTCACAGTTGTTCATGTCCATTGTAAAAGCAGAAGTGATTAGTTTTTCTAACGTACTAACATAGTGAAGTTCCGTCATGTGCATAATGTACGCTACTGGGGTAACTTGAGTACATTTGTAATGTATTTCAACCCAAACCACTATGTTTTCCTAAACCTAACCAAGTAGTTGTAGTGCCTTAACCTAACCAAACTGCGCACCGGTGTGCGTGTCGATGTTACCCTGCAATGTCCATATTGTTTTGGGAATGTTGATATATGTGATTTTGGAAGATGCACTGTTGTTTAGATATGAGGAGGTGTTCTAAAATTTGGTTTTGCAACCAGGAATTAAATGTGTAATGTGTCCCCTTCACATTGTTCGATTTATTAGTAAAATAAAAGCCTGTTATAATAAAGAACGCCTGAGGTTACGATGACTCATTGCTCTCTTCTGCAATGAAACAGAAATGTCTTCCACATCATTGCGCAGTAACAGTAGATTCTCTGAGTGCAGCCTTGTGCCTCCTCTGTGGCTTTTCAGCAGGAAACATATTTGATTCCAAGACTTCTTCCTGTATAGTCTCGCTGCCGTTAAATCCTCCTGTCTAAACTTCAAGGCCTTTGTCTCAAGAACGTCGCCCTTCGCAGGGATAAAAGAAGGCACCTTCAATTCAGGGTCGCTTGACATACTTGGATTTTGAAATGCAGTGTTTCTCTTTCGCTCTGTTTTTCTCTGCAGTATCCATATTTACAGGCCCGCTTGTGTGCATCTTGGGGTTTTTTCACAATTGAATACAACCCATTAATTATTCACCCCTCCCTACTCCATCACAGCCCCCTTAGTTGTCTTCATCTCCTACCTCAGTCTCTTTCGTCGAATTCTCCGCAGCAGACAGTGGGAGGATGGAAAAAGCTCCCTTTGTAGCGAAGCTTAGCATAAAGCGAGCTAACTTTGTGTAAGGCAGTCCTTTAAGTGAGGCGTGGGACCTGATAATTGTTCCTTTCATCTGTCTTGTTAATTCTCTGATCAAAGGAGATGAGGCAGAGGATGAATGGGACATTGATTGCTAACCACAGCTAAGAGTTGGACGGGTTAGCATACCCACAACACTGCCGTCTGTGCTCGCTAGCTCAAGGCAAAACATTTTTCGCTGAAAACCGCCTCTCTCTGTTCCATGTCCCTCTTTGACATTACCGCAAAACTCTGACTCTCTCAGGTTGCGATGCTGAAAGAATACCGCTTCAGCAGACCTCCTGTGTAAGTTTCCAGGCCCTTGCATGTGCCTCTGCAGTCATCTTCCGTGGCTGAATTAAAAATTTTTGTTCCAGTAATTGTGCTTAAAAATTAATGCAGGTTTTGAGAGCCGGTCTACTGCTAGCATTCATCATGTTCTGACAGCTTCTCCTGAAGATTAAGCATTCACCCTCAACGCCAGAGGAAAATAGGGAGGAGCCCAAATGAGAAACAGGGTCATTAACTTGAGGCTCCTCGGCGGAAATAGGTGTCTGATTGAGCAATTGGGATTTTCTGAGAGGGAGGCTTTGAAAAAAAGAAAGACTTTGATCCATAAAGGGATCATGTCAAAGATTTGTATTACTATCTCTGTAGAATATGGGACAGCTGGTTCCTGGGTGATGCTGTGTCGAAGATTAGTGCCGGAGCAACATTTTCTCTGCAAGCGATACTGTACGCTGATCTTTTGATTGTGGATGACAAAAACAAAAGATGCTCTGTAATCCCATCAGTTGCCATATGTCTAATCTAAGGTGCGTTCAGAATAGATTCATCACACAGCAGCTTATTAAGTCTGAAGTCAACTTGTTTGGGAGCTTATCTGCTAGAGTTGAATGATGACACTTGAAACTTTTTCCTTTTTCCACTTTGAAGCAGATGAGTGTTCAAATTTAGAAAGGATTTCCGAGTGACTATCCTCCGACTTTGCTGTCAAACATTAACTTTTTTGTGGAAACTTTTTAGTCAGAGTACTTCACAGAGCATCAGTTTGAGTGTTTTCCTGCAGATAAAAACCGATCCAGATTAGATGTTTTGCAATCCCTTTTTCAACAAGGACGAAATTAATTTCTTAGATTTCGTCTGATTTGAAGCCTCATTATGAGAAATGAGGAGATTTACCGGTAAACACTGGCGTAATTATCAGGCAATACAAAAGAAAATCAGTTTTGCATTTTCCCAAGTTTCTCATTTTGTTGAAAGGGCTGCTTCTCTCACTCTGGGGTTGCTTGTCATTATGCTAATATGCCTCCTTTCCTCCCAGTGAGAACGTGAGGAAGAGACACCTGTGTCTCCTCACACTAAGCTCCTCCAGAAGCCTCCTCTCTCCTCGCTCATTATCTCCTCAAGGTGCATTTAAGGGACTGGAAGATCCACGATGATGGCGAGGGGGGAACAATTTCCAGGTCATGGGGAGGAGGGAGCATGTGAGGAAGCATATGTTGGTGCTCTCGCCAAAATGCAACCTAGGCTTTTTAGGGCCCTTGCAAGTCCTGACCTGCGAGGGACCAGGAACTGAGCAGCGGTGCGCAGGTCCGAGTTAAACTCACCAAAAAACTAAAAATTCAGTCATTATCTACTCACCTCCATGCACACACATTTGTGGAGCTTCACAGCAAAACATCTTCTCCGAAACAACTGAAATGTAGACTTTAAAATGGCTCCATACAGCTTGTCCGCATGATCAAGTCTCAGGAAGACAGAGATCCCAGATTGATTTGAAAAGACGTTATTTACACCCTTCATCTTATTTACACCACTGATGCACGGGCGGGCCTGTGCGCCCACCAGGACCCAGTGCACGCCAACAGTATTTGCTCGGCAGCTTACAGTGAAGATTTTCAGCTTTATAAAAGGAGTAAAAAACATCTTTTCAAATCGGTTTGGGATCTCAGGGCTTCTGGATGTTAAGATGTTGTCTACACATATGTTAAAATAAGTCCCCATCTACTGTCCCCAAGGCTGTTTCGCTGTGAAGCTCCAAAAAATGTTTTGTAGACTTCGCCAGACTTTTCATCTGCATGAGGCTGCGTAGGAAATTACTTTAAAAATGTCTTCTTTTTTTGTGTGAACTTATCCTGTAAATAACTGTATCATCAACCTGATGTGGTTCAAATAAAACCACTCCAACCACCATCACCAACCACTTTGTGCCTTCATGGAGGATCAAAAGATTTGGGAAATATTTTCAGTATGAAAATGTGCCATCACTGTGTTTTTGAGCGTGAATGTTAGCTGAGCACAAACGCTCTTTTCGAGCTACACCCTGCTGCATAGTATCAAAGTTGCCCAGTCACAGCTGGAGGCTGCACAGTACACTCGCAGTTTTATCTCTTGGTCAGTGAGCCGTCCCTCTGGAGCTGCTGCCTTTGACTTACTTCTCTGAATATATCCAACAGTAAAACCTTGAAAAACAACCTAATCTGTCCTTAAAATATCTACATTTTTTTTTCCAAGCCAACAGCCGTAACAGTGACTTTTTGTGTGTCGGACATTCAAACCAAAATTCAATCTTCAGAGGCTATGAGCTGAGTTAGAGTATCTTGTTCTCTACTCAGCCCAGTCTCCAGGATAACTTGGCTTCTGCGGACCACTGATGCGTTCACATCTGTACATGTTTATGCGACATACTACATTGACATTTCTGCATAACATGTCACATCATGTTCGCATCACATGTTTATGACATAACTTTCAAGTTGGGAGGTGGAGTGAACGGCGTGGGCGTTAGAGATGACAAGGTTGGCAAACCGGTGACCACAGTTTGAGACTGCCTGCTCTACGTTTTATAAGTGTGAACCCACTGGATGCATCTGTGACTTTGTGGCGACAAAAACATGATATTGTCTAAGGGGATCCAGGACAACTCTAGCTGTGATTGTGGCAACCAAAACAGACATTTTAAGCCCACAAAGGGTCTTTTCCCTAACCAAATTGTTTCTGTGCCTAAACCTAACCCGGGCATAAGCACAGTGAAGTACAAAAATCTCACCTACAGAAATGCCAAGTTGCAACATAAAGAAATGTAAAGCTTAAACATATCAGTGGTGTGCGGAAACGTACACTGCATCACAAAAGGCAGAAATACATGTGCGAAGGAAAGACTTCCAGAGGATGTGAACATGGATGGACATGGTTTTATGATGCATTCACACATTTCTTGGATCTCAAGATCACATTGCATTTGATGGGAAAACTCTCCTCAGGGAACCTTTAAAATATGGGTTGTTGTGTACAGAATACATGTATGTAATGTGTGAAAAGGTTTGTGCTCACACTTTGAATACATTTACGCTATTTGTGAACGCAGCAGACTGCTCAAGCAGTGTATAAAAAGACTGTGGCTGCACTCTGCGGCTTTGTTTCCCAGTGCACTGTACTGTATATGCACTGCATGTCTTGTTGCTAATAAAGGTCCTGTCAAGCTCTGTCTATGTTTGCCACGGGGCTGCTTTGCTGTGCCAGTGCATAATTGTACAGGTCTCCCTTGTCAGCTCTCTAAAGCTCCCTGGGCTCGACATGAGGCATCACAGCAAGAGAACAAGGGTCACGAGCAGTAGACATATCATTAATCACAGAATCTGGGGGTTTTAGCCTGGGATTATCCGTCCCCTGGGGGGGGGCTGAGTCAGTTATGGAGTCCCCTGCAGGTGCTTCAGCTAGAGGGAAATGTCAGCATGGTGGTGCCTGATAGACTCTACCCTGGTTGAAGCGATCTGCAGAGAGGAGGAAGGGCTGGAACATCGATTTGGTGGAGGGAAAAAGGAAATAGGAGCCAGTCAGAAAAACCTTCAAACCAGCAGTCTACCCACTGTTGAGGGAAATGTAGTCAGATGGAGTGTGGCAATGCCCATGTGGGCGCAGGGAAAGAAAACTCTTAAGATGATTAAAGTCTTTTTTTTTTTGTCTCTTATGATTTACTTCTAACCTCCTCTTTTATTTTGAAATCCCTGGAAGCAGCAGTAAAAACACATAACAGCCCCAGTAAACCCTCTTCAGTGCTGAACTTCTTCTGTAGAATTAATCTTTCAGCCACGCGGCGTGCTGACGTTATAGACGAACGTTTAGAAGATGTAAGCTCACTTTGAGGATGTGCGCCTCCGTTTTTTTATTTTTTTTTGTAATTCTAAGTGAAACAAAAGCAGGTGCAGTGATAAGGATTACACGCATGAAGATTCAGAGAGAAGGAAGGATTACATTCAGAGCTACTTTCACTAACGCCTCGTTGTTTTCTTGTACCTATACGTTCACTGCGACTGCTGCGAGCTTTTAAATGGCAATAATGAGCCACGCGCAAAGGGGCGAGGGTGTCGTGAAAATATCCACTAAGTCTAATACATGATCTGAATTCGAGGCGTTCCAGGTGGATTGGCTGAGTGTCGGGGACAGGAAGAACAGGTGCCCCAGTCTTCTGACCGCACCCCCCTAAAGAGAGGGGGGGGTCAACTGGCCCCAAGGCTGTTGTCTTAACCTACGTGATTAATGGTGCATTAACGAGATGGCAGGTCTTTGAGCACATCACGGCTCTCACATTGCCTCTGCATTATTAATGCCAGCACAAAGAGCCTGTTTAATGAGCCAGAACTCTCTCGGTGGATGCTGATTAGGCATGCGACGGGTGTAAAGGCTCGCCCTTCTGTATCTACATTTCAAGGGGTGAGATTTTCTTTTGACTGATGTGTGTGTGTGTGTGTGTGTGTATACATATTTTGTCTTTATTAACCAAAAGTTTGAGACGCAGAAAAACCTGAAAGAAAGACGTGGGGGGGGGGTGCGATTAACCCTGCGAGGTCCCAGGATGCCAGATTAACTTCGATTTTTATCTAAATGTACATGTTATTTCTATGCCTCCACGCCATAGCCAGAGGCATTATGTTTTAGCATCATGTAAAATGTTCTGGTCATTATTCAACACACAGCTCAGCAACAGCATCTTGACTGGTGCACGGAGGCTTACAAAACTAATTCTAGTTTCATTTTGTAAGTTAATGCTGTGAAATTGCTGCAAGGACACATAATAAATGTTTTTTGCTCGCCAAGAGTTAAAACAGATGACTGATGGTTTCACATGAAGCTACAACCAGCAGCCAGCTAGCTTAGCTTAGCTCAGAGACTGGAAAGCATCCAATCTGCCTCTATAACATGCTTATTAGTGCGTTGTAGAGGTGCTGGAAGGCATATTTTTGCTACCTTTTGAACTGAGCCGGAGCGAGCTGTCCCCCCTTGCTTCCAGTCTTCATGCTAAGCTGGCATCTCCTGGCTCCAGCTTTATATTCAACCGACATAAAGTGGTATTGTTCTTTTTATCTAAAGCTCAACAAGAGAACAAAAGAAAGCAAATGTCCCAAAATGTCAAACGACAGCTTTAACTCGAGAAGAAAACAGATGTCATAATGACTTTGTGTTTATATTTGGTCTGGAGTGCGAATCCCGTGGATTCTCTCTCTCTCATTAAAGTGGCGTTCGATTTATCGTTTGACATCCATTGTACTATTTTTGTGGGGGAAGCAATAGTGACACAGAAAGGTCAAATTAAATTTAGAGCAATGGTGTCACCGTTTCTTACCACCTCCCAGCCACGGAGCACGGTGACATAGAAAATTAGCTTTCTGTCAAAGTTCATTTCTGCTCTTTTTGCTCGTCATCTTTAAAAAAATAATAACTTGGATTTCCTTTTTACTTCATGAAAAAATTTTCATAAGAGAGAAGTGCACAGGAGTTCTTTAAAAAAGAAAGGGCTGATGTGGAGAGAAGATCCCTGCACACACTGGATGTTCATTATTTGTTCGCAGCCTAATGAATGCCTGTGCGTTTGTGTGTGCATGCTCCTGCATTTATAGCTTCTACCCACACGGTGCAATTTCCAAATCTGCAGCAATCCATTTTCCACTTAAAACGAGACAGACTTTTTTTTTCTTTTTTTTTCGTCTGCTGTCACGTAGTCCTTACACGATGTTGTATCTGTGGTCATATACTTGGCCTACAGCAAAGCAACTGGTGGTTATCGCCGTTTTCTGACAATGCAGGGCAATTTAAACAACTGGCTTATCTTTGCTCTCCCGTCCTTTTTTGTAAAACATGATTACAGCAAGGCCAAATAATGTCTGCTGTCGCATTATCTCTGCGGCTCTGACAGGAAAGGCGGAGGAGGGGGGTACCGCAGGCATGGTAATCACTGTCATTGACCGGCATATCAATTTCAGAGGGCAGGATTCAGGTCTCCGCTTGCCTTTCACGGGAAAACTTAAAATGTGTATACTTGCAGACGAACACCACTGCATTGTGCTGTTACTCCTTATTCGATAGCACTCATTAGCATGCTCAGCCAGAACGGCCTCTTCCATGTTCTGAAATCCAAAATCTCTTGACTCCTTGCAAATTATTCCCTCACTTCCTCAAATTATGTGGATTTTTCTCTTGCTGGAGTGTATTAGCATATTTCTTTTTTTTGTTTTTTTTTTGTCGTGCAACATAATTTAGCAGCATCTGTGCAGCGATGCAACAGCTTTGAGTGCAGAACAATAACCAGTTTCTAGGGGGGGGGAGCGATCGGGGTGCAATTCAACAAATGAATTCATGAAGCAACAATTACTTTGACCGGCTGTTATTATCCTTTCACACAGCAGCAATGTTGCGACAAAGGTAGCAATTAAGAAACGTTCCCCTTAAAGCCTGGGCTACATATCTGAACAGCTCTAATTACTGCGGAGAATGAACCTGTTCTACCCACGTTGCCCCCATTAAAGGTCTGTGATGTTGTAACTGCTGTGAGGGCTAGAAAGGGTTTCCGCATTACAGTAATCACTGTAATTTCCTTACATAATCTGTACAATCTGTTTTTTTTGTGCGACAAGGTGAAAGAATTCCTCCAGATGCAGATGCATTAAAAGCTCACAGACAGCAGCCTAGAGTGCACGTGTGTGTCCTCACTCGCCACATTGTTCCCTGGCACTTTATTAATGGTCTGCTGATGGTGCTGAAAGTCTGAGACAAGACGGGCGCAGTGACAAAAGAGAAAACGCTCCGAGCATCGTTGTTCATCTCTTTGAAGTGGGATCGCTCAGTAATTCTCAGCTTTTATGGTGTCTCGTGTCCTTAAGCCTATGGGCCGCGGTTATTTTATTTTTTTTTTCCCTCTTTTGTCACTTTCCACTGGACGCTGGAATCTCACCATCAGTTTCAGTGACTGCGGCAGATGGATCGACCATCCTGTGGCGGACACAAACAAACACAAACACTGAAACGCTTGCCCAGTCAACCGGCACACCTGATAGAGACGCAGCTTCAGAGAAAAACTGTGCGAATGTGTCAGTACGTGCATATGTTAGCCGCCCGTGTGTCTCTCTCGCAGACGTTTTTTAATATGCATCTCTGCACGCAGTGCGTGACCAAATACAAAAACAATGCAGATACATTTGTAACTATCCCCATTATTCCCTTCCCACCCTGCTATCTTGCATGTATTATGGGGCGCAACTTCCTGTAATTTATCTCACCGAGGCAGCCTCCGCAAGAGCAAATGTTATGCTACTGGTGACTTCCTTTTTCTTCAAGCTTTTTGGTGAAATTAATGATGTGGGAACACAGCCTGTCACACTTCAAAATGGATAATGTGATCTTAGGTCTGCCTTCGAGTATCGAGGGACAGGAGGACGACCTCGACAAGTGGCCTCGGGTAGGTGTAACAAACAAAGTTAGCTCTGTCTGTCAGCTGAAGTGTTCAGAAGTTCAGGGACATGTTGTGCCACCATGTTTCTGCTGTGACCAGTCTGACTTACCGGATGCAGACTGTTGGTATGAAATATGTCACTGGGTGCCTGTTCTCCCCCCCCCACCCCACCCCCTTCCTTCTGCTGTCTGCGTGTATTGTGTCCAAATCCTCATCGCTATGTGAAACATCAACAACCTTGTTCAGTGATGGCATGAACATGAATGAGCTAGCAGCTGTTGCCTTTTCTTTTACGGGATTTAGCCATTTCAATGCCAAGTCTCACCTCCCCACGAGCATTACAAGTCTCCCCAGCACCATTTTCTAGGGGCGCCGTCGCTGTATCCGAGGTTAAACCACATCCAAGCTAATTGCAATTGGCTATGTGAGACTTTGTTGTGACAAGTTGTGAATTGCCCCTTCAGTGAAAGATAATAACAATAGGTCATTCTCATAAGTCATGCAAGGTATCATGGAATAACTCTAGGAATGAAAAGTGACCCTACTGGTCGACTGTGAAAGCAGCTTATTACGACCCATACTGGCATTTCTTGTTACGGATGGTCAGATCAAGAAGGCACAGGACTTTCACTCAGGAGACCGCATTAGTGTCCCGTCTTACACCAGAAGCGAGTAGTTATTTTAACCCAAACCACCATGTTTTCCTGAATAAGTAGGTCTATGTCCGGTATGCCTGTCGCTGGTAAGCTGCAGCAGTCATGTTGTTTTAGGATATAGTTTTGAGAGCGACTGACAATTACCTATTCAGTCATTAAGGTGTGATGATACGCTGCATAGATATGATCTGCTGCTATTTAAAGTTGATCCGATGCGGTTCAGCCAGCCACAACTCGGCTTAAAAGTAAAATGAATCAATTTCGACTCCAAGTTTCAAATATTGAATCTGAGAGTGTTTTTGTGTTCCCTCCTGTGTTTTGTGCTCTCTCTCCACACCTGCACTGCATGTCCTTCGTCAGCCCGGTCCTGTTCCTAGTGTTTTTCCAATCATTCCCCCACACCTGTGTTCCTCCGCCTCCCTCCACCTGCACCTCATTCCCTCGTTAGCTTAGTTTGTACGCAAGTCTAGTATTTAGTTTGTGCTTTGTCGAGTCCTCCGTTGTCTGTTTCTCTGTTCCTTGTGTTGGCGGCATCCTGAATAACCTTCATCCACTGGACGTCTCCTGTGTTTGTGTCCATCTTCTCTGCTCCATCGTGACAATGAACACCCGAGCGTGGGCAACCAAAGTAGTTTCGGTGCTTAAGTCTAACCCAACTGCGACTGAAAACTGAAAATAACGAGTCTGAAATCTTTGCACTTGCTTTTCTGTCTGCGCCATCATCTTTAAACTCATTCATGATTTATTTCTCTAATCCCTTCGCTGTACACTTCAAACACAAAATGTAAGATGCAAACATAATAAGCATTCCACGGTTGAAAAGAAGCGGGGGAGGAAAAATCTTGTGCAACTGGCAACCACACATCAAGAGTGAAGTTCGTGTTGGAACTGGCAGATTTTAAGATTCAACGGCCAATTCAACAAAAAGCCATCTGCAGCTCCTGCTTACAAATGATGCTAGTGTCAAGTTTCATAGATAATTGTAGTTACAACAATAAGGAGTGAAGGGTTTCGGTTGATAATTCAATGTAGATATTTCAAGTGATCAACAAGATGCTCCCGACATTTCTTGCAGTGTGGGAGTGTCTGGCGAGAGAGAGTTGCTCGGGAAGATCAGATTTTGAACGCCGTATAAACTCTTTTCACAATTTCATGTATAATTTGTGTCAAATCTGTTATTCTGTTTGATGCGGCTGAATCTTAGCATCTTGTATCAGTTTTTCTGGTGCACAGGGGTTCATCTTCACACTCCTAGCATGTACGCATACATCACCCCGGGTCGCCTTGGTAATACTTAACTGTACGGTGACGCCTTTAAGGTACGACACAGCATTTTGGATCAAAGTTTCTTACAAATGGCATACATTTTCATCACTCCTTCAGGGTCCTCATATCGACTTCAGCATTCAGCAGTAAAATCCTTCATTCATGTGTGGAAGTGTGTGTGCACGGTCGTTTAAATATGTGCCTGTCTCTGAAGCAGCCTTGACAGTTTTGGCAACAGCTTCTTGACATGCATGCACACATCTGAATTAACCTTGGTTATTTAATCAAGACTGGTGGTGATTCTATTAAAAAATACCCACAAATTCACATCCCTGAATATTGGTACAGTATCAATATGGGGAAGTGCATCTTGCCAGCACTCCCATGTTCAAAAATTACACAATTTCCACGCTTGGTTAATGCCCACAGGGGTTTGGAAATGTAATTCGGTCCGTGGAACATACATTCAGCATCTGCTCGCTCCCCACAGAGACCGCAAAACCTCTCTGAAACTTTAATGTTTCATCAGATCCTATCTGCCATAGCATGTGGCATGTACTGGAAAGAAACCACATGCACGCAGGGACTTCTGCAGAGGACAGATGCTCTCGCTGTAACACGGAGAACATTACTGACATGGATTTCTAATTATTAGCATACTGACATTTGGCATTAGATGTGAGAAGACATTTCCCCGTGGACCTCTCAGATGAACTCTCGTAACCCCTTTGGCTTTTCTCATCTCCAAGAGGGTTGCCGGAGCGAGAGGTCAGGTCACTTCTGTCACACAGACACGAGAGGAGAAGCAACAAAACTGTTCCGCGGGTATTTGCAATACGTCCTCATGTATCTGCCGTGCTGTTTTGCGACTAAGACGACTTCCGGATGACTTTTGCTTCGAAGCACGGAGAAATGCTGCTTTTCGAAGCACATCAGCTGTCTCAGCAACAACAAATACATCGTTTGATCAAGGTAGTCTTTCAAGAAACTCTTCTGCTGTTATCAAAGTGAAAACACAGAATGTGACTTTCTTTCTCTTTCTTTTTTTTTTTTTAACCAACTTTCAGTGAGGCTAGAAGCTGTGACCCAGAAAATGAAATATCCACACCCCTGTGAAAGCACTGTCTTCGGGTGACATCACAGCTTTCCAACAGGGTTGTCAAATCCTGCGCTCTGGAAAGGCCTCGAGTGTGCCGGTTTCATTTTAACCATCGATGCACCAGAGGATGTATTCACACAGAGCCAGTGGTGAAATCCTAGACACAATTTTTTTTTTTTGTAAATAAGATAACGTTATTGATCTGTGGCTCTTCTTAAAGAGAGGAGAAAATGGCTGCAGGACCAACAGAGAAGTGCTTCAACCATCAAGAGCAACATGGAGCTACGAGAGCAGTGAGAGCCCTACAGTTTAGATCGGTGATATTTGTGTTTCATCATCTCATTAGTTTGTATTTCTCACTCAATATATCAGTGCTATTACACCATTAGCTCTGTTGCATAGCTTAATTTGACTCCATTATCATAGGATATGTGCACCTTGTCAGCCAAGGAAGCAGCCTTAATGAATACAACAGGCTTTTTCTCATGGAGTCGGAATCACTTAATGAGATGTCTGCGTCATCGGATGATAAACAACAAGGAACATGTTTACGTCGGCGTGCCGCTATATTAACTCAAGTGAGTAATTACACAGACAGTCAAGGTTGTGACTCATTTCCACCTCGTGCTAACAAGTATCATCCGTGTTTAAAAAGAAACGAAACAACAACCAACAAACAACACACAACAAACCATTTAAATAATCCGATCAGCTTGTCCATGTTTTTTTCTTCAGTGATTCCCAATGAGTAGGGAGCGCTCTGAGCACTTCTAATTGGAAAATCTCTTAACTATTCTGAGGGAAGCCGTGGTCGTCACTGCTGCCCTTTTTTCAGGCAACCAATCATATGTTAGACCAGGTGAGGCTCGTCACCCGTCACCAAGGTAACCGAGAAAATGGAGGAGAAGTTCATCCTGGCTGTGTCCGACCATCGTGAGCTTTATCAGACAGAAAGTATCAGAACAGAGGCAGGAAGGTCCGTCTGGTGCAGCAGATGTGCCGTAAACCGGATGTTGACGGACACTGTTGGAGACTATGTGTTGTTATCGGCTGTGTACTGTAGTTATCCTCCGTTACTACAGCGTCAGTTAACATCATAAGTCAAGACCAATGTGTAGAGTTTTTTTACTCTCACCACACAAGCAATTCAACCAACACGAACCCCCGTGAAATGTGTATTTGTTTCCTGTTGGCCTCATTTACTCATTTCAAATGCCGGAGTAATTACTTTCTCACATAATGTTTACAGTACAGTTTGGGCATCTCACAAATGTAAAAGCAATCCATCTTGCTTTTTCAGCATATCACAATCAGCCCTGCTTCAGTCATTCCGGTCGGTGTTTGGTAACCACCAAAGACACCAAAGAAGAAGAACTCATGCAGCTCACTAGTTTACATCCATTGGAACAACAGTGACAGTCAACCTGACTCGCACCGATGATCACAGAACGGAAACGCATGAATGATTTGCATTTATGGACTAAACACAAGACAGAAATGTTTTCGTCTTCTCACCTTTACAGATCATTCAGTTGTTCTGAACTGATCAGGGATCACATAAATGCCTGTTGCGCTTCCTGTGTGTGATCAAACGTGCTGAAAACACCGGAGCTGTTCTTTCCCTGTCGCTTCAGTGAGTCAGAGAGGAGCGAAGGCTAATTTCTGTTTTTAATTTCAGGGTGTCTCCAGCTGTCGCTATCACAGGGGACGGATCCTGTGAGCGGCTTTTTCCTGCAGATCGGTCGCTGACGTACTCACACTTGGTATTACGTGTCAATCTCAAACAGATACAGATGGGTGACAAATGAAAGGAAACACAAAGTGACTTAGCAAAGTGTCGAGCCTTCATGTGCCACCAAACCAGCTTCGATGCAATTTAGTTCTCCTGGAGGGTGCCAACACCGTTCTTCCAAAAGACATTCCCTCATCTGGTGTTGTGGTGATGGTGCAGAGAGGAATGTCTGACATGTTGGTCCAAAATCTATTACAGATGTTCAGTTGGGCATATGATTCATCGCATTTTGATACTCAAACAAGGAGTTTGAGTGAGTTTGAGGCCACTCCCGTCAGGATAGGCGACTAATAAACACAAACCTTGTTGAGCAATGTGCCCCCCGACAGCATAACAGAGCCACAGACCGTTATGTTGCACCAATTTAGTTTTTCCTCTAATTTATCAACCGTATGTCCAATAGCTGTCCGGTTGGCCCAAAAAACAAGATGTGAAGTGCAAATGAGGTCTTTGAAGTGTCTATCGCGCATTACTGTTTATTGTAATTCACTGCTTCTCCCACACACCTGAGGATGATTGCTTATTCTCTATCAAAGGAGGAGGATACTCTGGTGTTCTGATGAAGGCTTGTTTGCCAGAACACATCAACAAAATGGCTGGAACATGCTGCTGGAAGCAAACATGCTTGGAGAAAATTCCTGTGTTGGTTTCCTTTATATTTTATACCAACCCTAACCCTCCAGATATGTTTTTTCTCTCCCACTCATTTCAGAATCTCCTTCCAACACAATCGTTTAATCAGGTTTGTTGCTGCACAGGTCCGCAAAGAGGTTTAGCGATATCTCAACAGAGAAGCACATATCCGGCTAAGGAAATGAAATAATAAACTGAGGTCATAGTGCGGTGATTTGTGCGTTTTCAGAGTGCCGACATCTGCTCACAGTCCCTCCGAGAACTTTTTCTAAATCACCTCTAAGCTGGATCTGCTCGCTATGAAACGTTATGCAAAACAGCTCGCTGAGGCTGTTTTTGTGAACATTTTCCGACCCCAAATGATTTGACAAATGACTTCCTCTTCTCTCTCCTCATCTCTTCATCCTCTCAGTGAAATCAGCAGGTATAATCTGAAAAACTCTGTCCTTCGTGGCACCTGATTTGACATGCCTGGATTACGCTCTTTGTTCTCGCGTTTCTAGTCGCAGGTATTTTTCATGTGCTCAAATGGCAAGCTGTTCAAAGTGGCGGGAAGAGGGTTCCGTGGGGAACGGCGTCGGAGGAGACGGTAGCACGGCTGCTTTCCATTTCGAGCGTCACGCTATTCGTTCTCATGGCATGCCGTGCCTCAAAGTGTGCACTACTGAGGAGCTCTGTTGCTTTAATATTTGATATTTCCTATGGGGTACACTTGTGTGACGATCAAAGATGGAGACAACCTTGAAATGCCTCTCTCAATTTAAACATGGAGGGTATCAATGTGAGAAAGTAGGCTAAGATGAGTGGGGGGGGGGACTAAACAAATGAGATTGAGAGAGAGGAGGTACAGGAAGTTAGGGAGGAGAGTTAGTAGCGGGAGGTTTCACAACCTCAGACCCCATACTGACAACCAATTAAAGCTGTTAGGCCTTTATTTAGCACTTTGGGTTCCATCATAATCGGCCAGGCAGCACGTTGTGTTTTTGCTTTGGAACTCATTTAAAAGCTTTTTCTGTCCTCCTTTCCTTAATAAAACAAAAACACACTGCCAGACACGCTTCTCTGCCTCACCGTTGACTCATGAGTCCAATGTTGGGGTTTATTTGACCTTTTTTAAATGAGGGAATAATTTGCGCACCGTGACAGAATTGTGTTTCATCCTATATTACTCCATCATAGTTCAGAACACAGCACTATTTTCAGCCCAGTCACCGGGATAACAGGTTGGCAGGTGAAGTTTCTGCAAACCACTGATACATTCATATTTCTACATGATACATTCAAGTTCACATTACATGTTCACGACCTGGCCGCCATATCGGAGGTGGCGTTTACAGGAGCTGAGGCTGCCAAGTCGGTGACAGCTGTTTCAAGCTGCGTTTCAACATTCAGAAGTGTGAAACCACCGGGATGATTTTGACGTGGGGGGCCGTTGCACTTAAGCGACATTTCGATCTGACACCATAAGATATTTTTCAGGAGACTTAAGGACGATTAGCAGCCATGTTTGTGGTGACCCAGAAAGGTATTTTAAGCCTAAACACCAGGGTTTTTTTGCACTAAAACTTGAGCACAGAGCTGTCGCAAGATAAGATTGAAAAAATAATATTCAGCCCGAGGTGTCTTCTATCTAAAAGTTCCTTGTGGCGTTATTGTGACGTGACAGGACGGTTACAGAAAGCACACACATGCTCACACGGCAGGGGAGAACAGCGGGGAGCCGAACATTCTGACGATATGAAGAGAAAAAACTGTTCTCTCCCGGATTGCATCACTGCTGGATTTTAATTCTTATTTTGCCTTTGAAGCCTTAATGAAAACTCGCCTACCTCACACAATTAATCCCCGAATACATTTTCCTCATCAGTTCCATCATTTTGTAGATTAGTTTTATAAAGTCCGACAGCCAAAAGCATACACTGGCAAAATGTGAAGCCGGGTCTCTTCATCATATTTGCTTACATGCTCTGCGAAAACTGTTCTGCTGGATATTAATTTATTCATCCAAACAGTTGGCATGAATCTAAATTGAATAAATGCAAGAAGGGAAGCAGCCGGTCCGATCATGACTGAAGTTGCATGTGAGTTTTCTGTGGCCTCTCTTGCTCCGGTCGCACAGCGAGGCGGAAAATCTCATTTTTATAGACTGATCCGACGTGAGAAGAATTCAACCGACTACATCAAATCGGCTTATTCATTGTGTTAAATAGCTCGGTAAAGCGATTTTATTTCTCTTTGATCATATGCGATGACGCCTGAGTGATGTTTAACAGTGATCTTCAGGTGAATAAGACATGCGTTTAATTTCTCTCTGTGCACCTGCAGCCTTTTCCATTAATCTGACAGCATTCACTTCAGACTTGTGTCGTGTTGGATGTGTCACAGTCGTGTTACAATGGCAGGATTGCGATTGTATACGTTGAAGTGGCTCAGGTGCTTAGTCAGATGCGTTGCCGACGTGTGCAATATCAGCAGTGATGGAGAAGCATTCAGATCATTTACTGGAGTAGAGAGGTAACAATAAGAATGCAAAAAATACTACTTACAGGTGCATTCAAAGAAAAGCACAAAGGTATTGAAAGGTAAATGCACTTAAAGTGTCAAAGTATTTATGCAGAAGAAAAACTACCCGTGTAAGTGATGTACTGTTATACTTGGTTATGGTAGAGCGACTTTGAATCACATTTCAATTGTTTTGTTTTTACGGTACATAAAAGATTACTTGTACATGATTTTGTAGCATGACCTTTGCTATATTAGTATTCATTGTTTCCACTTAACCAAAATTAACAAACCCCCAGAAATGCACCGACAACCATGTCACAAGACAGAAGAAAAGAGAAAAGGTTAAGACATCACCGTCAGGAGTAACTACCACAGCCACTTGATACTGTACATTTTAGAATTACAGCAACCCATTTTATTATAATTAACTAAATCTGAACTGAATCTTTTAAATGTTTTGTTTTTGCAATTATATTAAAATTCCATCTAAAAAAGACCTAGTCTGCTGTGATTGGTCAGTTCTCACATGCCTGAGAAGGAGCCATATTCCGCACTGACTCCCGTGCCAGTGTTTTGCGACCACTGCCGTGCTGGGGGGCGTGGTCGAGGGCGGTAGTCATCCTTATGGGAAGTTGTGACAGCTCGTTAAATGCAGTTTCAATGGCTCTCGAGCATTTTGTGAGGTTTGAGCCGTTTTGATACTTTCACTGTGTTTATTCAAAACCCAAACCTGCTTTATGAGCAAGAAAGATAAAGAAGTCTCACTTTCTACAATATGGAACCTTTTATTTGAAAGGAACAAGTAACTAAAGCTGTCAAATAATCGTGGTAGGGTAAAAACTGCAGTTTTCACGCTGAAATTAGAGTAAATAAAGGTAGAAATAGTATTCAAAGTACAAATTCCTCTGAGATATACATAGTAAAAGTACTTCTCACCACTGCATGTCACAGCTTTTATCATCAAGTACAGAAATATATGAATATAGGGTACCAAATGAGAAGTCAGACCTACATTTTCCTTTATCAGGTGTCTGAATGCCGCCATGCCTCTGCAGAACTGTGGGTTAAGCAGGATGTCCAAACCTTCCTTCAATAAAGGAAGCCTCCAGCCAGTGGAGGAGGCAGGTTTCTGCTTTGCACTCTGCACTCGAGACCGTCACATAAAGCTTTCACGTGCTCATGGGGTCCACGGCAGATATTTGACCTTATCCCGGTGTTTTCGTGAGGGTGCCGCTGAATTTCTTTGTCAGTGTTGACGCTGACATTATCATCCAAGGTTACGGGAACATTAAGATCGAGGAGTTTGTCCGCCATTAATTCTACCCCAGTGGTGTGAAAAAGGCTCATAATCTCTGGCAAATCATTAAATCAATTAAATAAAATCATTGCCATAAGTGTTTTTCCCCCACTGTTAACTGACCCAGATTTTCTCCTGTGTTGTGTTACCCATCCACAACAGTTTCAGACGGCTGTCATTCCAATAACGCCCAAATTGCGTGACTCAGAATGTGTATTTGTTCAAACAGAATCACATAGATGCAGCTTCAGTTCTGTTTTTTGAGCCACAGTTTTATAGACTGGTGAAGCAGTTTTTCCACGTTTTGTCTTCTGTCAGGTTTTACCACTAAATCAAACAAACTTTTGATCGTGGATTCAATTCACAACTTGATCTGTAATGATGTGTTCAGATTCAAAGTTTTCAGCGTATATAAGCACAGCAGGCCATGCGTCGCACTCCAGCAGGGGGGATGCTCTTAAATGCACCGTCCGTCTGGTCCGGAACAGAGCACGCCCGGCTGCCCTGTCAGTCGGGGCCGTTCTTGCTCTGTTCGCTAACACAAAACTGGAGAAAAACAGAAGGCTGTGCTGAACGGATAATCACAACACCACACAGTCTGAGAAGCAATACTAGGAGGCAAGGATGCAGGAAAGGATAAGGCTGTTCCTTACATTTACATTAGCAAATTAACAACTTTAATTCTTCAGTTTAAAATGAAGCTGTTGTTAGAAAAAAAAACTAATCAAACTTGATAATTGGAAAGGGTGAAAGAACTAAACCTCAATGTTCGAATAAAAATTGTTTGACCTTTCTGCAATTGTAATTTGTCTCAAACTTCAACAATTTTATGCATTTAAGTGTGTTTCTCCAGAGGAAGCTGCAGACGTCTCCAGTGGTATCAGTCAGTTGCTTAGTTGCATTGTGGGTACTGTAGTCGCCTAGTTTTGAAAAGCAGTCCGCTGGTCTGTTGGACAGTTAACAAAAACTAATAAGTAGAAATCGGTAGAGTAGAATCACATATATATCCTTTTTTTTATTCCACACATTCTTTTTCAAAACCTGGCACCTATATTCCCCACAATGCAACTGAGGGACATCACTGGAGGCAATTTATCAAGATGACATGCAGCTTCATCTGGAGCCACAACAAACTTTATAACAATTCACCAAGAATACGGTAGAACTCCTCAGGACGTGTAAACACACAAGGTGGAGTTGCCCTTTAACTGACTGCCAGACTTACTTTTTAAAACCGACACGAACACACTGGTGTTTGGTATTCAGCTTCATTTGACTCACCCGCGTAGCCGCCATTGAAGGTCTGATTTATTTAGTTCAAAGATTCCTCATCTCTTGTTTCAGTTAGTTTACCCTTCACTTTCTATTACAGTGAAATTGGAGTGCAATTAAATGCTTTATTCCCAGTGCACTATTAATGCAGTTTAGAAATGTTATCATTGATGATGTAAGTGTTCCTCTCCAGCGTGAAATACAGTGTACTGTATGACTTTTAGTCAGTAAAGTAAAATGGTGGATATCACTGAGCCAAACCTCCAGAAACTATTATTGTGTTATACAAAAGCTGTCTTAAAGCTGCTGCGAGGAACTTTGAGTTGTGTTGATTGATTCTGGAGGCCGCACCTCCTCCGCTATGGCAAAGACGCAAGTGAAGGACAGAGACAACACATTTTCAATACTGTTTTTTTTTTCCTTTTTAAACACAGCTGTTTGCAGGATGTAAGATTTATAACTACAAGTAGTGGACTTTGTTTTAAAGCCGTACCACCCGACTACAGAGCGGCTTCATTCCTCAGGCTGGGACCCCTCAAAGTATCCTAAGCTCTTGGCCGCAAAAATAGTCCTAATGCCATGTTTTATGATTCATCCAGATGAATCATTATCCAACCTAGGCATTACAATACAAATATAACAATACACACAGAGGAGACATACAGGAATCAGTAACTAGTTTCAATAAGTATTTCATTTCTGTAAAGATGGCCAATGCATAAAACTGGGCTGTCTCTACAGTAGAAAGAAGCAAAAAAGCAGAATGCACTGTGCCGACAATAAACATCAACGGGTGAAGTACAAGGAGCTGGGTGGTGCTCAGTCTAATCTGAAACAGGGAACAGTACTGCAGCCAGATGGTATCAAACACTATTTTATTACAGCCAAACAGGACTACTAAAACATGTTTTTGAGAACAGTTTAGGTGAGAAATAGACAATAAACAGGGTCCTGGTTCAAAGTAGATCAAGTCTGCTCAGCTGTAACGTCTGATCAGAATAACTCAGTATGTGTTTGGAACTATATGGCGCCAGTTAGAGTTCACAGTCTTTCTCCATTGCAGGTAAAAGCTTCACTGAAATGTGTTGCCGAGGAGATTTCAGGTGAGAAATAGGTTTATCAGCACTGCCTTGGATCAGAGTTTGGTGGGATGCCCCTCACTCGAAGCGGACATAAAGAGATGCGACAATCGTGTTCTTGTCCTTGGATCTGCGTAACGAGGATCAGCAGTTAGTCCAACAGCCCTAGAATCCTCAAGATGACGTATTTTGCATCATTCGGAGGATTTTCGCGGGCAAAAGGGCTCTGGGTGCAGGCAAAATGGAGGGTAGTTAACCAATGTTCATTGTTTTATAGTGCCAACAGTGTAGTGATACAAAGCTGGTTAGAGAATCTGGAAAGATCCCATCCCAAAAAGCAGCTTGTAGTGCATTTTTTTAAAAAAGACATACATTTGAAATAACACTGAGAAAGGTTAGACGCTCTAATCTTTGCAGTATTGACTTTATGCTCACCGACGCTAACCGACTGTTTATACGAGCTGCAGTTGAGCCACATTTTCAAACCCCTTTCATGCTGGCTTGTCTCGCACGGCGAATAAATGAATGCATCAGGCCGGATATAAGCGGAGCAGCCAGATAACAGGAGAATAAGGGCGAGAGACACGGGGAATAGATCGGCTTCTTCTGTCTCTCGACTTTTAACCAGCAAGGCAAATAACTTTGTCTCCCTGGCACCCTCTGAAAAGCCAGACTCAATCCATTAAAGTGGCAGTTGGATGAACTCTGTACAGGCCTCAGAGCTTCAAAGCAGAAGATATATCCTGATGCTCCCTCGAGGTGCTGATCCCACCGCTGGTGGAAAGCTGCTGCTTATCCAACGAGCCTCGAAGCAAGATAGACAAAATACAGATAATACAGGACTTGGCAGGGGGATTGCCAGATTTTAAGTTATTCAAATGGAAAAAACAATAAAGCAAAACTCTGTTGTGCGTAATCACTTTGTCGGCGTCAGATCTCTCAACTTTAATTTGCACCACATTCTGCTGCAGAGAACACGGCAAAATGATTTGAAGTTTCTCCTAAATGCACCATCAGGAGTCTGCCCAAAAACCGAACATGACATGATACCCTGAAGAGCGCTTGTGGTTGAGGGTTTAACTGCGCTGCCATTTTTAATCACCGCAGACGGGCCCTGGAATGGAGACAGGCGACAGACCAGCTCGGGCTCACATCGCCCCCGTCACCGCTCGCAGCCAACCAATCAAGATGACGAGTGTCACCGCGCCATGTCTCCCGAAAATCCAGAGCCAGACCGCCTACAGGGAGACTGAACCGCTGTCATTTCTGCGGGCTCTTCCCTGTTCAGGTCAATCATAAGATGCGGAATAGACGAGCATTTCGCATCAAGCCCTGCGACGTGCTGTGAGCTACTGTGGATCTTTATCCAAATAAAAGTCCTGTGACTACAGTACGCCGCATTCACTTTGATCATTCAATCTCACACGAAGCTTCTGGGATTTAGGCGTGCAGGCATTTACACTCTCTGCCTCCTCCTTATAACCCAAGGTTTTCTTTCTTGGCATTAACTCAGAGAGCAGAGCAACGGTCCCTCGTGTCAGCACAACCTCTGGCGACAAGCCTCATTACATAACCCCTGGCAGACGCTGAAATATGCAGCAAATCTACAATAGCGAAGGAGCAGATAATGCTGCAATGGAAAAATAGCTTTTGATATGCCAGGAACAACATGTAACGTGTAGAAATACCCGCATTTTAGTGAGATACGGTGTAAAACTATAGGAGAAGCAGCGTGGTTGTGCCGTTTACGCTGCCGCTCCGCTTTGTTATCTTGTTATCTGGTTGTTTCATTTGATGCATAACGTCAACCTGCAAATGAAAATTGGCCTTCTGGCTGAATTTGGCTCATTCACATCACATTGATGTCAACCTTTTAAATGGGCAAGAGCACAGAAATAATGAAGAAAATTAAAGCAACAAAATGTAAAAGAGAAAGAAGGGTCGATACGTCACCGAATCTCACTTTGGTGCCAGGCTGTGGTTCCGGCTGTATTGAAGTCAATGGGGGATGCACGGAGACACACACTAGGACCCGACATATCTACATTGTATGACCTCTGATGATGAAATGCCTCCAGAAAAAAACACACTCCAGAGAGAAGGTTAACACATTTTTTCAAAATCATCTACAGGGATAATAATATCATGACCAAACAGGGGCAAGAGGTGCTGAAGATAGCTCTTCTTATTTTCTCCGATGACAATATCAAGCTTCACTTCACTACCATTTACACATGATAGAGGTCTGTCAGGTGAGGCATTTCTGCATCTGAATTGCAGATTCATCCTCTTAAATAACATCTTTTCTATCGTATCCTTCCTGCCTATACACCGAGCTGTATATCCAGTTTTGTGTGCCTCTGTCCTCCTTGGCCTCATTACTGTCTGGAGTCATTTGTGTTTCTGGTGATGAGGATGCTGCTCTCTGAGGCCCAACTGCATTAAGTTCAATCTTTTTTCGCTCCTTCATCTGTTCCGATCAGCCACAGGGAGACAAAACAGCTACCTGTTGCTCTCTCTCTCCTCCGTGGCTGATCGTGTTTACTGAAGTTAAGGCGCCATGTTGTCAGGCATTACATAACATTCATACTCATTTACTTTTGAAAAAAAACGTCACATTTGATTTAGTAATTTTAGGGCAGCGACTATTGACTATTTTCATGAGCGATTCATGTTTGATTAATTGATTAGTGTGTTCAAAAAAGTAAAAATCTACAGCCGTTTCCTAGAGCCCAAGTAGCATATTCAAATGTGTCCAACCAACAGTACAAAAGCTGATGATATATTTAGTTTAAAATGGAGCAAAACAGCTGAAAAGATTTGAACAGCTATACTGTGTTATTGCTTTAAAAAAAAAAAACACTGAAAATAACCATTATCGAGTATCAACTGGTCACCAGCAAGACCAGCATATGTTGGGTTTTGGTGCTGGTCTAATGTAGTATAAAATAACCATAGTAAGAAGACAGTGGTCAGTATAAAATAACCACAGTTAGTAAATAGTGACTAATGGTAACTGATAATAACTGTTATAATGATAAAAGTTGGAAATGAAGGGTAATAAGTGTGAAAGAGTTGCTGAAACATACTACTGGGCACCAGCTGACTGAAACGTGCATCTACTGATTAAAGCTGCTGTGGTGTGTTGATGTGAAGTGTGAACCAAATATATATACAACACTTTTATTGTCCTTTAAAAATGCAGTGCCAAGACTGATCAGACATAATGGGATACATCAAGAAAGGGAGTGAGTTGTCAAAAAGCCTGAAGGCCAGAGTTTCTAAGAGCCTGTGATATGGACAGAGAGAAGGTACCTAGTTAAAAAAAAAAAAACAAAGCGAGGCGAAGAGCAACTGGTCGATGTGAAGTTCTGCACGTAGGCCAAAGCTTCGCGCAGAAGGTGGAATGGGGACTTTGACACCGAAGCTGATCTGCCCGTGCAAACATTGGTTTTTATGTTTTCCGTGATGTCATTTCTTAGAGCACCACTAAATGCTTTCACATCACATCCCTAAAATCTGCAGAGCATAAGCCGAAGGTTTCTGGAATCAGTGAATCGTACTAAATGAGAAATACCATTCGTAATATGTAAACCTGGGACTTGTGAGATGGGTTATATGTAAGATACAAAGCCGTTTTCCAGGTACAGTTCACAGACAACAGTCTGAGCTTTAAACTGTGAGTTGACCAATTAGCACCTTTTTTTTTCATTTGAGAGCAAGATGAAAATATCAGCTCCTTTGTTTGTTAATTAGCACAGTTTCCTCAGAGGATTGGGGTTATTAAGTCACGTTAAATAACAGCCACCGCCCCATGAAGGAGAAGGATGACAAAAGGCTGTGGAATCGAGGCCGGCAACGTCGGGATTGGAGGAAGCCAAGTGTGGATCAACAGGCGGGCGTGAAAATGGTTGACAAACACCCACAGACGATGCCTTTTGTTTGTGTGTTTTCTCTGGCGTCATGTATGTCGTTAGCGCCGATTTCATCATTCCATCTGCACAATAGAAAGCCCCGATGTGGCTCTGAGCCAAATCTTTGTCACTGAACTCCGACTGGGAAGATCAGACCAACATGATGACGCTTTCTCCTTTCAGAAAGCATCGCCTTGTCTGTGGAGAACCCTTTGCAGCCGCAGCAGCTGAACAATAGAAAAAAACACTTTTTTATAGAGTACCCCGTCATAATGGCTTTGGACTCATTCACTGTAAAAAAGCAGCGAAATGAGCAGAACGAAGAAGAGTTTTTACCGGCACTGTTGACTAGTCTGTTCATAACAGTAATGTGACAAGGACAGGAGAGTGAAACAGAAAAACAGACAAGAGAAACATAATAGTGAGACTTTTCATTCAGATGGATAATGACCTTTAAATTGAGTCTAAGGGGTGTTACGTGAAAACATCTTCAGACATGCCGAATTCTCTTGTTTCATTATAACTGCAATTTATTTCCGCACGGCGTTGGCGGGTTTTCGCGCGCGGCCCTCCCGGGCTTTGCTCTGCCGCTGTTATCTTTCAAAGGACAGTAAGTGTTATTACCCCTGCAGATGAGACAAAAAAGAAATAATGACCCAAATCCGGGAGAGACCTTTGATAGCGACGAACAAAGCTCGGGAAAGGAGCGGAGAGGAAAGGGGAACTGTGACATCCTTTCCTCGCCTCAGCCAGGAACTCACAGAGGAAGTGTCAATCTGTCAGAGGCTGGATATAATCTTCAACAGCGAGACGCATGGGGCGATCATGGTGCCCTGTCACCGGTAGTCCTTGTCATTGATTAAGGCTTTTCATCCTCCGTTGGGCTTAGCTGTGGGCCGAGCGCACTTTGTCTTGTGACATGCGTAATTTCCTCCTCACAGTCGCCCCATCTTGATAGTGAGCTAATAGAAACTCTCTCCAGATCCGCTCCTAATGAAGACAGATCCTCTGATGGCCGGGCACTCTCATTTATATTAGCAGTCTATCAACTTGTTTTAAGTAGATTAGGCATGTTCCGTGCGACAAGCAAAGAGGCAAGGGTACAAAAATAATTCACAAAGGGGATTTTACAGAGAATTATTTGCTTTAATCCATATCATAGGACCCGCTGAATGATCTCCAGACACTGAGGAGCTGGCAGCGCTGTCAGCAGAGATAGTAAATCAGATTCTCGTAGATATCCTCTGAGGGTTGTCTGAGCCGATTGGTTTAGGGTGGCTGAACAGCTTTGTGAAACGTACAGCTGCCGGTGATTATTATTTTCATTATCTACGGATGTGTTATTTTGGTGCTTCATCTATAAAACGCTATAATTGTGAAAAAATGCCTTTTCCTGGAGCTGAAAGTCAAGTTGAAATGCCTTCTTTCGATTAACGGAAAAAGTCCAAAACCCAGAGACACTCAGTTTATTACGACGCAAAACAGGTACAATTCTCGTATCGCAGAAGCTGGAACGACTGGAACTGCCGTTTTTTTCTCAGACAATGATGGAAATAAGAAGCCTTGCAGCCAGTATTAAAGGAGCGGGGAAAACAAGTCACACACACTATTCAAAAATATCTCAGTCAGGGGAAACTTTGTTCATTTTTATAGCCGTGTGCACATCAGGGGAGAATACGAGTCAATTAACCCCCATCGTGACGTCCATTATATTTATAAGTTGAAGCTGAAACACCAAAGTGTCGCCTAGACGCTGGTGACGGGATGGAGATGAATTTGCTGAAGATCTGGATGTGGAGAGGTGAGCTCAGCCTGTACGCTTTATATAGTGTGGGGGTGGAGGAGGGTCGGGCAATTTTGCACTGAAACGGCTGACAACAGCGGAGGGGGTTTAAAGTTTGACAGCAGCGGCGTGATTGGTCGACTTAATCGCGGCAAAGTCTGGTTAGTTTCACTGAAAGGGTAAATGCCCGTGTCAGCTGATTAGGAGGTGCAGAGAGCCAGAGAGAGAGAGATAGAGCTGTGAGTAAATGAGCATTGAGATAGTCTTCCTCATTAACCTGGCGCTGAGATTTATTAGTTTTGACCTCCCCACTTCTACGGTGTTGAAGATTGCATCAGTCTAACCGGTCGGGTTTGTGTCTGTGTCAGTGCTTCCTGATCAAATCCATCCCCCTCGCTCATTGGGAAAAAGCCCAAACCAATGAAATCTAAAAAGGAAATTGTTAACTTACCGAAAAATCAAAGCTCGGCATTTACTTAAAGGTCAATCTCTACGCCTAAAGGCTATTATGATGTCATAGAGCCAACTTAATGAATCTGCGTGACATCACACCACGTCGCCATGTCAAGCATTTGCATAATCTCTAGCTTCGCTGGCTAGTTTGGCCTGTAAGAATCAATCCATTACAGCTGCTCTGTTGTTGTCAGCGGTGCTGGGTCAGGCATGTTTGAGCTGACCAATCAGAGGCGAGAAAGGGTATTTGGGGAAGGGGAGGGCTTAAAGAGACAAGAGGTGACAGCAGAGTGTCTCAGACAGAGGGGGGAATACAGTGTTGTGTGTTTTATGAGCATTAATGCAGGTAAACCAAGTCTAGCAGTCACCCAAAATAAAATGATGATCCTGAAAATTATCAAAATCTGCTAATTCATTTTTGCGTTGATCGTTTTAGCTCTACTATTGTATTTAAATAAATGTCAAACAAGGAGGCTACATACATCCAAACTGTAATTATGCATCATTCCAAATGAACAAAATGCAAAATTGACCTTTTCTTTTTTGCTTTTATTTTGATTTTAGCCAATCTTTAGCCCAAAATGTATAGAAATCCTTCTGTTCTGTGGACTGAAAACAACAACAAACAGAGTGTAGGTGGTTATTAGACAAAATACAAAGAGAGAATCCTACACGAGTTACCTCTAAGCTTGCCATGTCGTCCTTTGAGGTTGTATGTTTTCATTACTCTCAACCAGACTGACATTAGCCTCTAATGATCCTGTGCATCCCACTCAATAAGCTCCAGGGAGCAGACAACTCTCTCTCTCCCTCTCGCACAGCCTCCGCTTGATGGGATTTGTTAACCAATTTAATCATTAATAATTAAGTTCAACTCTTTGAAAGGAAAATATTTGGGGATAATAATTACACTATGTTTTCAGTGAACATTTTGTAAACATCTGGTGTTGGTCTTGTTTTTTTTTCTGTTCGAGTATAGATCATGCAGTCCGGTAGTGTGCTGTTACATAAGAAAGTGGAACACATGATGTTAATGTTGCTCGTGGTCATTTGTTTCCCAAGGATTAAAGCAGTCGTGACGGATTTATCAGGGCTGCAACTGTCGGTTGTTTGCCCTATCAATTAATCTGCTGATTGTTTTGCCCAACCAGTCCCAAAGATAATCAAACTGTTACACGAAACACTGACGGGCAGCAAATCTTCACATTTTAGAGACTGAAATAGCAAATTTTCTGGGCATATTTCCTCGAGAAGTGACTGAAAACTTTGAGTTCATTATGAAAATGCTTCAATTCCTGCTGATCAACTACAAATAATGATTATTTCCTGTCTCATTTTTTAAAGTTAAAGTTAAGTTAAATAATTAAATGTCGAAAATTTGACTTAATACAGAAAGTTTAAATAAAACATAAGGCCACTATCTGCCTTCAGAAGTCCTTTAATCCGCCCTCGATGGCTGTCAAAGTGAGCTGTACTGTGCACAGTGGGATACTGGACTCATCTTAAAAAAAGGAAAGCCTGCAGCTCTTTGCCATAAATGTTAAATGATCTATGATTGGGGGAGATGTGGAAAGGGTTTGACTTCATCCAGGCATCCAGGAAGACATTCTTTAATATGTGTAGCTGAGCGTACAGCACCCGTATGTTGGCCTCATGGTCTTTGAACACTTGAAGACTATGACATAAACAGTATTGGATGGTCTCATTGTGACGCTCCCGCAATCGGCAGAACAATCGACTCTGATGAGACGCTTTCCCATTTAATGTCTTACATACGTACCACTCTATTCAACCACAGATAAGAAACAGAGCTTATGCTCCAACTTCTTCAAAATGTAAATCTATAGATTAAAAGCTGTCACAAATAAGAGGATTAACACATTCCGGTTACTTACTGTCTCATTCTAGGAGGAAATAGGATAATATTACAACAGCATCTGGGTTTTCTTTCAGTTCAGTGTAGACAGCGAGTCTAAAAGTATTTAGAGAAGTCGAAGTCCTGCATTCAGAATCCAATTTAAAGGGTGAATCCACCACTTTTACAATTTAAAGAGTGTTCACAGGTCTAAGAGCAATGAAAAGCAGTCCACTGGTCTGCATTGAACTCCTATAATACTGTTAGACTCATTAGGGGAAGTTTAAAAGCGAATGATCAGAATCGAACTAGAGACATCACCAGCTTTAATTCCACGCTTTCTTCTACCTTTTCAAAACGTGGCGGCCATATTTCCCACAAAACTGAGTGACATCGATGGAGGCAATTTGTCTGATTACAAGACGATTGCTTTGGATCCACAAAAGGCTTTATATGCTACCATTTTTCACAAATGCCTGTAAACAAGACCTGTAAACAGTTTACCCTTTAAGGAAAAGCACAGGGGTGTTATTATGAAAATGTACATTAAAGTACTCCTTCTGCAGAAACGCCGCCCCGCTGACTGATGTGTGAACCTATAGCACATTATTTATCTTCAGAATAGAGCGATAACAATCATCTTGTGTACATAAAAGTCACTCAACTCAACCCTTGTTTTTTCAGGCATCATCACTGTTGTGTAAGTCAAACACTTACAGAGTCCTTTCCAGTACTTTCTCCAGTCTTTCATGAACACTGTTCCTACTTCTACTAATTCACAATCATTCCACTTGAACTAACTATCATCTCTTATGTCCTATCTGTCGCACAATTAGCGTTTAGCTTGATTGACAGAGATGGAGTCAGAGTGGAACACTTTGCCAATTTATTGTTTAAATTTCGCACCTTCACAATCTAAGAAAGCTGCCACGGGTTTGTTTTTATCTCTGCGTCGTTATCCTTATGGATTATCCACATTAATGTGTTTGTATTTTGCCGTTGTGGTCGGTCAAGGTGAAGAATGATCTTTGACTTCAAACTATGCAGTCCAGCGGTTTTGAGATTGATCTGAGGGGTCATGAATTAATAAAATGGGTAGAGAAGCAGTGAAAAATGTGCATGTCTTTTTGGACTTTTCTCGAATTAAACCATCTTAGAAGGATGAATGTCTGTTGGTGGCGCTACTATTAACTCAGAGACACCCAAAACATGCGAGGGGGCCCAACCATACATTGTTTGTATTGAGTTACAAGCAAAAAACGTTGAAAACCACTGATTTAATTAATTATTTACTATCATTTGATAAGCCTATCCAGTGTTTTTTTTTCATGTAAAATCTTAATCTGAAAGGTAAACAGTAGCTACAGCTGTTGAATGCCTGTAGCGTTGACACATAGTGTAGTGGATTATTGTGAAGTAGCATCAAATGGAATGGACTGTTTTTGTCTTTCTTTCCTTTTTGTCATATTTTAGGAAGCATTTTTTAACACCGTGACCAGGAGACTACAGATTAAAAATAGCCTTTTGGCTCATTCTTCCATTTTTACTCATGTATTACCTTGTGTTTTATTAATTTGCACTGTCCCTTCCAAGTAAAAACAATCATACTCAAGCACTGTACTTGAGTAAATCCATTTTCCCACACTGCATATAACAAGCTACATACCAAATAATTTCATTCCTGACATACACGTAACATGTCCTATTTTATGAATCTCATCCTATGCTCCATGTTGTTTGTTGGTTGCCCCAAAGTTGTCACACTAGATGATCCAAGCAGCTGGAAAAGTTGCAATTTATTTTTGTACCTTGTGGGCAAATACAGAGGTCTAAATTCCAATAAACATCTAAGCTGTGCCATTACATGCAGCCCCAGCGCTCTGTTGCCGGAGATTATTCCAGAATTCGCCCCTGTGGTCATTTGTGTGTGGGGAAGTGCAACTTTAGCGTGTGTGTGTGTGTGTGTGTGTGTGTGTGTGTGTGTGTGTGTGTGTGTGTGTGTGTGTGTGTGTGTGTGTGGTGTGTTGGTGGATGCTAAACCCTACAAACACTAACATCAAAGAAAAACTAAGCAAATACGCATTCATAAAAAAAAAGCTATCACGCTGCCTCGGTTTGTACGGAGGAAAGGCCACCATACCAGTACGAGTGAAAAATGCAGGAAGTAATGTTGCGGGGGGAGAAAAAAAAAATCATTAAATGGAAAAAATCATGACTTCCTGATGAAGCCCCAGCAACGGCTCCCCTGCTCCTCATAATTGAAACAATGCTGCAGGATACCAGAAGTCAAGAAGGCACATAATGCATAACGGCGCGATGAATGTATGTGGTTTAATAGATCGTGAAAATGGCAGTCTGATGACAGAGATGGAGCATTTCATTAGCCAGCCTGAATCGAGTCTGTACGGGTGGCTGCTGTTTCACTCTAATACACTGTGATGAAAGACTGGCTGTTAGAGTGCACACCTGCGAGGACGGCCTTTTTCGTTCCATGATATCCTTAAACTGCACGTTCTGAGAGCCGCTGTTATTTTGGATTTAGATTTAAACTGGTAAAATAACTGGACTTGTTAAGCTCCTAGTCTAAAAAAAAAATTAAAAAAAAAAAAAAACTCTAATGGAATCCTTTATACTCTTGTACTTTATTAGCGTTGGAGAGAATCATTAGTAGCCTTTCATCCGAATGGCTAATTGTCAGAGTTCAGGTACAGGGCAGCTGGGAGAGGACCCGAGTGGAAGAGGAGATTGAATCAAAGGCGCGTTACTGGAATCGGTGGTTGAGAGAAAAACGCTAACAAAGAGGCGACTGGTGCAGGGTAACAAATCTGACTGCTCATTGTTAATATTTGGTTACATTTTCTCAGAGTCCAAGCTGCAACTTTCATTTTTGCAGTCCTGTTTAATAACTATGAAACCAAACCCTGAGCAGTTTCAAATTACCTGAGCTGGTTTGACAAAAGAAGTAGAAACAACTAAACAGCAGCCTGCTGCTTTAGAAATAGAAATGATGGGTGCAGGGAAGTGTCAGGAATCAACAATGAACAAATCTGCAGCACTCGTATCCTTTATTGTCAGCAAAAAAATCTCATTATATATATCTTACATAATATCTTTTTTTTTTTTGGCCTACAATACAAGATAAGACACGTCATGATAAGATGATAAGAAACCAGTTCCATGAAATGCACATCCCCATACAACCCCAAACAGCCAGTCATTCAGCAGGTGTGTAGTTGGGTTGCACCATCACTGTGTGACTGACAACAACAAGAGAGCAGATCAGTGCTGAAGAGATGAGATGATGGAAATGTGACTGTAACAGGACAGGTCAGCTCACATTATGGCAGTTTTTTTGGGGGGTATTATTTGTGTTAATTAGACAAATATCAGAACACTGTTACGCGTTAACTGACACAACCCCACAGGCAGCCCACGATGGACAAGGACACATAAATTCAAACTATTTTCACCTGGTCTTTAAAAATGATTTTAAAAAAAGGGCACAGATCAGGAAAACAGAAAGAAAAGGAAATAATTTAAGAGACAGTAGGTCATTTACATGATATTAGAATATGTGTATCATTATCAATATATGTATATACATATGATATAATGATAATGTCAATTATCCTGTTTATCTGTAGAATGATCTAAAAAGGTGTTTTTCGAGCATTTCACAGCTTTCTTGGTGTGTTGTTCCCTCTTTCCCCAACTGCTGGCATCAAATTCAAAATAAGCATATATTTACAAAAACCAACTGAAGTTGAAGAGGTTGAAGAGGTCAAGTATGAAATACATTGTCTGTGCTGTTTTCATCTGGATAATTTCAGTCTGTTTGTTTCATGCTTATTATAGCGTCCCAACTTCTTCCGAATTGTGGTTGTATAACATGTATTTCCTACGTAACGAGATTGCAGCAGCTGAGGGCTGGAACGCTTTCAAGTGACACTAATTCAAGTATTTGTCTTTCATCTGGCCTTTTTAATAAAGCGGCTATACATTCTTATCCCTAAAGCCTGCAGTATGTATGTTGGTGGTATAAGAAGAGCTAAATCTAGTGCAACGTCCCAATATATCAAATTCACTCTGTGCCATGTGCTAATGCGTCTCTACATGGATAAGACAACCAGAATGGAACAGCCTTAGGTATTCTTAGCCATGCCACTGTGTTCGGCGCGTGTGTGCGTGAGTGTGCTTCATGCGGCCAAGTTAGAAAGCAGCCAGAGTCCAGAATAATGTTTGTATTGACCGAGGGAGAGTCTGCAGAGCCCCCATTACTGCCACGCTGTAAAAAAAGACAGGACTCAGATGGGGAGTCCAAGGTATCTTGACACTCGAAACAAACATGATTCACAACAGACTCGTTCAAGGCGCTGTCCACGTCTCTCAGCGAATCTGTCTGAAGTGCCGCGAGTCGGCAGTGGATTCACTGAAGGAAACTGAAAGCGCCGTTTCAAACACTGGAGTCTTTTTCCGAACAACAGACATTAATCTTAGATCACAGCCCACATCGTACAGCTTATTTCTCAGGTACAGTTGAATCTTGTGATTTACCAGTACAGCTTGTACCAAATCATGTACAGTATATATCTGAGCGCATACCCCCACCATGGCCCAACATTCCCCCTTTTGTACTCACTCATAGATACCAGCCACCTTAATATGCCGGATTTTTTTTCATCACGCTTTATTCCCTGAGCAACGTTAGAGAAAGACTGTCCGTCCCTTTCCTCAGTTCATCCTCTGCACTCCACTTAATTCTTACGTAACCTAAAGGGACTGTTGTAAAATTACTATTAAATTAACCTTTGAATCTGCTCAGCAGTTTTTGTTTAATCCTGCTGACAAAGAAACCAGCCGACAAACAAACACAGCCTCCTCAGTGAACGTAACAATTCTGGATCTTAAAAAAGTCCTGGTATTAGGGATGCAAAGTTTAAGCAGTTTTTTTTAATTGATGGTCAGCTGCCTTAACAATCGATTATTAATTCATTATTAATAATTTATGAAATATGTTGGAGATTTTCTCCATTAGAGAACTGTTTTATCTTCTGTGTGTTCAATGCAATATCAGAGCAGACTAACATTCAGAGCAGATAAAGTAGACACCAAGTTGCATGAATAACCAGCTAAGTTCATCCCATATTGAGGGTACTTACTGCTATTGCATTTTATAAAATACATGTAATGTAATACTTTGTATTTTGCTTTGACATGTTTCATAAAGCAACTGTCATTTGTAGAAAGATTGTCAGTTAATACATTTTAAATCAGTTAAATTCTTAGCGGTAATTAATTGGTTAACAATTAATCATTTAACATTCTGACCTTATACTCTTGGAAAACCTTCAACGTAAATGATTGACTACGCTACCTGGAAAAGACATGTATTACTCATTTGCAGTCACAGTCTGTCATGACAGACACCTACTACCTCTTGGATGATGTTTTTTAATCAACATGAATGTATGTACAGAGTCCTGTAATGCTCATACTGAGCCTCCCTCAACAATGTTTTTCTTCTGTCTCCGGGAGATAGTGGCTGTCGCCTGGGCAGGCTGACGCCGTGTGTCTGCCTGTGTGCAATATGAGTAACCCTTTTTAATTTCCCACTTACAGGTGTCAGACATGAAAGCTGGGAGTGGTAGACAAGGTATCCCATTTTGCTGCCTCTGCATTAGTAATCAGGACTTGGTGTAAATACAGACATCTCATTACCGGTGAGCTGAAGTGCGCTGCCGAGGAAGGGCAAGGGCAATGACAAGGATTCTCTGAGTAATGGGCTCGAACAGATCAGCGCCCCATTAACTGGACCTGCGGTGCACTGTAGTAGCCATACAGGCCCATTACAAAGCAAAACACAACCAAGTGAGACAAGTAAAGCCTCTAATGGCAGTCTCCCTTTACAATCTAATGTCGTCAAACACAAATTGGTGGAAGCTGTTGAGGAATGCAATATTGGCAAAGAGCGCAGGAGATGTTGAATAAAACATCATCCTGCATGTTTCCTTTTTTTTTTTTTTAATTGACTGTTTGTTTGATTGTACTTGAGCTAATTTGTGCCAGCCAATCAACGCTGACCTGAGGTACCTCGCATGCACTCCTGCAAAGTCAATATGCTAATACATTTTGCCCAGACACAGCGACATCGTGCCTCCTCATATTTGTCCCGAGCTTCCTCTCATGCTTCGTTCATATTCGATTGTGGACTTGGGCGAAACGGGGAGAGCATGGGATCGCAATTAATCACGTCCGGCGTCTGCCAACAGTGATTCCTATATTGGTCTTCGAATCAGCGTGGGTCATGGGATGAGTGCTTTTTGCATCCATCTTTCTTTAAGGCACCGGCGGGCTAATGAGAAAATTGAATCTGAGTGGTGGATCTATATGCATTCACTGAAGAGAAGAACAGGAACACAACAAGATTGCCGCCCTTGGTTCACAGTGTTTGCAGAGGATTTTCCTTTCCTTTTACAACCTGTCACATCGTAAACACGCACCAAATGTGGAAGAGTTTTATTCTAAACGGTGTGTGACTTCATGTTCAATGAGAATTTTCTAAATCCCTGCAATAAACTCACCCATCCAGTCCAACTGCACATTTAATTGAATATTTCCATGTGGCCCTTTTCTGAGGAGCCAGCCACTGTGGCACACAAATTATAATCAAGGCCAGAGGAGCACACGGAGAGCTGGGTGGCTGTTGACTACGGGATTTAGGAACTCGGCTGTGCCTTCCCACTGCTGCTGGCAGGAGATTTCTGTCAGGCACTGGTGTGCAGAACAAGAACTAATCTGGAGTGGTCTGTTGCAGCTAAAAGGAACTGGCCCTAAAGTCGTGCATTCTGGGGGAAAGTGGGGATAGTTTTTCTCCATGATTTCTACATTTGTCTGCTGTAGACCACGGACAATTATGTTACCATTTATAACACCAGACCCTAGTTAGAGCGGTGATTTTCCTTGCCGAGAACAACTTAATGGTTTCGATTCAGTCTCAGTTTTATCTGCTGTTATTCTCATCATCGCGAATCCACATTATCAAATACATTGCAATCAAAACTGTCCTTTTTTAAATGAGCTGTTAAATAAGTTTGTTAATCCTTATGTTTCTATACATACATTTTCATACATAAATTCAGTGTTGATTTAACTAGCTTGAGGTTTGACTGCACAAAGATTTCACCTCATCGAACCTCTTTAGTCTGAAGAGATGCTAATACGTATTCATGAGCTGTGGGCAGACCTTAGCACTGATAAAAAGAGTGGAAAAATGGCTCAATCGACGCATTGTGAGTATGAATGAAAAAAGCCGAAGTGGGCCCCTTCGTGAATCACAGCCCCTTGCTTTAAATCTTTTAGAACATAAAAATACAAGGAATGTATGAAATCTAGACTATTCCTATTATGAACATTTAATATATGACCAGGAGCTGCAGACTCTGCAGCAGGAAGTTTAATCCAACATAAGTTGGAGCTCTGACAACCCGCAGCAGCAGAGTTGCCTTTCAGTTACATAAGCAGGCAACACATAACAATCACAGAGAATATCCAGGAAAAAAGGAAAGCATCGTTGATTCAGCAGATGCCCCAGAACAAGGGACAAAACCCTCCACAGACAGCAGCAATTATGACTTTTGTCAACTCTGAAATGTTATTTCCCAATGACAGTCAACATTGGTTTCCTTTAACCTTCCCTAGGCTTATCAATTGGTTGTGATTGTAACATTGACGACTGAGGTCCCTTGCAACCTCAGGGAAGTACTGATTCGAATCCAAACCATGATCTTTTCCTAAACCGTAGAGTAATTTTTGTGCTAAACCTCACTAAACTTTAACCATAATGTTGTCATAAAACTGATAAAAGATGTCATACAAGTCTGACAGATCACATCAGCAAATGGGTCTGTGTTGTTCCGGAGGGCATGGACGGACAACTTATTTTTTGGAGGACTATTTGCAATCATGGATTCAACGACAGACTATTTCACTGTATGTGTGTATTTTGGCCTCAGGGGAAGGAGATAAACACCTTTATTTCGTGATGCCAGTACTGTCCACCTGAAGCTGCAGCGTCAACAGTAAAATATGTGTGATGGTCTTGTTGCTTCATTAATTTATGTGCTTGGCTAAAACCATTGGCTTACTATCAATGCCAATTAACGTGTCCCTTAACAAATCCTGTTAACAGAACCCAGCTTGTTTCGTTTTTACTGAAACACAAACAAATATCCTCTGCAATCATTTGGGATAAGTTGTCTAAATTTTTGTTGTGTTGATTAAATTCAGCCAAAACACAAAAAAATGACATCCACAATAATCAACAAATCTGCAGCTCTGTGAAAGCAGCTTCTTGTGACACATATTTACGTTTCTTACGAGGCAGTGACGTTGAGTGGTTGTAGGGATTTTTAGGGCAGTGAAGAAGGAAGTCAGTCGAGCTAGTATAAAAGAACGACAAACGACGTCCACATGGGAGTGGATTGTTTGGTCAAACGAGCACAGGACTTTCACTCAGGAGACAACTGTTCGTGTCCAGTGTGAAACCAAAAGTCAACTGTGAGCTAGTTTGACTTAGTAATGTAGCTGAGTTACATCACATACATGATGTAACTACATGATGTAATGTAGGTAAATTCGTGACTGAAATAAGTAGTAATGCATAACCCAGACCTAAATGTTTTAACCGAACTTAACCGATTAGTTTTAGTGCCTAAACCTAACCAAGTAGTTTTCTAACCTAAAACTAACCAACTACTTTTCTTATCTAAACCCCTCCAATTTGTTTTCTTGCCTAAACCTAACCAACATTTTTTCTTGCCTAAACCTAACCAACAGTTTTTCTTGCCTAAACCTAACCAACAGTTTTTCTTGCCTAAACCTAACAAAGTATTTTTCTTGCCTAAATCTAACCAACTATTTTTCTTCCTAAACCCATCCAATGTGTTTTGTTGCCTAAACTTAACCAAGTAAGTTAGTAAGAGTAAGAGAGTGGTGTCAATTACTCACCAAAGTGACACCCAAGAAAGAGCGGAGAAAAAAATGCTTAATGACAGTTCAGAACTGAGCCACTGAACTAGAAATTAACGTCCAATTAGTTATAATTAAAAAATTCAGGTTCTGACTCTTCTTTAGCTTCTTCTTACAGAGTGAGTAAAAAATTGGGTGATTAAGAATAATTATTCTGCTTAATGGAAAAAATGTCTTGTCAATGAACTGTACTAGCTTTACACTCCAGCCACATGTCAGAGTGATTAAGCTGCTTAGCCACTGTGCTCCTCAAATATTTATCACGGTTCTTTATCTCACTTACATGACTGTGCAGGATAGACCAAAACGTTGTCTGAGTTATAACAGAAGTATCATTGATGTGGATCCATTCCTGCCTCGGCTCATTTGAATGAGTTCTGCCTGTCAAGAGGGACACATTATTTAAAGAGTGAGCTGGAGCCAGTTTTGCTGAGGACAGCATGTGTCATAATAACCTTTGCTAAGAACTAAGATTAATTTGGCACCTTTGTCAATGTGTCTCCGTTACGTGGAACTCTCTTGCCGGGATGGAAAGTTTATTTGCTCCGTTGTTTGTGTTGTAAATCTTGTAAATTAACCAGAGTGTGAGCGGATGTCATCCCTGATTAGCATCAACAGGCCGCTAATAAAGATGTTCAACCTGTGGGCGTGCCGCAGCGCCCGAGCACTCACTCTGGAGTTTACTTGCATCGTGGCAGATCTTACAAAAAAAGCACCTGGACTTTATCCAAAATAAACTATGTGAGTCCAAAGCGTACAACAAAGCTTTTTTTTTTTTTTTTTTTTTTTTTTAAGGGACACTTATCGCAGATATGAAAAGGCCTTGTTAAAAGGATCACAGAGGAGAAGAATCAGCAGTTTGGAAAATAGGACTGAGCTGAGATTTTGAGGAATGGATCTGTTTTGGAGATCATCAGACTGTGGTCAGCACAGCAAGGCCACACAGACGGCCCCCCTGATGAACAGATGGGCGGCCAGGAGGAGAAAGCAGAGGAGGAGGAGGCGATCCAGAGTGTGGATGCTCCGCGATCAAGAGGCGGTGACAAGGAACGACGTGGGAACGGATACCTAAAACCCGTCTAACACGGATAGAAAACAGCTGCTGGACGAGTTTCAGCGCTGACGTACAGAGCGTACGTCAGCGTCTGAGAGGAAAAGGAAGAGAAGCCGACAGAGGGGAATAATTTATGCCCCCCACCCCCAATTTGTATAATTTCACATGAACTCACAGCAGCACAGGAAAAAAATGAATTACAAGAGATGAAGGAAATGACAGTAAACATATCCTGAATGATTTTCTGGTTATTAGGGGGGAAATTATCAGTTCTAGAACAGATTACAGTACGAGGGAACTCATTTGGATGTAAAGGTTAAAAGTGGCCGGCTTTGTGCTGACAGTCAGTCTCTTACTTTGTTTATTGGAGCTTCTCCGGGCTTTGCATCTTAATGAGATGTTTTTTGTTTTGTTTTTTTGTAGTTGTTTCTGGAAGAGTCTTCTTAATGAGGAAAAATACTGAATAATGTCTTGTGCCATTATAAACTGACAGAATTCTGCAGGTGCTCTCTTAAACGTCTGCGCATCCCATTTCAAATAGGAGACATTTTCAGGGTTGGTTTTTTTTTGTGATGCAAGCATTTTTTGGGTGCTGTCAACAAAACATTTTTTGCGATAATTGCTTCTGTCTCTGAAGTCAGCCTCATGGGGTGTGCATGGGGACACGTTTCCTCCCAGGCCGCCCACAGATCCCACCTCCGATTGGCAGACCCTGAGCTGAACTCTGGCCCGAACCCTCACCTCTACAGCCAAAACCAAACACAGCCGTTTAATTGGCGGATCTTGCTGTGGGTGGTGCACAGCTTTAGATGGGGGACTAAGCTTGGGGTAAAACAATTTTTTTAAAAAGGCCAGCGCTGCAAAATGTGTGTCTTTCAGGAAAAGAGAGCTTGTACTTAAAACACCTTGATATACTGTTTAAAAGCAGCACAGCCAAATAGTCACTGCAGGGCAAATGAAGCTAAGCACCAACAAAGGAGGGAAATTAAACAGGATAATGAAGTGCAAAGCTCTGACGAAGGCCACCAAGCCAAAAGCGTTCGTCATCAGTTTTTTCAATCAGAACGAGTTGACTGTAACTTGTCGTGAGCTCAAAACTGAAATCTACAATCCGGCTGACTTGATACTGGGATTGATTTGTCTACAGTGGTATAACAGGCATAATAAGCTACTGTGAAGGTTGAGAGAACTCTCTTCTCTCCTGGATAATCACAAATGCTCACACACTGTGACTGCAGATAGAGATCTGCACTCCAGACGGTGTGATATCACTCAAAGGGAGCAGAATTAGTGCAGGAAAAGATTCAGTGAGCCTGTCAGGCCAGAGAAAAAGCAAAAAGTGTTAAAGCAGCACAAGGATTACAACCCCGACTGATATATTTCGATGATATTGGCCGATCACAGATATATTGGTATGGTGTCCAAAATGTGCTGAAATGAAAACTGGTAGTTGATTGTTAAATCGTACAATATCCTGCCTCCATTACTGTACGTGTGGATCTTTCACACAACCACATTTGTGGGATTATCACAACAAAATGTGTTTTACTCCAAAATATCAACATCAGCATTGGCCCTCAGAATCCAGTGTCTGTCCGGCTCTACAAATAATTCCGATTGGTCTTTCAAAGTGCTTCTTTTAGGGCTTCAAAGCATCAGTTTGTCTTGTTGTCCCTCCAAAAACGAAACAAAATGCTGTAAATGAATGTGTTAGTGGCTCGATGAAACACATCTGTGTGAGTGCAGCTGTTCAAGAAGGCCAACAATGGAGAATTATTTCTGTTTCTTACTATTCAGGTCTTGCATCTCGGCTTCAAATGAAGTTCTGAGTTTAAAGAGTGTCGCCAAAATGAATTCTTTTATCACTTATTGAAATCTAGGGACGCATTTTCACTGGACTCCAGAGATCCATTAAAAAAATTTGAAATAAAAAGTGGGAATGGAGCAAATCTTTAGTTATCCACAAGAAGACAACACGTGACGATCAGGTCGATGCAAACACCCCCTCAAGAAATAATTCCTTGAATGTTTCAACATACTAAATCAATCCGCCTCCGAGCGGCGGAAGTACGAGCAGCGATCCGAGCGTCCTCTCTGACAGTGATGCACAACCAAGTGAGGCGTCACCAAACCATATGACCCACCGGGGCGTCATGTCTCACTTGAACATGATTAAAAGGCGAAGACGGTTTGCCACCGATACACACTCCCAATACACACACACACACACAAGATAAGATACGATCTCACAGATTTCCGTGCGTCTTACTTTTTTTTTTTTCTTTAAATCGCACCCACATCTTCTCCTCTGTCTCCATCTGTGCATTGATCACACCTATAGACTGCTCGGATGTGCTTGTGCGCATTGGAGGCACAACAGCGAGCCAAGTGGAGCGGAGAGCGGAGAGGGGTTTGCAGGAGGGGGCTCCCATAGACGCAGCTGATGAAGGGCTTCATTGTATTGCCAAGTCTCCCACCCCCCTCCCCACATACACCATCACCACCACCACCCCGTCGTCTCCACCACCAGAAAAAAACGTCGGACTGGTTGCTCCTTTCAGTAAAGGTGATTCATCTGTTGAGTGTGTTCCAAATGACAAAAGCATATTAAATAAATAACAGGGTTTCACCAGCACTGACATGAAGAGGGTTGTCAGTCAACACAAAGATGACCCTGGTTGTTCGCACGTTGCTTCGCAAAACATTCGTCCAAGTAGCTTTACGCGCATATTTGGTGCACAGACAGAAATCCTCCACACAGCTGCGCAACTCCGGGACGATGCATGCCTGTCACCGCAGCTGCTCCTAATGTGAGACACCGTAAAAAGAAAAAAAAAGGGAAAAACAGTCTTACCTCCAAAATCCTTTCCGGGGATGTGAGTGAGCCCAAAGTGGATAAAAACGAACTTCTTGCGTATCTTTTTCTTCTTCTTCTTCTTCTTTTTGGCACCGCCGGCTCCAGTCGCCTCCTCCTGTTTTGAACGCCAAACCCGCCACACGGGTCAAAAATCTTCCTCTTTAAAAAAAATAATGAATAAATGAGATGTGTGAAGTCAAAAAATGCCAGTGAGTTGTGAGGTGTGTGTGAGTGTGTGTGTGCGTGCGTGTGTGTGTGTGTGTGTGTGGAGGGGGTTTGGTGAAAGCGCCCTGTGCAGATGCGGTGTTACTCCCGGACGCGAGGCTGGAAACAAATCTCCCGTTTCTCGATCAACTCCGCCGCTCAGACGCTGTCCAGCAGCGTGTGGTGCTGAATGAGACTCCAGGGGTTGCAGAGATTTCCTACTTTTTCTTCTTCTTCTTCCTCCTCCTCTTTTTCTTCCTCTTCCTTCCCTCCGCTCCTGCTTCTTCTGGTCTAACCGCACGGAAAGCTTTCCTCCCACCGCGCGTAAAACTGGAAACGATCTCCCCCCCAGTCTCCCTCTCTCTCTCTCTCTCTCTCTCTCTCGCTCTCTCTCGCTCGCTTTCTCCCTTTCTTTTTATTAAGCGCCACAAATTAGATCCTCTCCATGGGCGAGCTTTGTCTGACACCGCTGGTATAAGCGCATTCCTCAACTACAACACCAAAAAAGAAAAAAACAAAAGAGGAGGGGAGGACAGGAAGTGATCAGGACTGAGAAATAAAAAAGAAATCTAAATAAATCAGATCAGCGAGTTGAGACAGGGGTCGAGGCTGGAGATGCTTTGATTAGAATTCGATTGTTTGTATTTAAAGATGGAGGTTTCCAGTTTAAAAGGCAGCTGACGGGTCATTTCCAGACTTGAGTCGTTTGAAAAGAGCTGGCTGCCCCTTTGCTGTGAGATGTTGCAGAGATCACAGCCCTGAGGTGCAAAACTGGAACGCTCGATGGATTGGGGTGGGGGAGGAGGGATGGGGGAGGCTGGTGCGCATTTTTACGCACACGCCCAGGTGCGTTTGAGGTGTGAGATCATCTCTGTAAGATGGATTGGTGGTTGTCCCTGAGCCTTTGTGGGTATGGATGCTGTTACGGGAATATCTGGGGATTCACCAAGTTAAACAAAGAGGGAGGGAGGGCTCCTCTCCGGGTCCTGGTCCTCTGAGTGCGCTGTGGTCCACAGACAGACACGAGTATTGAATTTCATTCTTAAGGCGCCGACTAGCGCATCTTTAGGTCCACTGCCGCCACTCCTCCCTGCTGCCTGTCCGCCTGTGATACCTCGGGAGCCTTTAAAGTTGTGCAGGAGAAATTACATGACACACACACACACACACACACACACACACACACACACACACACACACACACACTCAAGCGTCTCTCTCGTCGTTTACGTGGTGGAGTACTGCTCACCTCTCAGTGATTACCTCGGATCATCCCGCGGGTAATTTCGACTCGTTCGCTGGAATCGCTTTTCTTTTATATGTTTATCATTACCGTGCTGATTGCACTTATTGATTCATCAGTCTAATCAGTCGCGGCGCACTCGTCCAGTAATGAATGAACGGAGCCGATCCAGCTGTTTTCCATCTGGAGCCGCGCCGCAGTGATCCGGGGCTCCGTCACAGATGGAACAAAGGCATTTCTTGTGGATTTAGGGGGGGGAAAGACCATCTCAGTGTCTCACTGAACACACGTTATTAATGGTTAATTATTCATTAACTAATCATTAGCTATTCCTAACGACAACTGTCATGTTACAGGTTGTTGCATATCCCAAACTCCCATCAGACCTCGAGTGACCGTCCGAAGAGCTGCAGAACATCTGGACTCCAAATCTATTCATTACCACCGTTTACAGCCGCTCACCTGATTGATTTCTGTGTGACAGAGCGGCCTAATAATGTGATAATATTTATGATTTATGACGGGCGAACGTGAGAAAGCTGTGAGCCTTTATTTATAACCGTACAGGCGTTCAGAACCGCAGGCTCGATGCTTTTCAATTGATTCATTTCCAGGGTTTGACAAGGCGTTGATCGGCGTTCAACACCTGCGATCGCGCGAACGTTAGCCGAGGCGTCGCTGCGAAGGCATTAGAGGTGTTTCGGTTACATTCTCGAGCGAGGAAGGTTCCGCTCCCCTGTTGACTGAGACTCTCTGTGTCACGTCTGATAACACGTTTCGGTGACGCCATGATTGTGCGGTTTCTGTTTGGTACCAGTTATGAACGCTGCGATCCAAAATAAAAACATTCTCGTGGATCTTTCACCGTCTGATAAATCAAGTCAGCAGTTAAAGAGGCGGTTTGTAAGACAAAGTAGGTCTGTGCGCTGTGTTGCGGAGACTCTACTAATGTTAGCATGCTAACCAGCTAGCCCCAGAGTCTGATAGCCCCCGGAGTTCACTGCTCAGTCTCAGAAGAAAACAAAATGAACCCACAAAATGTAGGTTCTCCAACAGAAAACTGCAGTGCGTTTAAGTTTTGTCTCCTTTGCTTATCTACAAGAGGCTTGATTGCCCCATTTAAGGTGCCATTTGTATAAGAAATACCCAGAATTCAACGGCATAGCTCCACTGCTTACTGCTGCTCAGTATACTGAAAGTGCTGCTCCTTTGCTGTAGCTATCTTCGGTTGTGGCATCTAGCTGCCGTAATAGCGGGAGAGCTTAAACAGCCCTGTTAGCTGTGCAGTCACCGCAGACATGGAGGCTAAGTCGACCTGCCTTGGCCCCCTAACCCAGGATGGGAGTGAAAACAGCCTACAAGGCCGTCAAATGCCCATTGGAGTAAAACAGGTGATACAGTCAAGGGGTGATGTAGAGCCTCTCTGTCCAGGGCTTGGCTGAGGACTTCTGACTGGCTGTCAGTCTAATCTTACCCGGTGAACTGAGGGTTAATGTTGACCAAACAGGACGTGGCTGTGGAGAGACAAGCCGAGACTGTTTGCGCGAGTTCCATTACGTTTATGTTAAGTGTGTCGAAGCAGTTAATCTCGTTTTGGTGCGATAAGAGAGGCGAACCTGAATTCAGAAGGTGTACAGTTGCTGTTTTTTTTTTCCTTTCTTGACATTTTGCAAGTTTATTTTCTTCACTTATTGGACCAAAGCAGCAAACTATCCCAGCTGAGACGACGGGGGTTATCAGACTGTCGCCTCTTGCAGTCCAGAGCGGCATCAGGAGAGAGGGCGGGCCGGGGGTTAGCTGTCTAGCATGCTAACTTCAGTAGACATCTCTGCAAAACAACGTGCAATCAACACTGTGTCAATAACGTCAGTCCAGGCCACTTCTTACAAGCTGCCTCTTTGACTCAGCATAAGACACACACTGCATTAAAACATGACTACATGACATACAGCTCGTCCAAAACGGTTTCTGTTCGTCCTCGATCACGGAAGAACAGAAAAAGAACATCTGTTTTCCGGCTCCGACAAAACCATTAAAGGCAGAAAACACTCTCGTCATCCGGAAACGTGTAGTTGGTATGTGCCAGCATCCTCGTGGCCACGGTGGAAAAAACACTGCGGTAAACAACTTTGGATGGCCTCGTGTTTTTTTTCGTCGCTTGTTAGTGCAAAATTCATGAGAAACTGTCAAATGTGAAAAGCTCGTCAGCAGTTGGTTTCCCCCCGAATCAGAAGAAACAAGCCTCTGTTGCTCACAACAACAGCGATGCTAAGACGGCGCCGTGCCATGATATTATTATTGCATTCTCCGTGAGGGCCAGATTGCAGCACTGATTTTTAAAACTCGGAGGATGAGAATTCACGACTCGTTCGGAGGAACGCCGAAAGAACAAGTGCCAAGATTCCTTATTATGTAAGATGTTATATCTGAGTTTCAGACGGTATATATTTTTTCTCACCTCTTGACTGCACAATTATGGGCTGAAAGCATTTGTTTTTTTCCCCCCTGAGAGCGTTCTCGCTTAGAAAATAAGAAATAACACAGTCAGAGTCTGGAAAGTATAATAGCGTATATACCGAGGGGGGGGAGAAGAAATGTTAAACTAACCTTAATGGTCCACTGTCTTAATTATTGAATTGATGAGCGCCTTGGCAGGATGAATAAGTCATCTGAGGGTGTTATAAAAGTCTACTTATTTTCACCTCAGTCAGTCACACAAGCTTGGGAGGCCCATGAATTATTCCGTTCTTCCCTCCCAAACTGGTGATCCAACCAGATTGGGGTGGGCAGCAGGATTTGATTAGCCCTCCTCGAGCACTGCAGTGATAGACTCCAGGATCCAGAGGGTGATTCAGCCTCGGCGAATGCAGAGTCACACCCATGTTTAAAAGCAAATAACAGATAAATCAAAATGAATTGTGCGCCGGTATGCCTGTGAAGTGAAAGCAGGTAATTACCGGGCGGGGTGTAACGTCGCGCAGCGGTGGCTGGCAACTCTTACAGGAGCAGATGAGATGCTGTTATTTGTAGGTATTCGGTGTCCCTGCTCATATTTATGTGGCCATCTATCTCCTGTTAGGGTGGTGATGCGGCGCGGGGCTGAGGGGGAACCGGGCTAACAGGGCTCCTAATGAAAGAATCGAGAGAGGGCTGCTGTTCAGCAAACCTCAGCAAACCAGATCCTTCAACAGCGATCAGTAATTTTTACAGTCTGTGTGACCAAGTGCATGTAGCACTGCAGATGAGAGGCTAGTTTTCTCCATGTATCTTATATTCAAAGCAGCGGTCAAAGATTTAGATGTTTACAAACGACCGTTTTTTCCACAGCATGAGTTCTTTATGATTAAGACATCGAGAGGAGCAACGCGGCGTCTCTTAATGTTGACTTGTGAGTCCGAGGCTTTCACTTTACATGCCACTGTGAGTCAAGCTGCAACCCTGCAGATAGATTATGCAGCCCAGATGCCAGGATACAATGTTAGCAGTTAACGTCCCTGACATGTAGTTCAATTTGTGTCAGATGCTACAAGTACATTGTCCAGCTTTAATGTTGGGGATGGCGGAGGAGTGACAGGGCTAGCAACATCTGTAAGCGTGACGCCACTTAGTATTTTTAAGGAGCCATTCTTGGGCCATCTTCAGCCATGAAACAGATATTTTTGACAGGAGTTCGAGCCATCCCCTTCTGTGTTTGCTACGACCGTAACTTTGTGTTTTTAACGAGAGCTCGGGCCATCTTCAGACAAAAAAGCTGTGTTTGTAGATACAAAACTAGGTGATTTTATGACATAAAACGGGTATTTAAAATTTTTTAAACATTTTTTTGCACCGTAACCTAACCAGAGTGTAAGTACAGCATTGTGACATGAGAAGAAATTCAAATTTAACCTAACAAATTATGTAAAGTTTTAACTGATCTTTGGTTTGGCAGACATCTACTTTACCTTCAATTACTGTGGTGACCACTGAGGTGCCAAAACAGAGAAAAGTCGCCGGGCGGGCTTTGGTTGCTCTCAGTGATGGGGGTACCAGCCGGCCAGCTGATGTAGTAGAGCGAAGTGCTCTCGCTGGAACGTGTGGTCTGACCGGTGTTTGGAGGTAGACTGATGCAGTTCCGTTGACGGCCTTGAAGGCCAGCACCATCGTCTTGAATCGGATGCAATCCAATCCAATCTTTAAAAAAAGAGAAGCTCAGATTTACATGTTGCTGAAGAGGACAAATAATGTTTGGCATATTTTCTTTCTCAACACATCCTACATCTGTAGACAGATGCAAAGTCTCCTCTCTACACTATCTTTGGACATGTGTTCACACGTGCCCTACTTGCACAGAAGAGGCGAAAGTGACTTTACAGAAAAAAACAAAAAAAACACCTTAAATCCAATAAATCACTTAGTAAACAAAGCTGCATTGTGTTAACAGCATATCGGAGTATCCATCTGTGATTGCACCTTACTGTAATCACAGATGGATCAGAAATGTGCCACCCGTTGCGTAACCCAAACAACAACGAGAAATAATAATGAGAGGAAGCGGGAATGTTGCAGTAGGGTGCTGGTGTTCCACAGTCTGTCTGTCTGTCTGTCTGTCTGTCTGTCTGTCTGTCTGTCTGTCTATCAAACACAGACGGCCGTCCAATCCTCTGGGAAGTGGTGGTAGAGGTTACATGAGGAGCCAGGTTGGGACAGGCACTTTGAGCCTCGGGACCGAGCAGCGGATTTCTGGGCGTCGGGCCATGGATCTGTCTGGCCCACTGTCACGCCTGGCAACACTGCAGCTCTCCACAGATGTAAATGTAAGTGCAGGTGGCCTCCACGGTATTAAGCATTGCTTAAAAGTGCAGTCACCTCTCTGACCTCACAGACTTCCATTAGAGTTGATGTATGTGTTCGCCAGTCGGCATTCTTCACAATTTTTTTCTGTTTATTCTTTCGGCGCTAGCAAACGGCATTTTCCTTTTTATGTTCATCCCGCTTTTGTGCACACTTACTGACGGGATCCAGCAGAGAGACGAGCTCTGAGCTGCAATAAAAAAAAAAGCCTTTCAAGCCTTTTTACAAATAGTGCATAGTCGCGCCAACACAACTGATTTCTATCAAGTGTGGGAGGAATCTCATATCGCAGTGTTGGAGTTTTTCCTGGATCATCGTTATTAATGTCGCTCCAGGATCGTCATCCATCCGCCATTCATCATTGCAACTGACCAATTATGTATCTGTGATGTCATAGCTTTGCGGACTCGAATTAAAAAGACCAGAAAAGTGTGCTTATGAGAGAAGATATTGTGAGGGGGTGCAGTTTTCAAGTTGCGCTGTGGTGTGAAAATGGAGGATTATCATTCTGTGTACATTTCCCTACCTCCAGTATTGAATTCTGCTGTATTAAGAAAATATATGGTTCAGGTTTATATCAAGTTTCATGTTTGTCAGGACTTTTGAAAATATAATAATGTGTCTGTTCAACTATAAAAAACGTTTTTCATTCTGTTAAATGGGCTCTGTGGAAGCCGGTTGTTACTTTTCCGGACTCCATTTCCAAACTAATGCTACCTGCTGTTGTTAACTGCCAGGGGAGCGGAGGGAGGCACTGAGACGTGGCACTCGAGGCAGTGCATGAAGTCACATCCTTTGGACTGTCGTTGAAAATTCGACTTTTCGATTCACAAAGAAATCCACAGTCCAGCAGCTTTTTACGACTTCGACAGGCTTGTGTAGGCAACAGAGAGAGGCGGGGAACACGTGTTAAATATTGTGAAAGGGTACATATTAACCCAGGTTCTCCTAAACCTAGAGATGTAAAAAAAAGGATCTTTGCCTAAGCATTGACAGAAAACTAAAAAGAAAACCCTGGGCACCTGGATGAGTTACCTGTACTCAACCCACTGACCCACAACAGCTTGCTCAAAATATGAAGTTTGTCGCTTTCTGTTAGTACCTGGAGAAACATGAATTATAATGTTCCATGAACACCAAAAATACTTGGTTAGATTTGGGAGAACAGTTTAAAAAGGAGGTTGCTGGTTTGAATCCCGGCTTCCCCGGGGTGAGCTGAGCTGCACATCGAAGTGTCCTTGAGCAAGATATTGAACCCCAAATTGCTCCTGATGTGCAATTGGCACCTTGCATGCCAGCCTCTGCCATCAGTGTATGAATGTGTGTGTGAGTGGATGGATGGGTGAATGTGGCAAGTATTGTGAAGTTAGACTGGAAAAACAGTATATGAACGCAAGTCCATTTACCATCCATCAGCGTGCAGTTGCTATGAGGTGCCTGGAACAACACGCATAATGATGTTCAATGAACACCACCAACAGTGTGACGTTACAGATGTAAGTCCGCTGTTGTTTGGTTTTTTTTCACCAGCAAGACTCGGAAGAACAAATAAACACAGGACACACTACACATGCTTCCATGGCAGACCATCAGTTCAGACTGGTCAGCTGGTCTTCTTCTTTGGGTCCTGCAGTTTATTTGCCTCAGACAGCCGACTCTGCCACCTTCTGGTGAGATCAATAACTGTGCAACTCTAAGGTTACATGAATCCATGCATGAAAAGGTTTGAATTCATGCATTTAGCACTTCTTGAACTATCGGTGATGTAAATGTATTAATATTTTCTCATGCCTGACTGGAATAATACAGTAATTTAATGCAACAACTAATGTCAACCATTGCGATTTTCCGAGTTCATTGAATAAAATACCCCAGCTGTTGCATTATTCAACGTATCCTTCCTGCGTTAGATCAGGTGTGATATGATACGAAAACATGGACATGACTGATCGCTCCTGAAGCACTAAACGAATGAATTCATGCTGTTTCATGCACCCTGACCAGGAAGTGTTACCATGTACCACTCAAACAAACAAATATAACACTAAACAAATGTTAAATTAAGGAACCGGGCAGATTAAACATTTTATTTTGTTTTGTTTTTTTTACAGGTGCCACATCAATGGAAACGTTGGTCTGAGATCAGGCTGTTCGACAGATGGCCCATGTAGAGATGAGACCAAAGACAGACTGCATCACAATCCTGACGGTATCACAAAGGTGGGACCTTAGCGTGATTGTTGCCACAGCCCATAGTTAAGAATAAACCCAAAACCGCAAGAAATGATGCAAAACACACGTACAACAGGAAAGCATGTTTACCTCAAACTCATTTGGCAAAAAACATAATTTCATGATTTAAAACTGTTGTCCAGGCTTTATTATCCATCTGGCACAAGGAGACATACAATGAGCTTGTTGTTGTCACAGTCTCCAGACACCTTTACTCCTGCAACAGTTTCTTTAATTGGTTATAGTCATTAGTTATAATCAATACTTGCTCTAGTGCTCCTGATTTGACACGTGTTTGTATGTGTTCTATTTGTCGAAACACGCAGCATTTAAATTGTTATTCACATCTCTCGCCCGGTTTTGCAATAAAGAATGTTAAGTCGAGTTTCTTTCCATTGCCATTCATCACGAGTACACTGCATCTCAAAGGACGTTAGGGCCCACCGATCAATCACACAACAGCATTGTGTGAAACAGTAATGCAGCAAAATAAAAACACTGTGTAGAGAAGACGTAAGAAGTGAGGGAAAAAAAGAGTAAATAGTAAGATGGACCGTGTTTGTTGCTGTAAAGCCTTTAAATGCACTGTGTGACACAGAAGTACACAATGTATCTTTACTGCGCTGCATGTCAGCAGAGGTTTGGCAGCAAGACGTATTTCAGTTTGAACAAATGGCCACACAAACATTTGCTGAGTCTAACTTCTTAAATGTGAGAAAATGCTGTTTTTCTTCTGTTTAGTATGACTGCAAAAATGACGTTTGTAACCTGGCAAAAATTAATTATATGAATCGTAGCCTGTGGGAGATTGCCTTGGGTATGTTTTTTTTCACAATTTTGGGATATTTTAGTGACAAAACAATGTTAAAAATGTGTCAAATAACTGTTAAAATGTGTTAACAAATTTGTGAAAAAAAACAACAAATGTTAATCGTTTTAGGGGAAAAAATGTTAATGCATTTCAGCATGAAGAACACCCAGGACGACGCTCAAAACAAGATCTATCTATTAGTTTCATATGGGTTTTTATACAAATGTTTATTCCTGTGATATTGTTTTTCCTGATGCTTGACAGGCTATTTATTTTGTCTGTGTGGATGAAATATATGTAGCAAAGGAACACGAAAACAGGCTGAAGAAAGTTGACCATCGTGCAGGGAATTACAGAAACTCTAGCCTGATGCAGTAGCAAGAACACTGGATTCACTAGTATAGGCTAACTTTTAAATGAGCGCCATTGTGCCTCACGCAACGAGGAAGTCACCAGTGAAAAATCCTCATAGGAGGCACAACACAGAGGAATTAATATAGTGAATATGCACACTGATTGCAAGAAAGCTTAATTAGCAAATTACAGATCAACAACCAGAAGTCCTTAAATTAATCTACACAAAATGCTTCAACAACTGTCTATAGAGAGTTGACTGTATCAGCAAGTCACTTCCGGATAGACCGCTGGTGATCGATTGTGCACTGCAGAGATCAGTGCAATCAGCTAATTAGGTTATTTTATGTTGTCATTTTTTTGTAACATTTAAAGATATATAATCAAACACAACGGCCCCATCTAATCATAGAGTCACTTGTCATATCAGATAAAGTTTGGTGACTTTGCCCCAAACGTAAGCTTTTTTCTCCCCCGCGGCTTATACTTCGATACCCATGTGCACGATTTCACAACACCAACCGCCTTTAATGTCACATCACCTTTCTTGGCTATCGCGTGCATTAGCGTGACGACCTCCTCTTCCATGAAACAACACGATTAGCCGGTCTGAAGAAGAGGAAGAATTAATTATGATGATTCAGTTTAATGTGTGGACCTGGCACAAGCGACCAGACATGAAATCCGAGCAACGACGATGATACCGCCGCGGTGTCCCTCTTTAACAAGGCAAATGTCTCCGAGGCTTAAGTGCAGAAAGGATAATGGGCATTAACACGGAGACGCTGTTGCACTTTAAATTATACATTCAGGTAATTTTTGGGGATCTGAGGTGTAAGCCTTAAAATTTTGCTTAGCTCCTTTTCTCACACACCCACCCCTTCACGTATGCATAAGAGGCTGATTCCAACAGCTTTAATGCATTTTAATGTTTTAAAACAGCTACTTCGCCTCGAGAAAATGAATAATGATAAACCTCTGCGGAAATTATTAGCTTCTTACATACAGGTCTGGCCTGTGCGTCATTGGCCGAGACTCAGCGGGGATCCAGGGGGAAAAGAACAGAGCTGTCTTAACAGAATCCACCTACCAGCACCTCTGAAGCTCATTGATTATCATGTTACATCTCCTTTCTCTTCATGCTGAGCTGAGTTAAAGAAAAAAAAAGTTATCAGACCATTCTTTCGGTTCCACACTACACGTTGCGCTCTTAAAAAACAGCTTGCAGACTTTTCCATTTTATTTCAAGATGTATTCTCACTTGTGCCCCTCAGAAATGTGCTTTTCTCCCTCCATCCCTCCATCCCCTATATCCAGCGCCACAGTTTATCTAGGATGAGAATGTCGCCTACCATACATTGTGCGAATGTAATCCAATTCAGAGAATATGTTTGCAGCTGCAGCCAAGAGTCATTGTTATACACAGAGACAACCTATCTGGGGGAAAAAAAAAAAAAGGCAAAAAAAAAAATAACGCCTTTACAATCGCAGCGTGCAGGATAAGTCATGTTTGGTTTTTTTAATCCTCAGAAGAGGCTGAGGAACACAGCTACAATGCATTTTTACAGCAGATGAACCTGTGTCGTGTGGGAGAGAAAGGCAGCCCGAGATGAACCCAGGAAAAAATATATATATATTTACACATGAAATGATGTTTATTCAACAGGATTATCAATGGCCAGCTACAGGAAGAAGAAGGGAAAAAAAGAGCCTTTGAGGTTATATTAGCAAAATATACATAGATTTAGCTACTGTCAGAATGCAAATGTACGTGCGGAAGCATCCCGTACCCGTGCAAAGATTTACCCCTCGTGGTCACAAAGAAAATGTTTTTGAATCGAGTTATGGCTCGGGCTGAATATGCAATAAGTACACTGAGCATTCCGGCTTATCTTAATTGCTTTTGCTCATGATATTACTCACAAGTCCGTCAAAACTAAACAGCCTTTCTTTTTCTCTTTTTTTTATTTATTACAGTCGCAGCGTCGGGGATAACTTTGTGTCCTTAACACAGCTGCTTCCACGAGGATTAAAAAAACAGCTAAAAAAAAAAATGTGTTTGGTATACGCGCCAGATAAAAACATGCAAACCGCCCGAGATAGCCGGAGTGAACCTGCGAGATGTTTACTCGTGAAAATATTCATTCATCTCGATTATTAATAGCCAGCAGCGGCGGAAAACAACCCTCTGATCATTCGCCCTTTGCTGGTCCTGTGAAGGATTTACAGAGAGCTTTCCACTGGCTGTCCCCTGAACTTATTGGGGAGAGGGGGGTAAGCTTTCAAATGTGTGTATCCTTAAAAGTTGCAAAGATGACACCAATGAATAATGCATGACGCGGTGGAGGGCCTCAAAATTCACCCGGGCATCTGCTCATGTGCTCCATGTGGTGTGCGTTTGTTTTCGTAGGGATGTATTAGTATCTACAGTACGTCCGACACAAGTGCGCCATTACATATGAATTAGTAAAGGCTTTTTCCAGATGTGCAATATCGATATGTCCTTCTTTTTATTTCCTGATAGAATATGAAACAGTGCAGCGCTTTGTACGGCTCTCTCAGATCACCATATGCTTTGATATTTCTGATATTCAGACTGATGGGTTTACCATGTGTCTGTTTTCTCTTTCAGGCTAGCGCGCGTTTTCAAACTCTAATTAGCCCAGCTGTTCATTTGTCTGGCATAAACAAAGGGCCCGGGATACGTGTCTATGTTCTCCGGCTTCTGTTCAGCAATAAGCATTTAGAATATACATATATGTCCGCCTCCGATACCAGCTTCATTAAAAGGGATGTGCTGAAATGCAGTATTAACTGTGTGTAACATCACATTATTGTGCGTTCGCAGCAGATATTGTACGTTTATGGAGCGGCTGTAACCAATTCCCATCCAAGGACTGTCCAGTATCCCCGCTCCTCTTTTCTGCACCGTATGCAGCTTCTCGCTAAATCTGTGTTTTAAAAAAGGAAAAGTCCAATGCGGGTTTCATGGAGTCAGTTATTAAGTGAATCTAAACAGCTCTGCTCAGATTGAAATGAATTAACAAACAAAATTTGAGTTCCAAATATGTGTCTCAACCTCAGTTACCGTGTCTGTGATGTGCTGTATTCATGAGTCAAATGTCACATATCTATTCACTGCAGGTGTTAAGAAAAACAATTCTTGTTGTTCATAAAACATTCACCCAAGTATAGCTTAAACTAAGGAAATGTATAGAAGTAGTTTGCTATAAAGACTAGAAACAGCTTGGCCCGAAATTGTCAATCAATTCCAACACAATATTCTGGCCAATAGTCACACCTTTTTAGCAATGATCCCTCAAATGTGGCTATTAAACACTTCACTAATAGTGGCAGGATACTTTTTGAGTTTAACATGAAACTTAATCAGTGTTCAGACACAACAAACTTCACTAGGAATCAATCAATACTTGAATAACACTTTAACAATACGTTAAATAACCTCAAGCATTGTTTTCTGCGTAACAATCACTTTTAAAAAATCTAATAAAATTCCCATTGCTGCATATCAGGCAACATATACGCCGAGACCGACAGGATATACCTGCAGATCATCATCAGTCTATAAAATTGGCTAACCAATATATGATAGGTGGACTTGTTTGTTACCTTTGGGCAGCCAGGCTCCCTGTTTCCCTCTTTGTTATATATGTATTTGTTTGTTATAATTTCCACGATGTAAAAAAAAACTGAATAAATGTCAAACTTTTCTTTTCCTTAAATGTCAAACAATTAATTTTTTATTGTTTTGGGGGTTTTTTTGGCCACACATACACATCGTGACAAATACAACATTGACATTTTATCATCTCTGAAAGTTGTCAAGGTAAATGTGTCAAGAAGTGGTTGTTATTCAAAACTTATTCAAGTTCCATTTATGTAACTGTGATGAGGTGGTGTCCGACGGAATGAAAACAGAGGAAACCTGTAATATGTCAAACATAATAACAACCAACATCGTAGATCATGAAATAACTATCTGATTAAAAAACAGTTTAAGCAAAAGAAATAAAGAAAAAGTCTTTTGTTCCTCGTGCAGGAAGGATGCGCTGTCATTGAGTCTAATGGTGACGTTGCACAGGGGGGCCTGCACACACCTCTCACCCAGTGACAGACAGAAAGATGTCGGAATGCCGATGATCCTGCAGCATCCTTTTTTTTGTACCCTCTCCAGCTCCTCGGAGAGGCCGTCTGTCACCCTCCGCAAAACTGGGCTGGCATACTCAAAGACTGGACGAATGAAGGTCAGGTGTATTTGTTTTAGAACGTCACACGGGAGGCCGGCTCTTTTGGCGACGCTGAGGTAATGGATCCTTGGTCTGTGTCTTTGAGAGCAAGCGCTTGATGTTTACGTCCCAAAACAAATCAGATTATATCTGAACTCTGACCGGTCTCCTAAGCAAAACCTCTCTCCTGGCACTCGAGTAACACACCCGTGGTCTCAGCTCTATTTGTTGTCTGTCCCCATTCAGCCAAACAATCCAAAGCCTTCTGTGTCAGGGCAGGTAGAGGCCCCCTGAAGAGCTCTGTGATTGTAAGGTCATACTGCACAGGGATAACAGAGGGAGACAGACATGAATTCAGGCAATTCGGGGGAAAATAGCTGCTGGGACAACCTGAAAACAACAACGGTAAGCGTTAAAGTTACCACAGGTAAAACCAAAACAACTTAAAATGACAGAAAAACTGCAGTCAGGTGATCATTTTCGGCGAGTTCGTCGTTTAATCATCATTAAATGCACAGCAAGGAGTTGGTTATGAAGCAGAAAATTGGCTACTTCTTTAAATTGAAATATTTTTTACAACGGAGTGCTGAGGAACACTTGCTGGGTCTCACCCGGTGGAAGGAAGCTGCTCTGTAGTCTGGTGATACAGTATGACGCTAAAATAAAGTTTACTTCGTTTCACCATCGTCATATAAAGTTATTAATCTTATATAACCGCAAAAACAGATCCACTGCCTCGCCGTTATGCATCCCGCAAACAGTTAAGGGGTCGCTTGAATATGAATTATAGAGGCTCCACTAACAGGCCCCGAGTATTTTCCAGGCTCATGAATATAAATAATCGCATGAATGTAAAAAAAAATGATATTGGTAAAGCAAAGTTCTGCTCAGTCAAAAATCTGTTCAGGCTCCTGAAGGTAAAATGTATTAAAAAAAGAATATTTCATTTAAACAGACCAGTTGCTGGAATAAAATGTCAGGAAGTTTAATGTTTCTGCAAAACACTGATACACTTTCATATACTGAAACATATCATATTGAAGGTGAAGGTGATGTTGGTGGGAGTTAAGCTTGAACAATCCAAGCCTGCATTTCAATATTTGTAAGTGTCAAACTGCAGGATATTTTGTGATGAGGGACCATCACATTTACACGCTTGTAAGCACGACACCACTGGATATTTTTAAGGAGACCTCGGGACATTTATCAGGCAAGTTTGCCTGATAGATGATAAATGCCCCAATTCTGAGGGACATCTGCTGTGTTTGTGGGTGGTTTCTTTGCGTAAACCTAACCAGAGCACAAGAACAGCATCGTCCCCAACATATGTAGAAAATTTAACCTAAAGAAACATCAAGTTGAAGAAATGTAAAATCAGCGGTTTGCAGACACGTACATCGCCAACAGGTACTCTGGCGATTAGGTTGATTTTTAAATCAAACAACAAACAAGCTGATTAATTAGTCCTTTGGATATTAAAGGGGCATTGTGTAGTTTTGGAGAAGAAATTCCAGCTCAGAATTGGTAATATGAGGTAGTAATGCAAACTCAGAAGAATTAGTTTTTTCCATAACTGAATAAACAAGCTGTTCTCAGAGGAAAACAAGGTCCTCAGAACACTGTTTGAAGCTAGAAAGGTGGCTGCTTCTTCCAAACTATGAATAATGAACTTGAACTTGAAGACATGTAGAAACGCTACATCTCTTTCAGAAATACCTTAAACAGAGAACAGAGTTCTGACTCTGAAAGCGAATGTAACCTTTAAACTGACGTTGGCTGAAAATGTCACGTCCGCGTTCGCCTTCCTCCCCGTCGCTGTCGCACGGACAATTTGCAAAACTATTTTCTAAAAACAGAGAGGTGGAGTTTGTTATCTTCTTCCGACATCGCGGATGAGGATTGGTAGAGAGTAAACAACGGCTGGGGGAGTCTCTCTCCCATTGACCAAACCCTCCTCCAATTACTTACCTGTCTTTCCTTTCCTCTATTCTCATTTGTTACATCCTCTGTGACCTTTCTATTGGACGTGGCAGCAGTCAAACGTCAGCGCGAGCATATCATTGATAGAAGGATGGAGGCCATTACCAGCAGTTGTCTAGGAGAAAGGCTTTAATCCCCTCAGAAAAAGTGAGGGCCAGAGCCCCGGCCGCCGGAGTTGGCTTAATTACTGGCCGAGCTCTAATTGGCTCCTTGTATGGGGCTGTGATGAAAGCAGGATGTGACACTTAAGGCGAGTCTTCCTCTGCTGTCTGCCCTTTGTGTCAGTGCCATTAACCTTTCCCTTCCACCTTCCACTCTGCCTTTTTATGTTCAATTAAAGGCACTATTCAAATGAGCCGGGATAGTTAGATGAAGAGCTTTGTGGTGGGTTTAATAATTGCACTGTAAATTACCGTCAGAGGCCGCCGAGGTCGTCGAAGAGTTGAAAATCTGCGCTTTTTAATTATACATTTGGTCGGCTGATATCCAGCTTTGCAACAAGTCTACGTTTGATACTGTTGCACATGATTTATATATATATACATGCTTGTTTGTGGGTGTGTGAGAGATCCAACCGCTCTCAAGTATGGGATACAGACTTAATTAGCTTCTGTTTGCCAGCAAAATCATAAAAAAAAAAAACTTCCAATAATAACATTGTACTTTCCAGACAATACTTCAAAAGGAAGCTAAAAATCTGCAAAGTAAAGCCGTGCTCGGTGTGTGCCCTTTGGGAAGCTGTGAGCTTTGGTGTGTATTGTCAGTGCCGTGTAATTAATCATACCTCCTAACTGCATTCACCGGGTCCCCTTTGGTTAATTGGACTGCAGCTGCAGAATGGACTAGCCGATGATTTATTCAGCAGGCAGGTGGAACGTCGCCCTGCGCCCCCGCCACCTCCCAGGTACGAAGGATGGATGGCTCAGTCCTGCACCCAGCGACTGCCTGGACTCCTCCATCCCTCAGGCCAATCGACACACATTTACAAGACAGACTTCGGGGTGACAAAATGGGAGGGGGGCGTACAGTGGAATCAATCCTCCCTCCTATCGCCGTGCTCGAGACTTGTACAGGTAACAAAAAGCAGGAGAACAGATAAAGATATCGACAATCTGTTTAAGTTTAACAGGTGAACTCCCTCAGAGAGCCTGTTCGGAGGTTAAAAAAACAAACAAACAAAAAGCCGAGCCGGCCAGAGGTGAAGCCCCCTCAGACGTTAGCTGCCCTCCCAACTTCACAGCTCCTCTTTCATTTAGTGTCCGTGCTTTGAGGCCGACCGGTGGCAAATATATCATTTTTTAGACTTGTTGGCAGGCCGGACCGCTGTGGCAAGCTTTGTTTTTTATCTGAGGTTAGGATTATTCGGCCCCACAGAGGTAGAGGGAAAGTGTGTGTGTGTGTGTGTGTGTGTGTGTGTGTGCATCTGATGAAGAAAAAGACGTCCTCTACAGGTGGAGAAACCGACTGTGACGAGTCTTAATTGAATCGGTTTGTAAAGCAAAAGCGCGAGCAAATAGCACTTTGGCATTCAGGGTTTAAAGACTCATTTAGAGTTTAAAGGTGCAGCGTCCCATTAGATGAGAGTCAGGCATGTGATCACTGTTATTACATATTGTAATGTCTCGCCCATGCAACAGTTAAATGCCAGATTTCACTGTTTTCACTTATTTACCTGTTAAACCATGTGTCACATTGTACAGATAATCAGTCAGATTGGAGAATGGACTCATGGCCCCATGCATCAACATTAGGATTACACCTTCTCTCTCTCCGTAGCTGGTTTCAGTGCTGCTGGCGTACCATTACCCTGAGATAACCACACTTTAATAGTTAATGCAGCTGTGGGCCCCCCTCTGCATTACAAATGGGCCCATCCGTCTCACCTAGACCCCCGCGGGTGGCAGCGCCTCAGTCCATCTTTGGCAACTCAAATCATTCATCAATAGGTGGTTATCCGACACCCGCACGCGCAGGACACCGAACACTGTGATGCGGTCAAGGCCAGAGACGGACATCCTGGTGTCAGACAGGGGATCAGTCAACCGATATTACTCTAGACACCACTATGGGACTCCCCCGGCAGCAACAGCTGGATTGTAGGCTCCGAGTACATACTGCTTATCTGAAAAGCTGCCCCCCCTACCTCTTCTTCCAAACCTGTCTAGACGCAAAAAAAAGAGGACAAAGGAAATCAGGTGTATTTACCAGACGCATCCGTCGTATTGGTTTAAACAGGGCCTCCAAGGATTTTTACACATCAAAGTCTGTTTACAGGTCTCAGGGCGGACGAGTGCAAATGTGAAAAAAAAGTTACAGACAGCCTTTTGGAGCTCCCGAGAGAGCTGCGCAGAGCCTTACAAATTGCCACCTGAGGCAGTGTTGGTCGGGGCCGAACACTGCAAGCCTGAACTTTTTAAAAGTCTGAGGGTTTGGAAGAAGTGAGTGTACCAGACTTCCGCGGCACTCATCTCTGATCGAGGCCGGCAGCTCAAGACTACAATAGCCACTTCTAGGATGGTGCTACTGCATCGCCGACCAAACGGCTGGCAGTCACGTTGCGTTGTGGGTAATGTCAGCGCCAGGCTTTGTTCATTTGGGAACATACAAAACAGACTATAATTCATAGAGGATATACTACAAATATTACAAAACAGAGTAAAGGATAATCAGCCTTGGTGATGATAAAGAAAAACACAATAAAATAAGATTTACATAGAAATTGTTTTATACATTAAACATCAAGAGCAGGCTAATGTCTTAATTACCACAGAAAATAAAATCCAAAATCCAAAATAAGGAGCATGAGTTAAGACTGCAAGAAACAAGAAATGTCCACACTTACCTTTACTGCAATCTTAGCAGAGTTAATTTTAACTTTTTTTCATCAGGAATGAGAAAAAAAGTGTGAAATCGTTTATGAACCAGTCAGAGGAGGGCTCACAATTTCTCCATTAGCTACAGTGAATATGATTTTAACCTATGAGAGAAATTATATGAATCACGTCAGAAACAGATTTGACACATGGAAAAGAATGTGAGAGATGTCAAGGGATGAAAATGATTCAGATCTGACCAGATTCTATGTGTAGTTTGCTCCTCTGCACCAATTCTTTGTACTAAGATGCTAAATCGGTACTTTTTTAATTAGGAAATTAAAGGGGCACTTGATCAATTTCACATATAACATACAATCTTTTCCCCCTAACTTGAAGGAAGTGACACATTGCTGGAGTAGCTCTTTGAATATAATGATGGTGCATAGATTGTGTAGCACACAGGTAATTCCGATTCCAATTTGCCTGACAGTGGAATGCCAGTCAAAATGCAATAAATAAGACAATCCAGAGGTGACTCAGCTTTGCAGCTGAGCCTGGCGCCTTTTTTTGTCGACGACTTTGTAAACCCTTTTATCCCCAACTGTAAAGCCTGGCTCTTATTTGTTGTCGTGGTCATTACATCAGCGCTCTGCTGAGAGAATCTGCTCTCCGTTCCCGATGGAAATAAAAAACCCAGCGATAAAACTGTGCTCAGACCGCTTCTTAAAGTAACCAGCACAGATGCAGCCCGGGCCAGCCGCTTTCCCCCGGGGGAATGCAGCTGCCAGGCGGGGATGTGTCAGGCCCCGAAATGGGCAGGCGGGCCCCTTCCCTTTTGATCAATCAGGTAAGACGGAGAGGGGTAGCGTGAATTCTAAAACTCCAGATGCACCATCACCAAGGTGACTCTCATCTATTACCCATCCCATCCGCCCTGAACACACGCTCATCCGTCAGAGGGACGGAGCTCCTCCGCTTTCTCCTCTTAAGTTAGATTTAGACCTGATGAGGGTCGGTTGAATTAAGCAGCGACTTAATTCAGCTGCTACAGATCGTCATTTGTGGAGGGCAGGCTTTATATCCGGCTGGGCTATACATTTTATACTTTACTAGAATTCATGAGGAAACGGGGGACACCTGCGAGACTGCGTTCCTTGACATGGCCATCCTTTGAAATCAGCAATCTCCAGCTAATTGTTTTTAAGTGACTGTGTTGACTTGGAGCCACATCGCATCGCTGATCTCCACGTATAAATTCCCGTTGACTGCATCGCCTTTATATTCTCAGTGACAGAGAACCAGCTCCATCACAGACTCAGGTGAGGAATCGGCACATTTCCTCGGGGTGAGACTACCCTCTGCTGGGCATCGTCGCTAATGTGCTCAGCTGCCAGGAGACATCTTTGACAGCCAGAGTGCAGACATGTGGAGGGGTATGAACACGAGCCGGACGACACTTCACCAGTGATGCATGAATGTCTCCGGAGACAATGTGTTTACGGCGGGTGGTGGCGGAGCGAAGAGAAGAACTCCACCCCCCCACCCCCAACCTCTGGCATTTAAATAAGAGGTGAGAAACAGTTTAGAGGGAAGTATCTTCTCACTTGAGACAGAAGAGCTGCTCATGTGCGAGTGCCACCACAAGATGGCGGTATTACTCAAAGGTGGTCACATGGTGTTGGCCCGCGGAAACTAATCTCTGTCTGCCACCTATTGGTATGGAGAGCAGACTGCTCTGTATTAACCATGATTACTGATACTCACTGTGCAGCGACAGGTCCTTGGACAGTTCAACCTGAGGACATGAAAAAGGACCTTTATCCTAATGAAGGACTACCGTGACACATATTTTAAAAAGCATACATTTAATATTATGAGTATACATAATTCATCAAATCAGCCCGAGCAGTGCTGCACTGAGGCTGACCCTGACCTCTGACCTCCCTGTGGAGGCACGAAGAATTCGCCTTCAGGTATGAATATATTTCATGGTAATGATGTTTAAAGCGCTGGACGTGTTGTATATCTTGAGTTTGCGCCTGATTCTCGACAGTGAAATACAGAATTAATTAGATTTTATGGTTTTCTAATACTACAGCAATAAAATGAAAATACAGCATAAAATGAGAGACCTCTTGGCATGTGAAGGCGGTTGTTGCCAAAGGAAGTCTCAAATATGGCACTGTTTTCACCCCTTAAAAAATTTCACAAGCTTGAGTCACAGTATGACTGATGCACCCGCCGGATCCCGGTCCAAAAATCTCAGGATGTGGAAATGAAACTATTTGAGAAAAAGGGAGAGTGGAGCGTTGACTCAGTGACCGACGTACGGAGGTGAAATTAGGTAGTGTAGGAGCTCCTATTATCCCTCCGCTTATAGGAGTCTCGCATAAATACAGTGCTGTGTTTCACTAAACAAGCAGCACGCGCTACTTCCTGTGTTTGTGTGAGTCAGATACTACTCATGAGTGCGCTGAATCAGCCGGGGCCCCATCCCCCGCCCACTAACCTCCATCCGCCCCCTCGCAGAAGTATAAAAGACACCCACACACATATTCCCATCTCCGCCCACCTTGCCTTTCAACTGCTCCCACACTTTTCCTCTCCCCTCCCGGTGGATTTTCTCTCTCTCTCTCTCCTGCTCCGTTTCTCCCCTCTTTTTCTTTTTTTTTTCCCCTCCCTTCATCTCCTCTTTAGAGGACGAGAGGGGAGGATGTGAGTGGCGTGTGTGTGTGTATGTGTGTGTGTGTGTATGTGTGTGTTAGTCATGTTCAGGCTCATCCAGGGCCAACAGCAGCAGAGGCAAGGGGGAAACCCAGGCGCAGGCAGGAATAGGATGTTTTGTCCACATCTGTTAGTTGGTTTGGCTGCAGCACTCTTTTGCGGTTTACACAGCGCCTAAAAATGGATTGCTAGAATGAGCTGGAGAGCGTGCTGGAGGGGGGAATACGGATGAGCATATAGGAGGAGGAGGAGGAGGAGGGGGAGGAGGGGAAAAAAAGGGCAGGAGGACATAGGTGGGGGGATGGGTGAGCATGCCAAAGTGGGCCAAGACCCCCCCGGTGGTTAATAGGATTCTGTCTGCCCTGAGCTGCTGCAGAGTTCATGAGCCAGGAGACGGCTGTGAAGACGGCCGTCTGATGTGGAAGTGTTTGTCTCTTGTTAGATTTGATTAGCATTTAAATTCAAACCGACTCGCCGGTTTGTTTGGTGGGCTCCTTTTGTGCCACAGGTTGACCGGTCATTCCACCGCAGCAAACATTTATTCATTAGTTTGCGACAAAAGGGGCCGTATTCTTATTTTGCATAGCATCAATACAATTAAAATCTCAAGAGGCAAATTAAGTGCATACAGTGAGTGGGAAAAGAAGGTTTTCACACAGTAGATTGAGAATGGAATTCCTTCGAAATGTTGAAACAAACGACTTTAGCTCAACCAAATTCTGACCTCGTGACACTTTTTTGATAAGGCGACAATTTCCAAGGGCTTTCAGTTGCATCCTGTCAAATTACTCTGTTCTTGAGAGCCACATAGTCGGAAGCAGTTTGAATTCAAATTGCTGACATGACCTGTATATCTGGACAGGCAGTGATACTCAGCTCTTTGTGAGTTTGGGACGACCAAAGCTAAAAAGGGCGCTGCATAGTTTGAACTCATAATTTTACTATTTACAATACTAATGAGGTAATGACACGAACTCAGAAACATTTATTAGTTCTATAGCTGAGTAAACAAGCTGTGTTCGGAGAGAAATAGGTCCCCCAGAACTTTGTTTGAAGCTGGAAAGTGGCAGGGTCCGCCAAATGTAAACAAAATAAAACAGCATGAAATTGTCCTTTAAAGTCACTTTGCGTTACTCGGTTTAATTCAGTCGTGAAAAGGAAGAGTTTGGTTATTAGGTTGTTTAAGCATTAAAAGAAAAAAAAAACAGTCAATGAAGATCTTTCTCCTCTGATTTCAATTTCTTCCCCAACACTACATAATGCACCTTTAAGCGAGAGAATTTTTTTTTTTTTTAAAAAAAACGATGGGTACGTTTTTAGATTTGAACGTGAATTTGCAAAATTATACTCTGAAACTTAAAGACCGTCCTCCTGACGCATGAGCCCCCCATTGTATGAAACCCCGTTCTGATCCGTTATCAGATTCCAGTTGCTGCCCTCGGTTCCTGCGACTTTCGCAACCAACTGTTTCGCTTCACATCTAAATGTAAAAATGCCGACATTTGGTTTGCATCATCCCCGATCAGTCACATTATCCAGTCCCCTCATCGGTCTCCAGGTGGTGCCAGTGGTTGTGAGGGGACCACATTCCTCACACCAACACACACACACACACACACACACAGTGGACCTATTTGCCTGTCTCCATCCACATACTGAGGGGCCGGGTATATGGCAGAGATGTGTGAGGGGTGGTGGGGGATGGGGCTGAAGTAGTTGTGGAAGATAGAGAGGAAGGAAGTGAATAGAGTGAGAAATGGGGAGGGGAGGGAAGGGCTGTTGCTGCTGGTGGTGGTGGTGGTGGTGGTGTGGGGGGGTGGCATGCAAGGCAAGCACATGCTGAGCAGAACATTGGACTCATTGAGAAAAGCGCTCTCTCCATTCATGCCCCATCCAATCGCCTTTCTCCCCAAGAACTCCCACTTCTTCTCATCATGTACGTACATTGTGTTGATATCTGTCCGCTATCTTTGCACGTGACATTTTAATTCAGCTGGGGGGGGGGGGTGTCTATCAGTGTTGAGTTATTCAAAGGTAAAAATCCAGACATAAGCAGACGGAGGAGCGGTGGAACATGCACAGATGATGAGCAAAGATGTTGTGTTTTCGAACCACTCTGAAATTCTCAGTATCTGGTTTCAATTGCGCAGTAGTGGACCCGTCAGCTCCAGATGGGCAGTTCATTTACATCCGAAACCCCCCTAGTATGAAAGTAGTAGTAGGTGTTTTTTGATTTAGAGCACCGGTTAGAATGTCTCATCACCATCCTCGTTTAGTCTCCCTTGTATCCACCACACCCCGCAGTAGACATCAGATGTTTATCCATTTCAAATGCAAAATCGTCGAATCAACACCAAGCAGGGTTTATCTCTCTCTGCGTGGAGGAAAGGTAGTTTTTTTCTCCCCCCACTGATTAACCAGCCCAGAGCCTCTATCGGGGGCATGAACTATGTCCCTACATTTAGCTACAATGGGGGTAATTCAGTGGCTTTCTATCGTGGACTTGAATGAACTTTCATAACGGCAGAAATCACATCAATCACAGAGCAAATATTTTGTTATGGCCTGCTCTCCAGAGGCAGAAATTAAAACAACTGTACAGTCAAAACAGAGGAGCATTCTTGCATTTTTGCTTTTTGCGCTGTTTGTTTTGTTTATTCAAGTTTTTCCCCCCCTGAACTCTACTCGCTCTCCAATCCGAATTTCACTCAGCAACTGTCCGTAAGTATCTTTCAACTGTATTTTTTTATTTTTTTTATTTTAACATTATTGTGAAAGCCGCGTTGAGATGAAAAATCTGTTTTCAAAAATGTCCTAACCGAGATAAGGCGGCAGTAATGGTGAGATAAGACGCGACAGAAGAAGATGAAATGTGCCCACAAATCAGAAGAAGGCAGAGATTGTTAAATAAGAAAAATAAAGAATTATAATCCAGTAAAAGATTCCGTCCCTGAAACGACCTACAGCAGCACCTTACTAAATAATCACGAACAATAACTTTATCACACATTCTTGAACAGGGAATTCCACAGTGGGGATCAGGACGCTATCGAGGGGGGTCATAAGATAAGTGTAAGAGGTCGTGAGATAATTCAAAGGACAGGAAAGCAGGAAAACTGGTTTGCCACAAAGGATTTTTTTTTTTCAAAAGACTTCCTCTTACGGCCGCTTAAAAGAAAAATATCGATTAAAAGAAATAGATTCTGGATTCGGTCTTCAGTCTTGACGTAGTGGTATGCAACAGATGACGATAGATCATTTTGGGGGGATGATGGGTTCATTTTAAAAGGAGAAAGAAAGAAAGAAAAAACACTGCTCCGAAAACATCAGCAGGCAGAAGAGAGAGGACAGTTTCTGCAGCTCGCATGGAGGGACACTGAATTCGATTAATTAACTGCGTACAGTTCCAGGCCGAGGGAGCAGCGTAAATACATTAAAACACTTACCTAGTTCTGTACAGACTTCTGGAACTTCTAAGTGCTGTATCGTGCTGAAAAATATGTATATTCTTGGGAGCAGTAAACAGATCTGGTCCACACTTTTTCTTGAATTACAAAGAAAAAGGCGGCTTTTACATTTACTCGAGTATATTTTAAAATAATCCGGGTAAAATGTCAATAAGACTCGTGGTAATCACTTTAAAGCCACATCCATACTTGTTTCACCCACAGTTTTGTTTGCACACTGGCATTCACGTACCTTTTTCTAGCTTAAGATACGTTTTGATTCATTTCTCATATTTATATCTATAGAAATCACACTAAACACTGTGAAACAACAGAAGAGTTGTGAAATGCAACACAAATGTAAGTACATTACGCAAATAGTGCATGTCTGAGCTGTGTTTTCATTACAATACTTCATACTTCACCACATTTCCGATGCAAATGGCTATATGTTGCACTATTTTGCAACCCAACTTATCAAATGAAGATTGTACAAAATATGATGAGCTTAAAGGATAAGTTCACCCAAAGATGAGAGTTTTGTCTTTATCTACTCACGTTCATGCCGATGATGAAGTTTAACATTCTGGAGCTTCACAGGAAAAGCAGCATTGCAGCATTCTCTTTCTCAACAACCACAGTCGATAAGAACATGTTTAAAACTTACAAAAATGACACAAATAAAGATTAAAATTGCTCAGTTTCAGCTCATCCGGCATAATCCAAGTCTCCAGACACTCCAAGATGCCAAACTGATTTGAAAACTGATTTGCATCCTTTTATGTAAAAGCAAACATCTTTCACTGTAGCTGCTAGGCTATAAAATCATCCGTCTGATGTGGGTACACAGACTCGACTGCGCGTCAGGGGTATACATGACAAATTTTCAATTCCAGTGTGGATCTCAATGCTTCCGGGACTTCGCCGGATGAGCTGTAGGGAGCCATTTTATGTGTTCTTCAGTTGTATTTCTTTTATATCTTAAAACAAGTCCTCATCTACTTCAGTTGTTTAGGAGAATGCTGCAGAAGCTCAAGGGACAAAACTTCTGCCTACTTCCCATCAGCTTTGGGGTGAATCGATCGTGTCTGAACTTTCATTTTTTTGGGTGAACCTATCCTTTAAACCAGCCAACAGTACACGAAGCAGATGAAAATAGCACTCTAGTAACTTTTGCAACTTCAAATCTCTATGTTAATAAACATTTACAAAACACATGGAGCACTTCTTTTTTTTTTTTACATCCCAGCGTTGCTACTTTTCTCCCTCTGGTAAAGGCTGCGAATACCTCTGCGGAAGATAAGGGTGTTTTTTTTTTTTCTTTAAAGAGGAGAGTAACAGGAGATGCCTTTTTTTCCAAGCTCCCAAAAAAAAACCGGCTTGTGTTTACATTGGGGGAGTTCATAGTTCACTCACCATCACTGTGGAGAATGTGGTATGTCCTTTTGAGCAAATGCCTGAAACGTCGCACACATGACGGCACAGCTTTTCTCCCACTGCAGGGAGCAACTTTTAAAAACACATTTAACACTTTTTTGGGGGGATCAAACCTGGAGGAAATATGAAGGGATCCTGTAGGTGGAGGAGGAGGAGGAGGAGGAGGGGGAGGAGGAGGTGGAGGAGGATGGGGGTTGAGCTCTCTCTGGTACTGTTGGTGGCCCATTTATCATATCTCCGCCCTCCAGTGTTTCGGCTCCCATGAGGGCGGCTCTTTAAATTGCCCCAAAACTGCTCCTGGCTGGCGCCTTTTCCCCCCTTTATCTGCAGGGAGACAAGACACACGTGCTATTTATAGGACGTCGCGAGGAGCGAAAACTTCCAACAACCTGCTGGTAAATATTTTTTATTATTATTATTATTATTTTGAAAGATTTTTATTTCTTCCTTTTAAAAAAAAAAGTCTTGTTTCGATTTCAATTCATAACAGTGTGTATTTTTTTTCTTCTATCGCTGCATGAGCTGGGATTTTCGAAGGGGCGGGCTGTGTGTTGTCTGACGAATAAAAGCTGTAGCCTATAGATCGGCGCAAGGCTTTTTAACCGGGTATAACCAGCCAGGCTTAAAGGAAACATTTCGTCTTAAATTTAGAGCAGAGGTTATAGCCGACACATAGAGGTGAGTGCACGGGGGGCGAAGCACACTCGGTAAGATGAAGAAGAGGCTTTTTTTAATTATTTTTTTTATTTTGTTAAAAAAATAATGCATTTTATAGCAGAGCTCGAGCTCCGGCCGGAGAGAGCGCGAGAGAGAGGAGAGGCTGCACGCTTCAAATGTGAGCCCGTCTTTTGTTGCTCTGGCCCGGGCTCTCGCGCTTGACACCGCCGCTAACGAAACACCTCGCTTTGCATTTTCTCCTTCTTCCTTATTTATTTTTGTAGAAGAGGGCGCAGACTACAGCTACGTTGTTGTAGCCTGCAAACACCCACCGAGGCGAGCATACACACACTCACACAACACCGGCCATTGTGTAGTCGGAAGGGTCGGTGGTGGTTCGGTCGGTCTGTCGGCGAGAGGAGGGGATCTCTCTCCGCCGCGGCTCCGGCGTGCAGCACACACGCACACACGCCGGGGAGACAGTGGATAGTTTTTCCCTGCGCAAGGCCACAACAACGGGCCTCTAAACATGGTTGGGGTTCAGCAGTTTTCTTTTTTTTTCTTCCTGTGTGCAGGCCTGCGACCGCCTACGGAGCTCCAGCTATATCATACGAGCCGGTTTTTTTTTTTTTTTTTTGATGCCAGTGTTTGTGTAACGCACATGAGACAGAAATAGTTCCTGGAAAATAAATGCGGATTAATTGAGCCGAACGCGTCGCTGCTGCTGCTGCTGCTGCTGCCGGCTGCGCGGTTAGCCCCGGTCATTTTTGTGTGTGTGCTAGTGTTGTGTTTGCGGTCACTGAGTTGAAATTTTTCTGTGCTGCATGTGTGTATGTGTGTGTGTGTGAACTCGACGCCTCGTCTCGGCATCAAGCCCTGACTGGTGTGATTTATTCCCCCCCAGGTCTGAAAAAAGCTAAGCAAACATGAGCGACAAGGGGACAGTCTCACCGAAGGAGAAGGAGGCTACAGAGAAGAGGGGGCGTGGGAGACCCCGTAAGCAGCCCCAGGTAGAAACTGACGTAGGTTACGGTTCCATTTGTTTTTATTATTACATACTGCACATCACATCACTAACTAACACACCACGACAAAAAGAATTTCTTTTGCTGTGAGAAGCTGTGAAACACGCCTCTTTAGTTTAGCCAGCATCTGTTCCAGCTGATGCTCAGGTTGATATCACTGTGCAGGTGAGGTGCTCATGCATGTCCATGTCATAAGCCCCCCCCCCCACCCCCCCTTGAATCAAGATAATGGCTGCAGTGACCATTCGTTCACCCCCCACCCTCAGCCATATCGGTGTAAAAGTAGTAACCCTACAACAAACTTCCTGTGTGTCTCACCAGGTTTGTAAGCAACCTGTAACCCTACCCCTTTAAACTGGTTTTAACCCCCCCCCCTCTGCACGGCCCACCTCTTGCTCGTCATGTAATGGATGACACAGCAGAGTGGAAGCACAGAATGGCTCATAAAGCAGTCACTCAGAGCGCTGTGTTTTAGTATCGAATGGCTCGGTTGCTATGAGCTGCGGTTGTAAACACTCTAGAAATGCAACCGGAGACGTGTCAGCCATGGCATAGCTCGCGACCACAAATTATCACACGGACAAGATGGCTCACATTGAATTTACCTTGCATTTGTGGAGGGGATGGTAATCCCCTGAATGTTAGCTCAGGTATCCCCCCCCCTTTACACGTGGATGTTTGGTGCTTTCAGCCTCCAGCTGACATGTTTTGAAGTCATTTGTGAGCCAACATTTGTTTGTCTTGTACAGTCAGACCGTGGCAACCTGTGGCGCTGACCACCTGTCAGTCACACTGACCTTGAATAACATACTCGCCTGAGGCTATAATTCAAACACATTCAAATATTCGCGCTGTAAATGCTAGACTGTCGATATTCTTCTGTTGTATGCTAACTTTATCCTCTACTGTTTTGATTGTCAGGAGCCAAGTGGGTCCCCGACTCCAAAGAGGCCCAGAGGACGGCCGAAGGGCAGCAAAAACAAGACTAGTGGCAAGGGCAAAGTAAGTCATGTTTCGTTTCTTTTTACGTTTCCGCAACGGCCAACGTGCATCCCTAGCTGGAATGACGAGACGCGCGCAGCGTCCATCCTCCCATCTTCTTTTGCAAGCGTTTCCCGCTTTTCTAACCCTCGATTTCCTTTACGGTTGATGAACATTTCGACGGTAGCTAACCTCATCCTCTTAAAAGGACGTCCTGCTGTTGCTCTTGATATATCGGTTGGCTGCAATTGAGCTGCTTCCCCTCCTGGTGTCAGAAATAGCCTGGCTAGGGTTTCCCATTGTAAAGACCTTGGTTTACTGCCTTACTTTTTTCTTTTTTCTGAGTGATGCTCACCCTGTACTTCCTGTCCTCCAGCTTCCTGCAGCTTGTCATGCACAGTGTGGTGCAGGTGCAGAGGCCGCAAGACTGTTTCCAAGCTGACACTGAGCACCCCTCCGCCCCCACCCAGCACACAGCCCTAGTTCTTCTCTGCCTGTCGTCTCCATAGCAACAACTGATTTTCTCCCTCGCCCCAGCCCTCCAGCTCCCCCATGCGCTCTGTATTCGCCGCTATGTATGGGAAAAGGGAGAGGGAGAGGAAGCATGCATACATGTATGATATAGGTTTAGCAGCGAGGGCCGAGCTGCAGAGGGTTTGTGTCTCCGCTCAGTTCCACCAGCTGTCTCTGAGCCTCAGACCAGGTGGCCAGCGAACTGGAGTGCCCTGTGTGCAGTTCCTGTCGGCCTTCCAGATAATAGCCAATGAACCCAATGCCCCCTTTCCGTTTGTGTCCTTACAGAGCTACTGCCGCCATCTGCAGGCAGATGGCTGCAGAGCTCTGCAGATATAGATTGTTTTCACCTCCATGTTTTTGCAATAAACCCCCGAAAAGTCTGTGGCTGCAGTCCAAATGTCGTCGTTTTGAAGAGGAGTCATCGTTGAGTGACATGACCTGGAAGTATGTAATTGGCAGCCAAGCTGACAGCAGGTTAAAGGTCTCCAAATGCAATGAGAAGGTGCTCCAGTGCTTCCATTCTTGTAGCAAAGGTTAAACCGGATCATCCCTTGTCCCATACTCCCTTGCAGCCCTAATGTAAAAGAAGTCAGATTCTCTTAGCAGCACATGTTTCTTTTCCCAAGTCCTCTCCTTGTCATCAAGGTATTTTCACACCTCAGCTAAATAAAATTTAAAAAAAAAGAGGAGACAATTAATTGAAAATCCAACTGGAACTGCATATATAACCGAACAGATCAACAGGCATGAAGATCACAACAAAATGCATTGCCACGCCCCACCCAATGGCTGCTCTTCTTTTTTTGTTAAGCTTTCACTTCATTTCTTCCTTTTTTTTTCGCAGAAGGCAGCAGCCCCATCTGAAGGGGCAAAACGCAGGGGAAGACCTAAGAAGGAGGTAAGAGTCCCAGGACAAACAGTGCTCACATTTGTTTAAACCATTCCTCTCATCAATTGAATTATGATTGGTATGACTGTCTGCAGGGCGAAATTGCATTTTCCTAATTCCCTTGACTGCCTCCTTCCTCTCAGACGAGTCATTTTTACTCATCGCAGTTATTTTGGTTCTCGTGTGTTCATTTAGAGTAGTCTGGCATAAACGTCTCCGGGCACCGAGGTTCTCATGTGAAGGCAAATCTGAGCCTGCATGACAGTTTTTCTCCTCGACCGGTGTTAAATGACAGCACAACTTTTTTTTTTTTCTTTTTTTCTTTTTTTTTGGTGACTGTAAAAATGAGCAACCACACTCTGTGTACGGCCGGTCAGAAAAGCATGTTTAATCTAGGAAGAAATTGCGGTCTTGTAGTAACATTCTGTCATGTGCATGAGTGGTTAGGGCGTACTCTGAAAGAAGTCTGGATTGAATTAGTCACAGAAAGGAATGACCCAAAGTTACCCTCCTAACTATCCCTCTCATTTTTATGAATGAACATCTCAGGCTGTAGTGAGTGACTGAGTGTGAGGAGGAAAGGCGAGTGTGCTAAAGCAGGATGCCTCATTGTGACTCACCGCTGCCATGATTCACTTTTCACTACAGATGGCTCACCCTTCCCCTGGGTGTTCTTCATGCCGCAGTGGTTTATCAAAGACATTCATAATAACATTTGTGTTTTTTGATGTTGTTACCCGGAGGCTGTGAAAAGTTAAAAACAGTCACGTTGAGACATGAATCACAGGCAGCCATTGTTGCTGAATGTCAATGGCACTTGAGAAGCATTTTCCTTGTGGGCGTAGTCGAGGCCTGACTGGACTTCTCTTTTTTTTTTCTCCCCCCCCCTTCTGTCACAGGAGAAGGAAGAAAAGGCGTCCCAGGAATCATCTGAGGAGGAGGAAGAAGAGGACCAGTAACTTCACAACGCATGCTACCTCACTCAACATACTGACTTACTGTTAACCAGAACTGGGCTGTATCTCCAACACCAGTGCCACCACATGACCACTGTTCACGACAAAGCCCTCTTTGCCAAAAGGAGGGTTTAAACACAGTACAAATAATCATGCAACAGCACTGGATAGAACGATGGACCTTGCTCAAGCATAGATCTAAGAATTTACATGAAAGGTAACAGCCCTTTTCTCTACATGTCATGGTATCACAAGTCTTTTATACTGGACAAAAGGTGTGCTCAAAGGAGCCTGGACGTTTCCATTTTTTCCCCCTAAAGATGGTTTGTAGGACATTTTCTCTGCTTAATGTTACTTATTTGTTGTACCCGCATCTGAGATGGTAGGGCATATAGATTCCTCTCCATGTTTTGTACTGGACAAAGGTGAATTTTACCTATACTTGCTGTTTTTTGGTTTTTTTTGTGTTTGTGTGAAGTGGTTAACCTATCCTTTGCATCGTATTTTAGATGGAGTTGAGCTTCAGAGTTTAGGATGAGAATAGATGGCTGATGGTAGAAGTGTGTTTTTCCATTTCTAACCTGCTTAACTGATTTCGCCCCCCACCTCAAACCCCGTTTCTAACCAGTAGAGCAGAAACACCATCACCACCTTCACTCCCTCCCACCTCCCGTAGTGCAGTTTAGACTTACTTCTCAAAACTTCCTTCGCGGTCCTCGGCGTGTAGAGGGGGAGATGTAAAGTGCATCGTTAGTAATCAGAGTAGTCTGATCAGACTTACTGTTTTGTTCCTTCGGGTTACATACCATTTAAAAACATGAGTGTGCTGCTTTTCATGATATAATAAAACTCAAATCCTTTTTTTTGGTATATAATGTGTGTTTTTAAGGATAGGGTTGGCAGAGTTCTAGGCTGAGAGCATCAGTGTCGTTTCTTCAGGGAGCTTTTACAAATGCTGTTACATTGGCGTCTTTGTCTTCTCATGGTCCTCAGTTTCCAAGCGCTCATTCAATCACTCGCAAAAGGCAAATCGCAAATTGGTCAAACAAGGAGTTTGATTGTAACAGAGGATAGTTGGTGGCACTACTATCCAACAGGGCTGCGCGTTTTTCTTCATTCCATCTAGCTCTCACAGCTTCACCTAGCTTGGTCTTTCTGTCATCACTTAGTGCAGTAATATACTTTTCTTAGTCTTTTTTTTTTTTGACGATGTGTGTTGTATGCCGTCTGCTACAGGTAAAAAAAAAAAAGTAAATAAAAAAGGTGTTTGTGTATTTCTAAGTGTCAGGGAACCCGCGGTCACAGTCCACTTAACTGGGTTTTTCCACACACCTAAGCTGCTACAACCTCAGTTACGAAACCCGGAAAACTGCAAACAGGCGATACAAGGCCTGGTATTTCATACCTCACTCAACAGCTTACTTTACCATTTATTTGCATTTAACTGGTTTTCTGTTGTTTTTTTTTTTTTAAATGTAACCTCTGGCATGAGTTGGAAAGATGTCGTTATTACAAAGTTTGTTTTTTTTTTTTTTTTTTTTTTTAACCTGACTGTAATGAGGTATCTAAGATTTTCAAGTTTGTGATTGTGTGTGCATACGCAGCACGTCTTGGCTCATTCATAACCGGAGCTTGCAGACAGGTTGTAATTAAATGTGTGAAGCAAGTCAGGGAGACCTGTCAGCTTGACAACTGTGTTCGCTGACTGTGGTAGATTAGCAGGTGTGTTTTTATCCGTTTAATAAAAAAAAAAAACTCTTCTGGTGCACTGAAATATTGGTTCTGATTTCCATGGACAAATGTTTGTGTGTTTGTGATAGACTGGGCGCTCTTTCCACTTAACTGTTCTTTTGGCCGTTGTGTGTGTTTGGCACTACCACACACAGCCCACCCTCACCATATTCATACAACAACTCATTTCATGTCTTTTTTTTTTTTTTTTTCTTTTCAACAATATCAGTCATTTTACATACCAACAACATGCATCCGTTCATTTATATACTGTAAACTCAACAGGATGGGATCATTCTTTTTAATGTACACCGTATATAAATGTACAATGTCTATATTTCTATGGTGCCCTACAACAATTTGTATCAGAAATGGTCAATAAAGAGAATTTTCTTTGTCATTTTTCTGTCATTTCCACTTTTATTTCCACCCAAAGGCTCAAGTACATATGTAGGTCAGTGATGTTTGGTAATTGTCTCAACATAATGACTATCAGGCTAATTTAACTGCACAAAAGGCAAAGTTGTACTATCACTTTGTTCACATGAGCTTGTCAATTCTCTCAAAGCAGCAGTCTATAACAGTTCTGCCAGAGTCCTATTTACATCAGTAATTCTTTCACTTTTCAAGTGCAATCTAAAATCAGAGCATCACATTACAAGTTCGACAGTGCAAATCAATATAATACGATTGGATATTTGTACAGTTTTAATTTCGACTACCGCGTTTTTATGTTCTTTCACTTCACCTCTAGTAAATGAGTAGAAAATGAGATGTCAAGATGACTAGAGACTAGAGGAATGTGTTCTGGCATGAAGATGTTTTCAGGTCCAGAGAGGACTACAGCAAACATCCATGTGAAAGCTCATTGTGAAGCACCTCCAGATGTCATACCTGAAAGCATAAAGTCCAGGCATCATCTGTCGAAGACAAGTATATTCACAAAAACTGCAATACACGTTCCCCTATGAGAACTGTGTACAAGTTGTATTCGGTTTACATTCATAAAGGCAAGGCAAATTAAGATCAGGAAAGGCTGCAATTCATCAAGAAAAAAAAAAAACATGAGGTTTCCTGAGTGCTTGATACAGTCAGACCTATGGCATTCTTCTGAACAAACTCTTCAGCTTGAGGTAAATCTGTGCTGGTGCCATGCCTTGTAGACAGGACATATTTAGGGCACTAGTCACAACTCATTTCGGAGATGAGCGGAGGTTGGTGTTATTTACTTCGTAACTGGCTTTTCATGCCATTGATAAGAGTCATAGGACTTGGCTAAACCACAAAAAGGTCCAGATCGCGGGGCAGCTAGTTAAATCCTGAGAGGAAATTAGAACCAAAGAGGGTGTGTGTCCTTTAGACAAAAAAAAGAAGAAAAAAAAAACTAAATAAAGTTTACCAGACGGCTATTTCTATCATAATCAATATGAAAAATGACTTTAAAGCTCTTTCTGCAGTGTGTCATGTCACCAAAATCGACTGCTGAAGTTGCAGTTCGTTAAATCAGTCATACCTGTTTTTAAAGCGAAGTAAACACAACAACCTGCACCCCAACCTGTTCAGAGCCAAGAGACAAACCCTGCAGCAGGATTGTCAAGTTTTAACTAGTGCAGAACTAAATCATACTCAGTACAAATGCCTACTGAAACCCACATTGACATGAACTGCTGCCACCGTGTCAGCCACAACATTTTCTATGAGAGTAGACAAACAGATTAAGCCAGCATGTATCTTTAGATACAGTTCACCTTTCTTAACTTTCATTTGTGTCACCCAACACCACAGTAAAAAGTCTGAATAAATAATGTCAAATAAATAAGTTGCAGGTACTGTGTCTGTTAGGCACACAGGTTTGGCATCAGAGCCACACAAATGAACAATCACACGCTTGTCTTCACCGACAACAGGAAAAACAAGAAGCTGCTGACTGTCGTTGATGTGATCAAAGAAAACGGTAAATAGCAATGAAGACAAAGAAAACAAAGGGAGACTTGAACATAACTTCAAAATTAACTGATCTCTGTGGCTGATGGCTGCAAATGTCCTTTCCTGTGGTTTACTATCATCATGCACTGACGTCTTTGGTCAGAAGAGGGCGTCGCTGTTGATAACTTCTGGCCCAGCCTTGGACGATCTGCAGAGTAAAATAAAATGCAGTGAGTGCAAGTTCAGTTTTACAGGGTGGTTTTTAAAAAGGCATGTCTTAAGTATGAAATTTTTCCATCTGACTTTGTGACACTTTCTATGCACTGGATTAGTGGCAGAAATCTCAAGGACAGATATCACAAAACCCCAGCTGATCAAACCAAACTAGATATAAGTAATAATCCTGTAGGAGAGGAGAAGGTTTTGTGTTGTGATTTGAGAACATGATTTCACAGATTGTTGTAGATTCTTCAGAAAACAAGGTTTTCCCAACTGTAGGGTAAAACTCAATGAGCTTTGCCCCTGGTCACTATCACCACCTAGTGTTTCTCATGGCTCAGTGCATGATCTTTGACAGGAATCAACCAGGCCAATACTTTTGATTTATGCAATTAAAACTGGCTAGAGACAACTTTTTTCGCTTCAACTTATCATTCTGAAGAAAATATTTTTTGCACAGCGCGGCTACTGAAAAATGAAAACAATTTGCATATAACTGGTTCATTTTAAGTTTTGCTTTTTATTATGCTATTTGGCCTGCCGATGGGGCAAGAAAAAACAAATGTCAAATCACAACACAAAAGGAAGCTTGTTCATCACCGCACCACCGAAACAGGTAGAGGTGTTGTTGTTTATCTGTACAGTAAACGAAAAAGAACCTCGCTGACGGAGGAGGAGGCAAAGAAAGCGAAGCAGTAGTGTGATAGAAAACGAGGTAAAGCAGGAGTGAACGGATGGGTATTTACTTGATGGAGAGCAGCGGTGTTGCGTTTCCATGTTGATACGTGTTTCCCCTTAGCAGTGGGACCTGGGACAGTTCAAAGTCGACATTCTTTATACTACTTCAGTAAGTCACCAAACCTGGCTACTTATTAATACAACAGGGTGTTTAAACTATGCCTTTTCATTGCATCAAGATCAGGGTTTCTATGTCACATTGGGATTCTTTTGGGTTGCTTTTTGTTTCTGGACACTAGCCAGGCTGCTAGCTGAAGCAATGTTGCCAACGCTGTCTTTGCAACTTTTGGGCCAAGACTAGGAGCTGAATCCTCTGGGAATGTTAGGGCAATAACGTCTTTCTATTTCTGCCAGAGTCTTTGTACCACACGGGGCATCACAGTAGTTTCAAGGGCAGGTAAGACATCTTTGGTTAAACATAAGATAACATAATGGCCACATGGCCCCATTAAAAACAATTTGGTTTGTGAACCTTCTTTAAACTCAACGTTACAACATTTGTTGTAGTTAATGGTTCTAAAATATCTGATCATTCACCAGGAACCAAAATAAGCCACTGCCTTTTATTTTGAGGGATTTGAGGCTTGCAAATAAAACAAGTCCTGCAACATTTCTACTATACTACTACTGTTACTTTCTATTATCTATTTGGTAGCTTTGCTTCTATGTGTGAGAGGAAGTGACTAACCAATTGAGGAACTGCTGTGTCGTTAGAGTGAATGTCGCAACCAAGAAGAACAACACAATTTCAAGAAATACACTACAGGAAAACCAGGCGGCAGAATGTGTGGTTAACTGCATTCAGATCTGGCATGCTTACTCAAATCCCTCTATATTTAGAAATTACACACATCTTCTTAACAGTAGCATCATACGTTGTCCAACTTGCAGGTCAACATGGCAAAAGTAATGGTACATCATACCCTTGTGTCCTCTTCTCGCCACAACATTTCTTGTTCAGCTTCATTCAGTTCTTCTGAAGGATCATATGTGTAAACTGGCAACAGCTGATGACGGAGTCTGTCAATTCTGAGAGACAATATAAAGGAGATCAAACACTGATTCAATCACAGAGACACAGGAGTGCCGCAATCAAGTTGATCACAAAGCACACAGATGAAAAAGCTTACCTCCTTTTCTTACGAATGTACATGACCTGGAACAGATACAAAATGGAGAGCATGACACAATCATGTGATATCTCTCAATTCAGACTTGTCACAGCCTTTTAATTTTGTAGGTCATCCTGTGCCAACCAACCCAGCTAACCCACTTACCACAGCAGCAGCTACTCCAATGACGGTGATGAGGAGAAATGGTACCAACACATAACCGACTGCCACATCCCCATCTATGATGGCAGGGGGCTCGGTCGTGCTGTTCATTGCATATGTTCAGAAAACGGAGGACACAGGGGGCTGCTTGTGCAGGGCCTTTACAAGCAGCGAACCCCCTCCCTGCGGCAGGCACTGTGCAGCGGCTCTCTCCTCAAGCTGCCCGCTTGTTGTTTATGCCTCATCCTCGTCGCTCATGTGACTTCCACATGGTATCCCCGCCCTCCCTAATCAGCGAGAATAACGACAAGAATTGATGCACTGTTACTATGAATGGATTTGCACGGTCGGATAGTGGCAAACATGACACTCAAACAAGCATCGTATCTGTGTACTTTACTGGTATGCAACAGTAACGTGTGCACAAGTTAATGCGTTGTTAGCAGGTAGCTACTGGTCAAGACACCTCTCTTGGTTTTGCTGACATATGCTCACATCAGCTCGTGTGGCTGTCCTCCATAACCGTGCAAGCCACATAGCTAAACCCAATGTGAGTAAATACCCACCGCTGTCTTTGAGCTTTCCTATTCAAAAAGGCACGGATAACCCTAGCTGCTAGAAAACCCTTTAGCCAACGTCACTAGCTATAAACACTGCTAGCATCACCGTTAGCTGCACCGTTAGATGGCGCTTTTACTGACAAGTTGTTCTACTGTTAAAAAAAAAAAAAAGTCCTCTGCATCAAGACGACCTACTAACAACCCACAACACACTTGTTCGTCTTTTCAGATATATTCAAGGACATTCGTGCTCACGGTACGATGAGATAAGCCTCTCTCTCTTCAGGAACGTTATGTTGAGCTCAGCAGGCAGCTTGTCCTCCGTCAGCATCAACAACTCTTACACTTCCGGTCTGAGTCTTTCATAATAAAAGCGGCGTGATCGCACAAACTATGTCAAAATAAACCCATGACATGTACATAGCGTTGTGTCTCTATTTTGAGTTGTCAGGTTTTTCCCTGATGTAAACAGATGCTGTTTTTTTTTATTATTATTATTATTATTATTATTATTATTATTATTATTGTGATGGAGAAACCATTGGTCATGTTTTTACAGATTGTTTCCATACTACTGCCTCTTAACTTGATTTACAGAAATACCTTTCAGGAATGCTTGAAGAAGATGACATCCAACTTCTCCCCAGAGTAAAAGGTACATAATTGATTTAATAAATATTTTAGCAAAACGTTACATTCACAAAATGGAGCGTCTTGAAAGAATGGCCTCTTGCCACACTTTAAAATATCGATTATATTTGACCTTAATTAAATCGTAAGAAGTGAAAATCTAATGTTAGGTTAGAAACAGATTAGCGTCAATTTGCGGTCGCAAGACTTAAACGTCACTACCGCTAGGCGTCTTACTACACAAATACTATACACGTTTTTAATAAACTGATCAATGTGCAAGCTGTAAAGTTAAAGTAAGAACAGTTTGTAACTAAAGTCGGCCTGTGAAGACGGATTAGTGTGTAGATAAGGCTTCCTCTTCGGCGTGATGACGTTTAATGTATGCGACAAAGTCTGAAGTCTCATTTAGCCACTTCTTAGCAACCGCAGTTTTTCAGACAGGTAAGTGCTTTGTAATCAAATTGTGATGCATTTAATGATGTGATCTTAGACCCTTTTTAAAAACCTCAGACTTTGAGAGAAGAGAACCAGATGTGCAAAAATGATAACCGATATCCGGGTTTTAGAGCGCCGAGGCCACGCCCCTAACAGTTTACCTCATTGAATAATTATGTCTAGATAAACTTTGTATGGTAGTAAATAAAGAGATAATTTTGACCCGCTTGATTTATGCCATGAACTTCACATTGTCGTACAGCTTCTTGCCACTGTCACTGTTACAGTATCATTTTATGGAGCCAATATTTATGTGCTTGGTTGTGGTTATTTGGCAAATGGTATGCACCAGCATCAGCCCATACTGCCTCAAAAACAAAAGATGCTGATCACAGTTGGTTGTGGTAAATTTACACCAGGTTTCTGACACTGAAAATTCTCCCAAAGGCCGTGTAGAAGAAATAAATTGTCACATAGGAAAAGAAGTTTTTAGATAATGGTTTTGTGACTATGACACTGATGAAGAAAGCGTGATATACAGTCAAGTGATCCAGTCAGCCATAGTTTCCCAAGTTATTTGTACAAGTACAGACATTTTTGTTCTAAAACTCAACTTTAAAATAAGTGAAATGATGCTATTGCTGCCAAAGGAGGATTCTCCGACAATGTTTGATGGACATAATTATTATTTTAAATACAAATTGTCAGTTCTAAACCAGTCATTGTCTTGATTTTCCATTTCACCTGTACTCTAACTTGATGAAAAACACAACATATTGTATTCTGTGTGAAAATAACAGTGCAAATCTATGTACTCAACATGCACATTGTTACTAATAAAAACAAATGACTGACTGACCTAAAGCAAAATTCTTCATCATATGCATCATTACTTTTTGCAAAGATAAAAAATGTTTCTAACCTTGTAGTTTTTGCACTGTCAGTCAGTGGCCATTAGATGTCACCAAACACATTTAAGTTAACAAGTAGAAGGCACTGGTTGATGTTAGAATTCATATTTCCCATGTTAATGTTGGATACTCAGTTAAACCCGACTTATTTATGTAAAGCTAAACATTATCTGTCAGCTGAGGTTAATCAGCGGACCAAAACAAACCGCAGTGCATCCTAAAACGATTGCAGCCCGAGGCTCCTTCCTCAGAATGCGTTTAGTTTTAGGAGAATTTGATTAGCACAGAGAATCTGTCGCTTCCAGGGAGATTAAATGTTCATCAACAGTACACAGTTGAACCACAGTAGAGAGAGACGGAGGAATCGATGTGGTGTTGTTTAATCAAAGCAGGAAGCAAGAAAGGGAAGAGAACAATGCTCCTGAAGACTTTCACTACCTTTCACTAAACCAGCACTGCAAAAAACAAGAATATTCTTCCCGCTGATTTAGCAGAGATGTTTGCTGAAAGCTTACATTTTAATTTATGAATATAAAGAACCTTCACACGCATGACATGTTTTAGTAATTTTATAAATAACACACAGGATATTCTTGAGTAAATACACATAAACAATGAAATAGGTTTCACTGACTTTATACTCAAAAAAAAATGTGATCTTGTTTACTTGATTGCATGGCTGCGATGTGAGGATTAGACCTGGGATTTAAAAAAAACTACAGGTACAAAAAAATGTTAATATTTGGATTTTACTGTTGTTGAAATTCTCCCATTAATGAAGCAATGTAAGACTAATTATCGTTACTGTGGGTCGTCCAGACATAAATCAGCCGGTCAAAGGGTGATAAAAACACGGAGATCACAAGATTTTTAGTAATACACTGCTTTTAAAGGACAAGAAAACATCTGTCATTATCTACACGCCTGCATGCCGATTTAAAGTCGGGTGAAGTTTCGTAGGTCACAAAACATTCCGTGAGCTTCTCAGCAAAACAGCGTTTTCCTGAACAATGTAAGTAGATGGAGACTTGTTTTGAAACGTAGAAAACTGTAAAAAAAAAAAAAAAAAAAAAAAAATACAGCTCGTTCGGCATAATCAAAGTCTCCAGAAGCCCTGAGATGCCACGATGATTTTAAGAGATCCTACTCACACCCTCATTCCAGCTTGGGTTTTTTTGTTTTTTGCTATGAAGCTCCATAAATAATTTGTGTCCTACAAGACTTCGACATGTGAGCAGGTAACGACTGATATCTCAACATAACAACACTCAACACATGTTTCCTAACATGTGTGCAATATGGTCATCTGTGCGTTGCTCGGTCACTCCTCTGTTTACAGTGTCAACACTGGGAGAGCACTTTGGCACAAAATGTCAGAATCGTGGCACAGCTATGGGGGGGGGGGGTTCAGTGTTTGGCAGCTGTAGGACAACAGTCCAGCTCCCCCTCTTCCTTGCAGTGTAGTGCAATGTGGGCGTGATTGACACGAAAGGCGACGCCCCTCCCCCCCGCCACCTCCCGCCCTCCTGATTGGCTGGAAAGTGGAAGTCACATTCGGGGCTCTCCCCATTATAAATCACGAGCGTTGACTGCAATATTACAATTCGAGAATTTAATCTTTTATCTACAATTGAAGATGTTTTCCAAATATTCAAATATCATCCACACTTGCTCATAAAAGCTTTAAACCAAAAACAAACACACACACTCACACATACACACACACACTGCCATCTGCAGATCCATCCGGACACATCTGGCAAATCTCCCCCCAACCTCCCCCCTCCCAAACTCGTGTGGCAAATGTCGGGGAAGGGGAATTGGAAGAGTCCCGTGTCCGAGGAGTTGCGTTAGCTCACTCGCCTCCCTGCAGCCTATTTCTGTCGTCCATTGAAAGGAGCTCGCTGGGCCATCCCCCCGACGCGCGCCTGTGCTGTGGAGCTCCCCCTTGCTGCGTGCATCGTGATCTAGTGGATGCAGAGAGTCTTGCAGAGAGAGAACGCAGGGTCACCTTCTGTCACTGCGAAGGGGGAAATACCGAATAAACTGCAGCACCGACTGTCAGGCAGTGGCGCACCTCGGCGGCAGGCTGCATCTCCGGTAAGTCTGTGTGAGTGTGTTGTGAGTGTGTTTCGGTGAGTCGATGGCACATTGCTGCACAGGAGGGAAGAGAAGCCAAGCATCCTTCCGTTTTTTTTTTTCAAGCAAAGGGCGACGCAGGGATAAAGGAATCTCGCATCGTTTCCCCGTCGTTCGGATCATGTCTCCCCCTCTGTGCGCTGCCACACCGACCGAGCGCTGCACGTTCGTTTCGCACAAAAATGTGAAATTATGCATGCGTCATTTTATTATGTGCTGTACCGTTTGTTTTTTGCACACGCCAAGGGTGAAACACACCGTTCTTGCATCATCTCGGATTACTCCTGCAGGCTTTGCCTTCCAGCTAAACTCCATCCTTCCGTCATTTCTGTTGTATGTGTTTTGTTTTGGTTTTTTTTGCACAGTCTACCAAACGTCCCCGTTGTTTAACCATGCAGCTGTTTTTTTCTTTTGCCCTTCGAATCGAAGCCGGGATGTGCGAAATTTGACCTCGGTGTCCAAAATGTGTTAAGAGCCAAGCACAGTGTTCGTCTGCCTCCCAGAGAAAAGAGGATGTCACGGTGATATGACAGAGTGGTGCCATGTTAAGAGTGTAGTGGATGGAGATGGTGGTCAAGGCTTTTGGGGGGTGCTGGTGGTGGTGGTGGTGTTGGTGGAGTGGATTGCCATTTTATGTTCCTTATCCATGCGCCAAATGCGTAAACAAGAGCAGAAACGTGAAGCACGTCGGTCAAACGTGCCGTAATCGAGCCCTCTGTGGTCTTTTTTTTATTTATTTATTTTAATGGTTGCAGATAAGAGGATGGTGTTTTTGTGTTGTTGTTGTTGTTGTTGTTGTTGTTGTTGTTGTTGTTGAGGATCTCTCAGTGAAATGGACGCGAATGTTAATGGGAGCGCTCCGGTCTGACGTTATGTAATTGGTCGTCAGAGCAGAGCAGAGCAGAGCAGAGGAGCCATCTCCAGCGTCATTGTTTTCCTTCTCTGACAGACCGACAGCACCACAGAGGAGGAGCGTCCTGCTCTCTACATGGGATTAGCTGCATGTGGTCCTCTTTTCTTCCCCCCCCCCCCCCTTTTTTTAAATCATTCATCAAATCTGCTCCCGAGGCTTGAAACGCATCCAGGCAGCAGCATCTCACACAGCTCCATTTACTCCTCGTGTGTTTGGTGCACGCTGCTGCCCCGCTGACGGTGCTTATTAAAGGGGGCTGCTGTGTGCTGTGCTCCCTTGCAGATTTTTTTTCTCTCCTCCTCCTCCTCCTTCTCCTCATCATCATCCTCACGGTGACGTAGCAGATGACAGACAGCTCCGCTCGTGTCCGCCTCGGCTTGTTTTGGAGCTGTCCGCGGTGCTGAATCCACTGTTCGCCGGAGAGCGCGTCTGTCAGCAGTCAAGGTGCCCCCAAGAGAGGCCGGCACGAGGCTGCAGAGAGGATGATGATGATGATGAGGATGAGGATGATGGTGATGATACTGTCAGGGGGGGGTAATCCAATTTTATTGTGGAAGGGGGGGAGTTAAAGAGTGCCTCCTATTTATTAGCAGAGTGTTCGCCCTCACCCTTCAAGTTAAAAGCATTTCAACAGCAGCTCCCATCAATCTATCTATCTATCTATCCATCTATCTATCTATCTATCTATCTATCTATCTATCTATCTATCTATCTATCTATCTATCTATCTATCCATCTATCTATCCATCTATCTATCTATCTATCTATCTATCTATCTACGATAATGGTTATTATTAATCAAGCAGACAGATAACCGATTCTTGGGACCAATATATTTATACATTTGTGAGAAAAAAAAATACATCATGGGGTCAAATTGTAGAAATACAATGGCACTCAGTAAAGCGCACACCTCCGCCAACGCTCAACCGTCGCCTTTGCTTGTACTGGATTACTTAATATTCCAGTATCAAATTAAGCATCCGTAATACGCTCGATCCAGATCTTTGTGTTGTCATCTTGATTCCGCCTCGACTTGTACTCACGCATAGATAGCAGCCACCTAAATACGCCAGCTTTGTTTTCTCCATCAAGATCCATGCAGTACTAAACAGAAATGTCTAAAAAGGGCATATGTGTTAGTGAAAAGGACTCCCAGACCCTTCCCTTTATCTGGATCCCCACCTGATGCACAAGGACAAAGACAAAACCCCTTTCGCCGGGAGGACATCTGTTTATCTGTCTATCTTTCTATCTGTCTATGGTAACCCTTTAACATTTGGCATTATTGTGTTTTGAGCCCAAATCAAACACACATTTGTGTAGTAAGTAAGAGAAATTCATATTTGTCTTTCTGCTGTCCTTGTAAACATCTTGTGACACTTTTCTTCAGGTCTATCCGCGGGCCGTTGGGAGTCACTGATCTATAGCTGCCCGCTCAGGCCCAAATTACATCCAGTAGGAAAACTAAAGCCGGGTATCAAACCTCAAATCCGACTGAAAAGCCAGCAAATTATCAGACTGACCTTCACCAAAGTCTGGCAATGAGCGACTTAGTAGATCTTGTTCGCTCATTCTTTGATCAAATAGTTCCTTTTAGAATCATCAAGCTCCAGCCTTCAGATTTTAAGTAGTTCAGCTTCTTTTGTCAAACAGGGTTTTGTAGAAAAATGTGTCAAAGTGTATTTTTGTACCAATAATAAATCTTAAAAAAAAACCCTCAGGCAACCTCAGGTAGCTGTCTGCCTGTGCAGTGTTTGTGTTTGTGTGTGTGAGTCTGCGCTTGTCTGCGTCCTTGAGAGGCGTACAGCTATAATTAAGTCACAAACTCCTCTTCCTTCTCCCTTTAAGGCTGTTTATTTCTTTCAAAGCCACCAGCGTGTTCTCTCGCAGTGTGTCTGCGGCGCCCGTTCGTTCTGTTGCCTCCATGCTTGACTCGTTTCTGTTTTAGCTTTTTTTTCTGATCGTGGTCGGGCAGCTCAGGAATTTAATTACCGTTTGCACTCATGCGGCCACTGGCTCGATCTGCGGTTATCTTTAACCGTTAATAGAAAAAAAGAGTAGTTATGACAGGAACGTTATCTGCCAGGGGAGCGCGTTGGTTTGTGTGCGGCGAGATTAAGAATAATAGTTTTGCGGACAGTTTTAGGTAGTTTTTAATCTGACTCTTTTTCTTTTTTCTTTTTTTTTTTGGCTGTGTCCACTTTTAACTGGCGGAGGATTAACAGGAGCGTGGGATTTGTGGGAAGCGCTGCAGTCCGAGCTATTGTCGTTTGGCTGCTCGCTACTCTGTTGAATGTGAGATATCTAAAAGAGGGCGTGGGGCTTCTTCTCAAGTGGGGGCCGCTGTGCTCTCGTCACATTGGGAGCCAGTTTAAAGATGAGATTCCCCTCCCGCACGTACTTGGGTTGTTATGATTTTCGGTTAGATATCGCCCTTGTTGTACCGCTGGGTTTATACCTCACGCGGCGTTCTCTCACGTCGGTGACCTTTTGGCTGTTGTCGTGTCACATTGTCAGGTTTTTGGCGATTTTATGCGTGGCGTCCCGAGACGAGGACGAGAGGAAAACGTGTGAAATAGTGAGGTTTAACGTGTTTGTTTCTGAAAGGGTTAAAGGCTGTTGCTCTGTTAAAAGGAGGGGATAGTGGTGTCTGACAAGGTGTGAAAAAAGAGGCGACGCGGGAGCAGACAGTCGGAGGGGCAGCTGGAGTGTCTCATTTCTCTCGGCACGGGGGAGAACACACGCAGGGGAAGACTCAATCGAAGGCGGACGATTTATCAGGCGCCTTTCACGCCGCAGAAAGACTCTCATCCCTTTTTTTTTCTCTACCTGTGTGCGCCGGCTACACGATATTGGAAAACTGAGATTGTGACATTTTGGTTTTCTGCAATATACATGGAGAGAAACATACAGGAATCCCTCACCAGATCGCTTTTGGAAATAATGAATCATTCTAGATTAATTGGGGTATTTTTTATTTGTAGGGGGGGAGTGCATTTTGTCACCCAGAATAGGCCCCTGCTTTGTTGATCAATCAAGTCAAGATTTGATTGTGATTGGTGGTTCAATGTGCACGAAGAGCCAAGCTCGCAGACGGCAAACTCCCATGGCGCGCAAGAACCCTTAAATCAGACTAAATTATGATATCAGACAGACTTTCCCTTGCAGATTAGTCATGGGAAATGACAACTGTGCGAGTTTTCCCTTTTGTGTCGAGCAGCAAAGTCGTAGCACGCAGTCACGGCGAGGCAGGCGGGCAAAGGAACAGAATTTGAGCTTTAATGATGAGTCCAAAAAGCGCAAAAAAACGTCCAAAACATGCATCTAAAGGCGGGCAAAGGAAAGTCCCGAACACTGCAGTTTAACAAATAAAACACAGAAAAAGACAAAGACAGGAAGTGGAATGTCTCAATAATGCACATAAGACATAACCTGCAAAATAAAACAGGAATAAAACAAACCACGACAATGACGTTTTTAGGCGCACATTGCAATATTAACGCTGAAGCGATGTGTTGCACCACTCTAATGTGATACCGGATTTCAGGTACATAAAAGTGTCGCGTGTGTCTTGAGGTCCGCGTCACCTGCTGCCTCTCTTGCACTGTCACCACAACACGTCAGAGTTTGCCTCCTCTGAATCATCATCATGTGGCTCAACACGAGGCAGAGCGCTCCCTTAGCGTGTGTCATGATCTTTTAGGGCGCTCCAAAATGGAGTCCCAGCGTGCAAATCGAGGGCGCGAATCACGGACCGGGGTTTGGATTGATACCGGCGTGAATGGTTGAGCGTCGTCATCATGCACGGGTTCTTGTTGGTGCATTGTTTTGTTGACGGCGTGTAGCTGTGACTGCAGCAGCAGCAGCAGCAGCAGCAGCAGCAGCAGCAGCAGCAGCAGCTTCAGGTCATTGCTTTGAACACTAGAGGGTGTGTTCCTCATGGACATGTCCAGAGACAGAGAGGCAGATGAGATAATGTCTTCTTGTTGACTTGACAGAGAAGCAGCTCATCTTGGTGTGTGTGTGTGTGTGTGTGTGTGTGTGTGTGTGTGTGTGTGTGTGTGTGTGTGTGTGTGTGTGTGTGTATGTGTGTTGCTAGGACTGAAACTGTTGATTGGAAGCTATGAACTGCAACTAACAGTTATTCAACCAATCCATCATTTGGTGTTTTGAGTGGGAACAATTTGCAAAGAATTCATGCAGAACACTGCATATCAAATGTAGACAAAATGAATAAACATGAAGGTCCTTAAGCCATGTAATATTCTAAAAAATGTACAAAAAATTTAAAAAAAAATAAAATAAAATACATTTGGATTGGTGGCAAAAGTTAACAGGGTCCATTCTGGGCCGAGGCCCATCCTTCATTCAAGTATCGTGGAAATCCGCTCAGTAGTTTTTGTGTTATCTTGATTGCAATCCAACCAACGAATCGCATGGAGGTACATAAACACTAACAGACAGACGTGTCAGAGCAAAGGGGTTTCATAATCACTCATGACTGTATTGCAGCTCTGGAGGAAAAGGTGAAAAGTGAGGAAGAGATTTTCAATATTTCAGTTTGTGGAATGACGAAGCAGATCACACATACGTTTAAAGAGCAGAAAGAAATTAGACTCTGGGTCTCTCTCAGAATCTTAGATAGATATGAGATTGCTTCTATATTATGTTTACAAACATACGTTACGTTTACAGGCATCTGTAAACGTAACGTAAGACATTTAACAGGATATACTTTATGTTCAATTTTGAAATGTACTTCCTTAGCCTTGTTTGAAATACAGTATCTGTGTAGTGGGTCTGTATGATGTTAGAGTCCAGAGTGACATTGTCAAATCTTTTATTTTTGGCTGACCAGCCACCTAAAACCTTTAATTTCGTATTATCTGAGATAAAGAGTTGAGGTAATGTCCACCCCTAACAAAGCCATCTTTTGGGCCCTTCTGCTTCAAAAATACTCAAATGATTAATTTTCTCTCGATCAACTAATGAGTTAACCAAGATTAGTTTGTTAAATGACTGAATCCATGCTCTGCTGCTGGTCTCTGCATCCCTCAGAACTACAAAACAGTCTGACGAAAAACACCAGCGGCATGAAGTCACCATGACTCAGCGTTTTGACATGAACCAGTGGCAGAACCTCTCGGAGGTGGCCCGCTGTCAGACATCCCACATCTCCCGTCGCTTTTCGTTCTGATGGGCTGGGCCGCTTTCATCGTGCTTTTCCCTGAACATTTCGGCCCGGTGATCGACTATCTAGACTGCTTCTCCTGTTCATTAAGACGCAGGGAGCAAAATCTCAGCTACAGGGAGAGGGATTCTGCCACGCTACATGAATAACAACACAAACGTATTCGAATACAAGTGTGCGGAGGACATAATCACATCCACATCACGCTTTCAGGCAAACGAAGCTGAACCGAATCATTATAACCTCATCAGCGATGTACACTTAATGTGCAGGTATTAAAGAGGAGCCAAGATGGCCGACGGGCGGGATGCTGGTGCTGGAGATTGTTGTCGTGACTGATCAGCTTGTTGTTTGTTGAGAGTTGCACTGTGGATAAAAACCCAAGCATCTTAAACGACAAGTTCACTCAAAAGTGATAATTCGGTCGTTATGTGCTCAGCTCCATGCTGATGGAAGGTCGGGGGGAAGTTTTGGACTTCACGAAACATTTCTGGAGCCTCGCAGCAAAACAGGGTCGCAGCCGTCCTCCGAAACAACCGGAGAAGATGGGGACCATAAAAAATAAAACATTATGTGGCTCCATGTAGCTCCTCCATTATAGTCTAAGTCTCCAGAAGCTCTGAGATCCCAAATTATTTTGAAATTGAAAAAAAAAAGGTGATTTACACCCTTTTTTGAGCCAATATCTTCACTGTGATTGCTCAGTCAAAATCATTGGCGCCGGAGCTTCCAGTGACTGGGATTGCGATTGAAGTTGTATGGAGTCGATTTATTATTTTTTTTTATTTCTTTTTTTTTTCGTATTAAAACAAGTCCCCGTCAGCTGTTCAGGAGAGTGCTGTAATTTTTTGTGTTCTCGTGAAAGCTCAAGAAAAAAAAGTGTGTGGACTCCAAAAACACCCGACTTTCCGCCGGCTTAGACGTTGCGCGGACTCATCCTTTAAGTTACAAGGTGTAAATAACATCAATACAAAAAGTGAATCCAGGTAAAAAAAAAAAAACAACAAAAAAAACAATTAGCTTTAGATCCAAAAATTCAAAATCGGAATCACAATCCCTTCATTGATCTCTGAGGGGGAACTTGGCACATTACAGTAGCTCCTTCTACAGCAGCAGATAGATATATGTATATATTTAAATTCAAAAATAGAGTTGCTACTAGAAAAATAGTGAAAGTCAGTTATGTGCCTGGTGCTACACCATCACCACAGCGTAGATGATAAGTATGTGATGTTTCAAGAAGCACGAGTGAAGTGACATTCTGATTAGATTCAGCATTTGCCTCGTATTATTATGATTATTAGCTCAGTCTCTGTTACCAGCCACAGTATGATGTCTTTAAGGATCTGCAGTGTGGGTGAGCGGTACATGTCGAGCTCTGCGCGCTCTGCGTGGGCTGCACGTCATTAAAATGCGGCGCCGAGAGCAGAAAGGTCACACTTTTTAAAACGAAAGTCGAATATATGCGTTATTATCTGCATGCCGCATGTCAGTGTAACATGTTTTTATATAGAAGTCAGTGTTCTTTGACTCCATTTAGTCCGTACAGTACGTTATCACCTCACTTTCTTTGATATTGACTGCTTTATAACTCTGCCGACGTTAATTATGTAGCACAGCAGAGTGGGCAGAGGTTTATTAATTCTTCCGCTTCCCACGAGTTTAATAATCTCCCTCGATTATGATAGTTCGCAATGAAATCCACCTGATCTCTTAATATCTCCACATCTGCAAACGTAATTGGTGTTTTGACACTCTGCTTCGAACGTGTCGGGCTCATTTATCGTTTATATCCCCATTAAGAGCAGTTTAGCGGGACGCCGTTTAGCTCAGTTGGTAGAGCAGGCGTCCCATGTACAGAGTCCCGGCCTGGGGCCCCTTGGTCCAAGTCTCTCCCACCTGTTTCCTGTCATCTCTTGAGCTGTACTATCAATAAAGCCCTTTAAAGGCCAGAAAAATACTAATCAAAAAAGCAGCTTAGCAGCGCTTAAACTTACTCGACAATCAAAAAGGACTGACCCCCTGCAACATTTCATGTTTTTTTTTTGTTTGTCTGTGCACAGGTGATCTCCTGCAGGGGACCGACAGCTCTCTCTCAGGTTTATGGAAACCTGACCTCCCATTGGTGGAGAAGGTGAGTTGCAGCTTGTCTGTTTTGTCTCTCTTCCTGTTTTGCTCGATCTTCATTTGGTGGTGGATATCGGCTGGGTAATCCAGAAGGAGCGCTGCAGACCTTCTGTATAATTTATAATGCTAAACACACCACTTTAGGTAATTAAAAGCTCTTTGTCAATGCTGTTAATATTTCATGAGGGAGCTCCGGTCTATCAGAGGGCCAACTGGAGTTGGTCCCTGGTTCTTATTTGAAATTTTTATATTGAATTTTCCTCCGTTTGTACGTGAGAGTGCGTGATCAACGCGCTGTGTAGGATCACGACGTTGCTGCAGTGTCACTTTTCAGCCTCCCGGTGGATCGTATTCACTAATCCACGGTTTCCAGAACATTTAGACTCTCTCAATTATTCACCTATTATTTTTGATTTTAGAGGAGATTACCTCAGGATGCACTCGTGTTTCCTCGCTGAGAGTAGCTGCTGCTGCTGTCTCACCGGGAAGAGTGATAACTCAGGGGTGATTATTGATTTTCTTTTGTTTGATCTCTTTGTTTTGTGGGGCATTACGACAGGAAACCCTCGCTGCAGCAGCGTGCGGGCTGAGCTGCTGTTTGGCGAGCGCCAACTTTTGTTTGTATGTTGCAGGAAGGATCAGGACGTATGTGCCATCTTGCCGGTGTTATTATTGAACTGGGAACTGACGGCCCAGTTCAATAAGGCTTCTGGGAGGATGCTGGACCGGGAGAGGAAAGCTCGGTCGGAAAAAAAAATATGGTGTGTTTGTGCTCCGGGTAAACAGAGTATGCTCGAAGGAATACAGCTGCAGAGAAAATACCACTTAGTCTGGTCCTGGCTTTATTCTTTCTGGTCTCTAAAGCTACATCGCCGTTCTCCACAAATACAATTTCAATATCATGTTGTATCTTTATATATATCTTTATACGCTTGTGACAGCTGTGTCCAGAGACTTTTCTGTTTTCCGTCTGTCCGTCCTGTGAAATCTCAGAGAACACCTCAAGGGAAACTCAAGAATCAGCTGACTAGTTTTTGGTCCTACCCTAATTGTGATCACGTTTCAGACACATATCAGAAAAAGGATGACGGCATCTTACATGTGAGGTCAAAGGTCAATTTACAAATTTGCGCAGAAGGCACAAGAGTTGTGGTTGCACGGCGGACTGCGTTCCCAAGCTGACGTCAGCTACTGTCACTCTCCGGATGCAAAGAGAGGCACTCGAGAATGAGCATGAAGTCACATTCTTTCTCGGAAGATCTGAGTCCCCCAGTCCACAGTCCAAATCCACAGTCCAACAGCATTAAACATCGTAAGCAAATCATCCGCAGGTTTGTACAAACAGCCGAGAGGGGTCAAATTTGTTCACGTCACGCCCCACGCTACAATCTGCTCACATGTGGCCGATAAGAAGTGATTGATACATTACACTTTACTGCAAATTGTTCCATAGAGCGCCGTTTAAGAGGAAGTAATCAAATAAAAAGCCAACCATTTCATTTAATTTGCATTGTTATCTGCATTCAGCCAACACTTTGCTGCATGGCCTACTAAAAAATGAAGGCTGGGCAGTATAGTGGTGGTCGATCGCCGCTCCCTCCTCGTGCCCGGGCTTCTTTGGCTCGTTGTTGTTGCCTTCAGGCTCGTTCAGCCAGTTCTGAACACCACCGGACTTATTTATTTTGGAAGCCCGGACTACACCAGTAGTTTGGGACTCGACAAATCAATCTCCAAGTCAAACTGGCAATATCCGCTGTCAAGACTTCCCTCGAATAAACACCAAGCGCTTGAGCCAAAACGAAGTACGATACGGACACGAAGAAAAGTTGCATTGATTTTCTGGATAAGCTTCAGCGCGCTGTGCTTTTACTTCATCAAACCCCATCAGCGATTTTTGCTCTCAAGTCTGTCAAGTCGACTCAAAAAATTGCGAGTCCGAAGCGGATTTGTGTTAGAATGGTGTCTGATCTGAGTCTCCGGCTCTGTCACCGGGAACGCAGCAGAATCAGTCGGTCACTCAGTCAACCTAAACGGGCTCTGGGTATTAGAGGAGGGTATAAATAGGGATGTAAGATGATTATAGTCTGGACAGTCAGCCGACGTACCACTGGGCAAACTGGTGTCGTTGCTCATGTTCTCCGCTCAGTTTCCCATTGTTGTGATCATTTTTAACCGGGTCAAGGAGATTTGTGTCCGACACAGTCTAACTTTTCATATATATATATAGAGAGAGAGAGAGTGCCTAAAATCCAAAAATAATTTAAAAATGTTCACTTCTGGTTCCCTCATCTCAGAATCAGTGTTTTGGTTTCTTTGTTAGATTCCTGAAATAAGGTCTGCGTTCAACACAATCATAAGAGATTTTCAGGTTTTTGTTTTACGACAAAGTAAATAACCCCACTTGTGAATTTAAAAGTGTGTACACGTCTAGATGAGACTACAAAGGATGTCGGGACAAAAGCGAGACGCGTCTACTCTGCAAACTATTCCAACTCGAACTTCTTAACTTGTAGATTTATCTGTTTATAAGAAACTTTGTATTTATATTGGAGAAGAAAGTTCAGTGGTGGGGGCGTTGAAGTCATGCAGCCGCAGTTCAGTTTGTTTATAACCTCAGTTTTTCACTTCTGGCGATTGCACTTAAAATATCATAATAGCAGTGTTCACTTGTAAAGGCTATTCTGCTGAACAAAAAGTTAAAGTATCACAAACTCCTTGTGAGCTTCTTTCCCACAACAATCCAAACTGAAAAACCCCCACAGGCTTTTTTTTTTGTCGAGGGAGCCAGAGCGTCATCACTGCCAGTCTCTGTTGGCTTGTTAGCAGCATTCTGATGAAAATAGCTCGTCTCTGTGTCGGCGGACGGCGCGGAGAAACACGAGACTTCCCATTAATGGATATTTGAAGCCTTTGTGGCTTCAAGGACGGCGGTTGGGTCGTTTCATTAGGTTTTGTACGGACATTTGTGATCCCGGGAGATAAAGGTTTTTAGTAAAATTTCGACTTGGTAATCCTCTGACTTTTTTCTCTTCTTTGTGCCATCATCAGGTCAATACCTGCCACTCTAATGACACCTCCCGCTGTCTCTGCTGGGCTTTGTGTTCGGTGCGAATTGGTAAATTTAAGGATGCTAACACGCTCAACCGAGATGGTGATGGTGACCTGTGACCTTTTTATTCTTCAGTGAAGTGCAGCTGATTGTGATTGATTGTCATGCTGCAGAAACCTCGAGCTTCTTAATGCTTCTCAAATCGGTATGGAGGAAAACAAATTTACAGTTAAGTGTGCAATAGTTTTTTAGAAAATGAACCCAAGTGATGTTACGATGAGATTTGCATCTGACAAATTAAATTCCACTGTTGATCCAGGCAGTGAGGTTTAACCTTTAGTAGATACTGTTTTGAGTGTATTTACATGCACATCCCTTTTAGCTGACATAATCTGTAGCGCTCTCTCCTCCTCAGTTACTCCACCTCCCACTCTCCGCATACCTCATAAATTCACATGCACACATGTTCAGGCGCTGCGTTTTGAAGGCAGCCCATCAGTATTCAGCGCAGCATCAGGCTAATGAGCGGTAAGAAAAGCGGAAAGCTGGTGCTTTTGATTCCCCAGATTGACTGTCGCCTTTGCTCATTTACTCTCCCTTCCCTTCCTCCTCCGCCTCTGTCCGCCCAGACATCAGGAGAAGCTGTGGTGGAGCCGTCCTCTCAGCTCCATCACACAGCCGCCGCCGCTGCATATCTGCAGCTCATTCCTTCATCACCACCCATCACAATATGTCTGTCTCCCCCTCCTCTCTCGTCCGTCTCTCTCCGCCCTCCCCCGGCCCGTTTCACCCCCCTGTCTCCACCACACTGTCACCGGGAGGCTTGTGGCAAGAGGCTTGATAGTTACATAACCACTGCAGCAGCGAGCGCTCAGGACGCTGTGTTAAATCACAACTCAGTTGCAAAGTGTGTGTGCATGTGTGTGTGTGTGTGTGTGTGTGTGTGTGTGTGTGTGTGTGTGTGTGTGTGTGTGTGTGTATGTGTGTGTGTGTGTCTTAACAGGGGCTGCCTATTGCGAGATGTATGTTTTTGCCTGACAGCCAAATTTCTGGATGGATCCAGATTCATTCAATAGTCACTTCCTGTCTCTCTCTCTCTCTCTCTCTCTCTCTCTCTCTGTGTGTGTGAATGTCTCTCTGCCTGTTTGTCTCCGGCTGTCTGGGATCGATGAATGTTTATCTGTTCTTGAAGACGGATCTTTTGGTATATATCTATTAGCCTCCCCACCGTAAAATCACATCTCTCCAGGATATTTTTTACAGTATGACCATCATTTTCAACTGTCTTATTCCAACTTTATTTTTAGGGAATCACATCGTCTCTCAGTTTGGTGTACTAATGCGTCTAAACAAGCGTAATCTTAAAGCTGACAATGACAACGCCAACATGTCAAAACAAAAGAACGCTGTGAATGTCCACAGGGCTCCTTTAGAAAACACCCAGTTTTGTCTCCACTAAAACGGCTTAAAAATCTCCAGAGGTGGGTCTTCCGTCCGTTTGGCAATCTGTGAATGAACCTGCCAGAGTCTGAAAGCGGTTTGACCACAGCAAGAAAAAACAAAGATATAAGCTCCAAATGTACACATGCTAGCATTACACGTTCAATGTTGGACCTGATGACGGCACAACATGTAGAATTTGGCAACAAAGCTGAGACAATTAGTCTTTGGGAAAAATATGTACAGTATCAGAATCAAAAATCGACCCATATACTGATATTGGATTAATTCATTGCAGCGCTTCTTAGGATGTGTAATTCTATCCTGGTGTATTTAACTACTCAGTCAGTCTTGAATCTTTGACTTATGTCAGTGAGCCAGTTTTTTCCTCTCAGTGTCTTTACTGGTAGTTTGTTCTGATGGTTTCGCGTTCAGCCAAGAGTTTGGCAATGCTGAGCAGAAAGTACATTTGTCAGATGTATAACACCACCTTTTTACATCTGGATCCCGGGACAGCTGACGCCTTTTGACATCTCTGTCATCCACTGCTCTGCAGAAGCACATTTCTTAAGTTTGCCTGTCACACAATGATAAATACCCCGGTTCCGTCTTTCACGAATGAACCCTCCCCAGAAACCGATTGGACGATCTCACACCGCCACACTTGCTCTTGCTGGTGTTTGCATCCGACAGCTGCTTTGGAGATGTTGTCATGTTTCCCCTTTGAAGGAAAGTGCTCTAAATAGACTTGAAAAAAGGCGGCGTAGCTATAGAGTCGTGTTTTCAAGCGCCTAGTTTGTAGTCATTTGTAAGCAAGGTTGGAGCGACAGCGAGTCAGTCCGCAGCCCACCGATTGATCTCACTGAGGGCCTCATTAAATCCGTTTTCTCGTCTTTTCTGCCCCCTTGCTGCTAGTAAGAACAGGAATGATGATGAAATGTCACACTTGCATTTCATTTTAGATGCATTGCAGCATTGAACTTAATAACACCCCCAAGAGAAGAGCTGCCTGACGAACATAAAGGTTACGAGGAGGTCGGATAGAAGTGGTACGAGAGAGAGAGAGAAAGAGAGAGACGGTGTGCAGAGCGGGGAAGGACGAAACAGAGGAACAGGGAAAGTTTTTGATGCTACCTGATGTTTCAGTCTGCGTCTCCGGAGAACAACAGTTCAGAGATAACAAATGTACGAATTCTGCATTCAGATGCTGGGAAGAAATGGCTCAACCTCAGTTGTGTGTTTTGTCGAGTTGTGTGCTGACACGATCCCAAATGTTTCCAGCGGTGGTCCGAAAAATGAACCCCCCGACGAGCTCCGAATGCGAGTAGATCCTTCACCCGGCGAATAAATCGCTATGCGGAGAGTCTACTGCATGTCGACGTCATGTGCTAACGTGCAGAATCTCTTAACTCTTGTAACTAAGACAATCCTAACCGAATCGATATTGCATGAAAAGTAACCGTATTAGAACCCAAATCAAAGTGGCGATACCCAGCTTTAATTCATGAAGTCAGTGTTATGATCCTCTCCAACTGTTAACGTCCATTTAACGCATAAACAAGATGCTTCCTTGTTCTTGTCTCTACAGGGCTCGTTATAAATTGATTAGACGAGCAACATTCTGTTGTTGTGATGAGTTATCAAGATTAAACTGCTTAAGAATCAAGCTTCATTAAGCTTCATTCATCATTCATGATTTCCAAAGCATTGTACACACCTAGTCGCGTACTACCACGCTGTAAGCCCATTTCGTAGTGTCAGGACATCACCTCAGTACACTGGCGACACCAGATACGGCCAAAGCAGATATCTGAGATTGAATCGGAGCACAAACTGTTTTATTGGCTGTCATCATCCACCCGGCTCAGTTCCTCCCAGCTCCATATGACCTGTAAACTGACCACGACCTCTGACCTCTCTGCGGGATGGGAGGGGGAGGAAGAGAAAGGGAACACCCCCCCCCCCTCAGAAATCAATGTATATTAATGAAGCTTCTGTCTCCTCTGTTATTTACATCCCGCTGCCGATGAATTATTGTGCGGCCTGCTGTTTTGTTCCGGGAGCTGAGCGGGTGCTACACCTGGCTGACTCACACAGCCACACAAAACAGGGTGTATTGATTAAAAAATGAGCAGCGGGAAGCACACCAACGCGCACAAACACACTCGATTCTTGTGCGCGCCGACCCCGGGGGCACCTCTGGAGACTTTCACGATCAGATGGCTGAGTCATCCTGCGCATCGCCGCTTGAAATCATGACACACACAACCACACACACACACAGCTAACCTGCGCAGGCAAAGGCCTCTGTGGACTCTATGGCTGCTCAGCACAATGTCTGCCAGTTGTTATCAAATAGAGGCATTACAGATCTGAATGGAACGTGTGTTGGATGCTATGAAGACGGCACCCGATGAGACAGATTGAAGGTGACATGTTCACGTTAGCTCAGAGTGAAGCAGTCCCGCCTGCGTTATTTACAAAATATTGCCATTTTTACCCCGCGACATGAACTTGACAGCTTTATTTGGTAGCTACTCTTCTGATTAAAGTTCATAAAATATGTCGCTGTCATTTGTTTTGCTTCTGTGCCTGCCACATGAATCATTCAACCCCACCGCCAGAACCCGTGTTGGCAATGACTCATGCAAACCGCGGCTGTGTCGAAGCTCTACGTTTTCTTTACGTTGCATCTTTACGCTTCTTCAGGTTCCGTTTTTTTTTATTCTGTATCAGAGTACTTCTACCACCACTGGATGTATGATACCTATATTACATAAGTACATTTTGTCCCCTTAAATTTGATGTTGAGCATTCAGACTTGCTGACCTTCATATAGCAGGATGAGTCAGGCTGACTGTGCTGATCCTCTGACTTTGCATCCAGCAGCTACAGCAGGTCCAACATTTCATTTTTTTCCACTAAAATATCTCAAGCTGTATTTGTTTTGAGTGGCAAACATTTTGTACATACATTAGCAGTCCTTAGAGGATGAACTGCTAATGATGGTTCCACCAGTGCCACCAGCAGGTTGACAGCTATTCGTCAACTGCTGGATGAATCGCCATGACATTTTAGCATACATCTATGTCTGAGGGCCGTTGCTTCCTGAATTCTGTTGCAGAGTCCCCCGTCTGGATCAACATGTCAGTTCCCATTCGACTCTCCTACTTCATGCTCCGCCGAGCGGCGAGGAGGGCTCACCCCGCTACACCTTCAGCCGTCACCCTCACCCTCCACCCTCACCGATGTTCCTTCCCTCCGCCTCTCTGCCTCTTTTTTTTTTATCTGCCTCTGATTGCTGCATCTCTTTTGAATGCGTCTCTCCACTCCCTCTTTTTAGTCACTCACACTTTACAAGTTCTGGTGTGAGTGTGTCGCTTGCACGTCCACCCTTGAGGACGTCCCCCCTGCGTGACGGGCAGCTGACATTACGTCGCTGAACCGGCCCTCTCGTTCCAGTCTGAAGCGTCGGTCACATGGCTGGCTTAATGACGGCCTCGGCCGTTACGGCGTGTGTGAAGTATGCACAAGGCGGCTCTGTCTCCTGGCAACATCCAACAGCCTGCTTATTCCGTGCTGCACCGTGGGATGAATCACATCTCTGTCCTGATGTGTTCAGCTGCTGCTCCGGCCCCGTGGCTCTCCCTATTCCACTCAGGAAGAAGCCCGACTGTCTGACCGGCGACATCCTGAGCTCGCTGCACCTTCTCCCTCCTCTTCTCCCTCGCCTCTCGCCTGTCACGTCCCGCCCTGCCTCCCATCGCAATCTTCATCTCACCTCGTCTTGTCCTCCTCCCCGCTGCTGTTCCTCTCCGCCGCTCTCCCCTCTCGATGAAAGACTCCCCTCTGTGTCTCTCCTTGCGTGTCCTTTAAGTCAGCCCGAGCGAGAAGACGCGTCGTGCCTTTTAATCAGAGGCCACAGACAACAAAAAATGCACCATAAACCAAATGAAAACATCAGCTTTTTAGTAGATATGTCTCGGAATGTTTGACCTGTGTCATTAGTTTTAAAGCCGGGGTTGGTAAGATTGTAGAAACCAGCAAGAGCAAGCAAAATTTTGAAAGTTACCGACTGAAAAAACGCTACCTCTCTTACCAGCAGGTAGATGTGTTAGTGGGTAGTTTGCTATGTTTAACAAGCTCTTTTTATCTTTTTTAATCTGATTAGTCCAATAAATACACAAGTAAACAGCTTTGCTAAATGCCACGATCATGTAAACACAAGCAAAATAGCCGTCACGAAGGTACCTCAGTCTGAAAAGGCTACTTTATGCGGCAGTTACTCCTTACTGCTGTGGGTGTTACCTTTGTGCTAACTGGGTTAGCTTCTCTCAGACGTGGTTGGTTTGCTGGTTAGCTGCCGCTCACTCGTTCTTCGGCTCAGCCGCTGTGTGCTTTGTGCTACTCGGCTAGCAACTGAATGCTAACTGCTTTCGGTGCTCACTCGCTCCATGGCCCGGTGAGCCGTGTGCTTTGTGCTAATCAGCTGGCTGCTGAACAGTAAGCTCAGTGGTTGTGTACTGTGAGCGCAGCACATCTTTATCTTGGCTAACCTGACACTATCATGATTAAGGTGACCAACGAACATGGCTATTGTTAGCACTCACCGCTGTCAAGCTAGCACGTTAGTCTCCGGGAATCTGCACTCTCTCTGCCAATCTTTTGCAATTAGCTCACTAATCGCTTTAGCAATATATCCGCCTTGCCTTGTGGAAGACTGGCACAATGGTAGCAAAGGGCAGAGTGTGTGCAGGCAGGCAGGTATGTATGCAGACCTGTCCAATCATTTCATATGAGCCGAATGTGACAGTTGGACGGGCTTATTAGAGGCCTGTAACTGCCAACGATGCTGAATTTTTTTTGTCAGAGCGATTGAGTTATTGATTGCTGTCGGGATTGCTTTAAGAGATTTTCCAATCATATGTCACCAACCCTACAGCTTTAAACTCAGCCGCAGTAGATTTACTCACAATACAAGCAAAACACATCTCAATATTATGCTGCAACTTTGTCTTTGCCTCGTTGTCGTCTTATCATTCAAAGCACAGGGCGCGTGGTCGTGTGCTGGAGCAAAGTTAGTTCATCTCTTTGAAATCTTCTTACTGTAACAAGCTTACGCGTTTGTTGTGGTTCCCATTCAGAGCTTCAAACGGCTTGTCAACAGTGGACCATCTGACTTTGTCGGGTACATTCGTCTCAACCGGATCAGGGGTTCTCTTTAACTCTCTTAAAAGCAGTCATGTTTGTCAATCGCATGCACTGTTAAGTTGCGTCATGTTGCAGTGGGCTCGCTCACAGCAGGGCATTTTGCGATTAAATTTGATTTTTAGGAAACTTAAAATGAATCAGTGCTCTGTCAGAACCCTAATGCATGAACAAACTAAGCAGCCCAGCCAGTAGATCACATCACCGTAGTGTCATATCTACAACACATTCCTCTCTCCACTCTTTGTCTTCTGGTCTCCCTCGTCCTATCCCCTTCTTTGCTCTTCTTCGCAGCGAACACCCTCCCCCTCTAAAGCTATTCAAGTGGCACACTGCAGGATTATCCCTCAGCCTCTGAGACATGCTGGTTTGGTCAGACTTATCGTCGTCTCTGGGTTCACTTTGACCACAGAGGTGAAAGCTGCAAAAATAAAATCTGCAACACAACTTTGAACCGTTTTAAAGTAAAGGATGCACTTGGACTAAAAATTCATACATCCACAGGGAGTTTTGAGGAGTTGTGTTTGATATCAAATTTTTCGGAATTGTTTTTTTTTTCTTTCAAAGATGGAGCCATCCGTGGTAAGTGAACATGCAGCGGAGTGTTTAGTTACTGTCAAATGTGCAAAAGTTTGAATTGTCGTGTTTTGTCAACTTAAGACAGCCGCACCGCCTCTGCTATCACAACACACTCCTAAAAGACTTTAAAATACAAAAGGGATTGCTTTGACAGCAGCGAGTGTTCTGGTCAGTGAGTGGGCTGGTAACAGTTTCAGACTGAAAGATACGTCCAAATGGATAAATGTGTCGTGTACAGACCGGCTGTTGTTTAGATATTTTCACTGACAAAATAAGGGACACAGTTTACGTGTTTCTTTGCATTTGCCTATTTCATTATTCTCTCCTATATATATCAAGCTTGTTTAGCTAAGACCTGAGTTATGTAAACAGTACTCTGTCTTTACTATGGCTTTGCCACCAGTTAATACACTGGGGAATAGGAGGTGTGTTCACTGCCACTAAGGTGGATTGACCTCAATAACTAAGCTTGTGTTCCTACTGTCCTTAGAAAAAACAAATCAGTGCCAATATGGATGTCAGTACCACTTTCTTTTTTATATTCTTGACATTTTGAGAAATTGAAAGCTTCTTCAGCTCTTCCATCATCTTTTTATCTTCCAAAACCTGTACTAGAATTATCCATGCTCCTGTCAATTTAGGGTCAATGTGCACCACTATCGTGGAATTATCGTATTAATCCAAAGTGTGAGTTTTGGTTCAGCTAAGCTTCTGGACACATTTGGTTTTGTTATGAGCGGTGATTCTGGCATTGTGCTGCAGCTTAACTGGCTTTGATGTCACTAGGTGAGTTAATCACGTATTCAGAAGCTAATTGGAGGATTCAGCTGATGGACAGAAAGATGGACCAGTGGTGTTTGTTTGCTGCTGAGATTAAGACGATGCTACTTTAGGGCTGCTTAGCTGCATGGGGCCTTCTCGCGTCACATGGTTGAGTTTTTATGTCATATGGCTTTCAGGGTTTAACTCAAAACTAAATAAAAACACTTTTTGATGTCTTTATCTATCTAGGTATGAACTTTGAGCCCGTTATATTCAAAGCATCTGCCGTTTTTATGATTGTATCTTTATACTGAGACTAATCAGACTAATCTCATCAAGTGTGATTACCATAGCAGAATATTTTTTTCGTGGAAATGTTCATATTCAGTAAATGCATGTGGAAACTTAAAAGTCCCAGAGAAAATAAATATGAAACAGTTTGCTTAAAGGATATGTTCACCCAAAAATGAAAATGTTATAATAATATACTCATGCCCATGCTGATTGAAAAGGCGGATGAAGTTTCGTAGTCCACAGAACATTTCTGGAGCTTCATAGCACAACAGCCTTGCAGCATTCTGTCGGGCTCGTGCTCCGACATCAGACACGATGCGAGCTAACGCCTTTAGCTCAGCAGCTACAGTGAAGATTATTGCTTTAAAACAGGTGTATATAACAATTGTTCTATGTACTCAACTTCATGAATTTGACTTTCCATCAGCATGGGGGAGTCGACTGAACGATCATTTTTGGGTGAACACGTCCTTTAATTTACTTGCATCCTCAAGTGAATCTTAATATAAGCATGTTATTAGTCTCTTTAGTAACACATGCACATATACAGTAAAGTAATAACATGTTCAAGCATCCAACTGCCAAAAAAATGCAATTTATATTTGTTGGGTTCAACTGTGGAATTGTTAACTGGCTATTCAAGATCAATATGACCAGAAAATATAGAGCCAGCAGCCAGTTAGCTCATTGAATGTCTCCTCGTGTCATTAATTGATTCCAGGTATAGGATATTAAATGTGCTGTGGCAGGTTATGATGGTAACAACAATCCTCCTTGTTGTTGTGCGGATTGGCAGAAAGAAAGGGGTGACTGAGGGTGTGTCCCCGCTGATGTGGCGTCATACACCCTGTGGAAGGAGCTGCAGACGGTACAACATGGCTGGAGCTGTTGGGTCTTAAATCAAGCATGTCAAACGAGTGGTTATGGTAGATAAACTGATGTTAGGGTACTAAAAAGGATCATATGAAGATTTTTGATGGAAACAATTGAATGCATTCAAGTACACTCTGGATGCACTGTTGCTGGACACCATCAGTCATCTTTTGGATGAGCAAAATTCCAGTATCTGTCCTTCATATACCCTTTTTTATGTATATATGTATATAAGTAGAAACAGTTTCCAATAGTATCAAACCCTGGAGATATTTGGCAGAGTAGCGTGCCCAGAAATCATTGCTTTTATTCTTTTGCTCCTGTAGCCCTGGAGCCCTCTTCCCAGACAGAACAGATGAATTACAAGAAAAAAGACACTTTGCCGCTGATCCCAGTGCGAGTGAAAGGCTCAAGTTGTCTCTGATTCAGACGCTGACAGTAAAATTGCGAAATCTTTAGTATTTTGTGTTGTGCTTTCTTGAAAGAGCCAGTTCTGAATGCCTCGACTGTAAAGGGGCCCCCACAGGCTGCTGTGAAGGCTTGTGGCAGTCACCAAGGCCTTTGATAAAATACAGCTTGGCTAAATCAGTCAGTGTTCTGTGGAAACACTGACCCAGCAAGGAATAGATTGCCTGTTCTGCAGCTGAAACCAGAACCAATAACACAGGGTGCAAGTGTTGAGTAGACCCCTGTGAAAACAGAGTGTGTGGCAGGAGCTGATACTAAAAATACTTTCCCATCATAAGCTGACCTTGAAGTTTCAGGCATCTTATTTTTCTCACAAGGACGATTCTATACTGTGTTATACCGTGCATAGGGAAAGTGAGGTCAGGCTAGTTCAGATTGAGCTTAATGCAGTACGTCATTTTTTCATGAGTCATTCCAGGGATGAGGGATGTTGCAGGAATTAGTCTGCACTTGACTGTAGGAGAAAGTCGAAGGATGAAACACGGAGAGCGCTGCTAATATTCGAGCAAAAATCTTCCTTGTGATGCGGCAGAGTGCAGACTCAGCTTATAATCTAAAATGGCCACGAGTCATCCTTCATCTGCGCCGACCTCTATCTAGCACGCTCAACTAACGCTTAATTTAAACTGTGCATGCCAGGAATCAATCAATTACTACACTGTGCTCTTTATAATGTTTTTCAAAACTCGCTGTCGTTTTAATTATTAGCTATGCTAAAGTATTGTACTGTTGGACCATGTGCAGAAATAGATAAGAACCACAATCAGCGGCATTTCATTGTTAAGACCCAAGAAAGCATGTCAGAGCAGGAACATTATCAGCAGAGCCTTGTTATTATGTGGCACATGCGATGTATTGTACTGTCATGGTGGTTGTTGCAGCGCGATGAAGAGCTCACTGTCAAGGAGAAGCCATTTATCATGTGAGCGAAATGGATTAGGCTTCAAACAGAGTTCAATACCAATAAAGCGTCTCGCAGTCTCCTCTGTTTTAACCGTGGTGGTAAGATATCGACCAGACGTCAAACAAATAAATAAAAATCGCCCTAAACTGGAGGAAATCCAGCAGGAAGTGTATTCTGCACAGCTCACACGGTCAAAGGTGATTAAACCACATAGTCAAAGCGCTCTTTAGGTTTAAAAATAGGTGTGTTGATCTCGTCTCAGTGTAATTGTTTCACTCTATTTTAGAGGTTCAATTACACAATGTTTTTTGATTGTTTATTTGTTTTAACTTAAATCAGAGAAGAAATTTAAAGTAACAATTTAAAATAAAGTTTTTGGTTACATTCACAATGAGGTACACAAAAATATGAGTAGTTAAGAAAAAGCAAGTGGGGAATGAACCAGGAACGACTTGATAACTAATGAGTAAATACTGAATAACTGATTAGGGGACTATATAGTAGATAATGATGAGACGGGGAGATGATATATTAATGAATGAATATCTGAGGCGACACACTTTCTTCATGAATTGTTCCTGTTTAACATTGAACCAGTTGCTGAGTGGCACCAACTAGTAACTACTCATTAAGTACTAATTACTTAATCATCAGTTACTCTGTCTGTTCAGCTTCAAGTAGAGTATTACATAAAACTGAGTAGTTATCGAGTATACTCCTTAATTACTAGCTACTTAATCATTAGCTACCCTTCAAGTAAACTGATAAATCATCTTCATACAATTATGTTTCACTTTACTTGACGGTGCACAAAAGAGTGATTAGGTAATTACTAATTCATTCATAATTAATCAGGAACACCTCATTACGAAAGCCAATACGTGCAGTCACAGATATTTAAGAACTAATCATTACCTACTGATTCTTTAACACAGTATCTCCCAGTCTTTCTAGTAATTCATAATTATGTACCATATCGTCTCCAAATAAGTTACCCAGGAATGACCATTTGTTCATTCCTCGTTTTAATCCATATTCTTTCTTTTGCTGTGTGTGATTGGTGTGAAACAACAAAACCTGAATTAAAGACTTCCTGCGTATTACAAAGACAGACATTGATACCATACAGAAGGACAAAAATGACATTCAAAACTTCCTATGTACACTACAAAATGAAAAAAATAAAAAGACGACAGAAAAACAGAAACAAAACAAAAACTAGAAAGGCACTCAGTAGAGCAAAATGCCCGACTCAGGCCCCGACAGTCCTCTTTGATTCAATAAAGCCTAAACCAATATCAAATAAAACATATTTAAATTCATTACATCCAAATATTTGTTAGGATCTGCATAATACTAGCCACCAAAATATGTCTGATTTCTGTCCATATATATAGAAAAAAACGGCCTATCTTAGAATGTCAGACAATTCCTGCATCCGTCCCTTTATCCAGATCTGCATCAAGAATTAATGGGGTCTAATCTAGGCTGAGACCCATCTTCCCTCTCCTGACAAACCAGCAAACAAATAAACAAACCAACAAACAGACAAAGGTGAAACATAATCTCCTTGGTGGAGATAATAAATGTATAATGATAATGGTAATATGGTGACTGTAGTGATAACAATGGCGGCAATTACTCAAAAGTCACATTCATGGCTGCTATTCACGGTGTGTAATATGTATTGTGTGTGTGTGTGTTGTGTGACTATCTCTCTGATGTAATGTGTCAAAATAATGAGTATTCGCACTATGAAAGGATTCAGGGTCAGAGCTGTGTGATGGCAGCGGTCCTTTTCTCTCTCTGGTGTCTTTTCTAGGACACGCCAATATAAGATGCCCCCTTTCATCCCAGAGGGCACGGCCACTGCATGCGTGGCGACCGGAACTATTTTTATCTCATTATTATAAACGTCTCGAACAGAAAAACGCTTGCGCTGGAAGGTTTTCCTCCAGTTGCCAGGGAAAAAACTGCTACATGGCTTCTCTTAAGTGTTGACTAGCTTGCTAATGTCCGCCCATGCGCTCCACTGCACTGCTTCTTGTCTGTATGTGTTCGATGTGATGTTACTGTCTCACGGTGTTGTTGTTCTCTTTGTGTTTTTTCTTTCAGTGCATGAGGAACCCAGCTCTGCTGCAGAGGACAGGTTTAGTCATTAGAGTACTTTGCCACATCCAGGAAAATGTCTGGCTCCTACGATGAATGTGCAGGTGCTGACGACACCATGGACAGCTTCTGGGAGGTACAGACCCGCCGTCCGTCTGTAATGATTCAGCATGCTCCCCCCCCCCAAAAAAAGCCCCGAGGCTCCCTTTTCCCTTGTATTGATCAGGCTTCTGGAGCCAAGCAGAGTCCACTGAAACCATGAAAATGAGATTAGTGTCAGTGAGTTTTTGCAGGAAAATCAATGCGAGGAGTTGTCTCGACACTGTTTGATAACCATTGAGCTTAGTGGCAGAGGGTTCTTCTGTGATCTGCATTTCATGCATTGATACGTAAAGAAAAAATACAATTAAGCACGTTTCCAATTAACAGTTCGGGAATTTGATTTGTTGCCAAGAGTTTGATGAGAAAACCGTCTATAATCAGCTTTGTTTTTTAACTTTAACGCTAGGCTGTGCTAACCAGCAGCTAGCTGTAGCATCATATGTGATTGTCAGACACAGGAGTGGCATCAATCTTCTTGTCCCGCTTTCAGCAAGGAAATAATAAGCATGTTTCCCCCCCAAAAATGTGGAACTATTGCTTTAAATCAAGAGCTTCTGAAAGGTGACCTGATTAGAGAGTCTTCCACCTCATTAAGCAGAAGAGCAGCTAAAAATATTTTATGTAAATGGAAAAGTTGCAGTTTCCATATAACTAGTCACAGTGCTAAAAATATAGATTGAGATTTCATGAAATACACACGTGTAAAACTGTAATACTGTAATACACACATGCATGACACAATGGAGCTTTTAAAGGTGTTTTTATCGTCATTGCATTATTCAGGTTTTCTCATCTTTTCTTGTGAAGATGCACACGTATCTTCCATCGCCTGTCAGATCAAAATAATTATGCTCAAATCAAAAGTATGAGCTTCGACTTGGGCTCGTTCATATTCAAAGCATTTGTAATAGCGTGTAGACAAGAAGGCAGGCCATAAAAACAGTTGAATTGAAAATGGGAATGCAAGGGCGATTTTTGTGGGAGTACCTTAACTTAAACTATATCGACACTTAAACTACATGGACGAATGAGGTCAGTGTTGCCAGATGGTAAATGTGTTTTTAAGGAGACATATTCTCATTTCAAGTTGAAAATAACATTATTTGGGGTTACTACTCGAATATGTCGACCTGCTTAAGTGCCCAAAAAAACAGGCATTCCAGGCACTTCAGGTGCAGTGTTTTCTTCAAAATAAGTAAGTTGGTTTACTTGTGTGTTTAAAATATATTGACTCGAACACAGCACACCTTAGCCCATCTTCAAGTTGTTTCAACTGAGTGTTGAGTGGCGCAAGTAGTGCGACAACTGAGCTTGCATTGCTCATGTCACAATGTGATCGTACATTATGGAATTTTGGCATTATTGATCATCCATACAATAAGATATCATACCATACCAAACTTTACCTAACAATACGGTGGGTGCAATACGATACGGTACGATATGATACGGTACGACGCGATACGATACGATACGATACGATACGATGCGATACGATACAATACAATACAATACAATACGGTGCGATACGATACCACTGTGATGTCAGTTTACATTACAATTAATTTTGCATCTTCAGCCAGTTCTGCTCAAGAAGTTTACACACAAATCAGACATACAGCTACATGTATGGCCCATCCTCATAAATGTTTCATCATTTCATCATTGAACAGTCTTTACCACAAAACACAGCATATAATATCCTCAGATCCAGCTCTTATTTAGCAGCACACTGATTTTAATTGGGCAACAGGACAGACTGATGTATAAAGGAATTCTTCAGCCTGTTGCGTTTAAATTGAGGGACTCTGAATCGCCTATTGGAGGGCAGAAGTATAGAACATGCGAGGAGTCAAAATTAGCATGCAAGGACAATAATTATCGTACATTTGGCAACATAGACTGAGATGGTTTCATCACCAATAAAAAGAGGATGTTGCATTTTCTCTGTTGTATTGTAAATCATATTTGTTTTTAAAGTGTGTCGTCACTGGACACATCGCACACAAGTTCTGCCCATCCTCACTTGTGCTGAGATGCAGTCTCTGTGTGAATGTGTATGCGCAAACACTAAATTAGCGTTAATGAATTCCCCCAGCACAGAGTCTTCTTTGTATCACTGCCTCTTACCCACAGAGAGACGGACAAAGAGCTCCAGTCATCAGCCGCTCTGAGGCCGCCTTTCACCACATGCACCTGCCTATAGCATCTGTACTCTAGCGACACAGCTCTGCTCGGCTCATGGTGTGTAAAATGCAGAGAAAACACTTAAATGTTCACTTCAGTTGTCAGAGGAATCATTGATGAGCGGAATCAGAAGATGGAATAATCCACACGCTGTCGAATTACATCGCAAACTCAGGAGCTCGTGTGTGTTTTCGCATGTGAACCAGTCCACCTGCGTGTTGTTGTTGGTGTGACTTGGCATGCTGTCACACAGGCCCAAACTCACAGCGTCACACACCTGTCTCACTGCCTCCCTGCAGCGCTCTCAGCTCCGACACTAACCACACATGCATGCTCCTGTCTGGACCAATCACGGCGCAGCTCTGCAGCCAGAGAATGCAGCACATAGGCTCTCCATGAGTTGTGTGTGTGTGTGTGTGTGTGTGTGTGTGTGTGTGTGTGTGTGTGCGTAAGAATGTTTACTGCATGACTGTATGTTTTTCAGCGTACAGACACACACACACACGCAGTCGGTGGTTTCTATGTATTTCTGTCTCTACGTTGTCATCCATCCCCGAGAATCTGTCTGCCTGCATTACACCACTCAAGAGGATTAAAGCCGTCTCTCTCTCTCACACACACACACACACACACACACACACACACACACACACAAACACAAGCCCATGTCATTGCATAACTACACATGCACAGGCACGAGCAAAACCTCCCCCCATCACTACCCTTCTTCCTTCATCATGCACCATGAGCTCACGCCCCCTGCAGGCACCAAAGAGGCGGAGACATGCAGCTTGGTATGGCTTTTTTTTTTTTAAGGTGGTCTCACTTAAGGTGGCGCCGGTCTGAAAAGGAAAATGATCATGAATACATGAATATGTCTGACACGAGTAGAGTAGCAAAAAAATGAAGCATTATTGAGAAAAATGAATGTGTCTAAAGCTGTTTTCTGTATGGATGGAGATGAGAGATATCTTATAATGACATTTTTGAACATACTGTGTTTTACAGGACAGAATAGGGATACATGTAGAACTCCGAGGCACTCTCTTTTAACTACTGAAAAGTCTTGTTTGTGTTAGACCTGAAAAACAAACGCCGAAAAGATGCATTTTGGCATCAAGCCTTCATCAACTCCCTGATGAAGGCACTAAAGGCAATCTAACAGTTTAAAGAGAGTGCTTTTTGTGTTTTCTTATAGTTTAGCTCAACGTTTGTTTATTCTATTGATTATAATAATGTTTTTTCTACATCCCTTCCCCCACACCTGCCTATACATCCACACACCGTCTGATTTTTGTTGATGGCATTAAAGTAGATTCAATTAAAATGTTTAAAATACGCAAATACCATAATTTAATGTCTCTAGGAAAGGACAGGATAATGCTGTTAGCTCATTTTCTTACAGCACAATAGAACCTTTCACTACAATTAGCTTTCAACTAAATAGAACCAAAATGACAATAAACTGTGATTATGTTGTAGAACTCTTGAAAATTGTTTGTAATTGTGTTTCGTTGGCTCCCACAAACATAAAAAGCTGAACCTCACTAAAGCAGCCTGAAAAATCTATTATTTCACTTTCTTTTTAAAGAATAACAAATTACAGTGATGATGTTCATTATGTAAACTATAAAAGTGGTTTATTGTCTCTCTGTTCTCAGGTGGGGAACTACAAACGTGCTGTCAAGAGATTTGACGATGGCCATCGGCTCTGCAACGATCTCATGGGCTGCCTGCAGGAACGTGCCAAGATAGAAAAGGCTTATGGCGATCAGCTAACCGGATGGTCCAAGAGGTGGAGGCAGCTCATCGAGAAAGGTCTGCGTTTTTTTGGAATTGGGTCGATCGGCTAAAATAGCTCAGCAAATGCAATGTCCTGTACACAGTCTCTCAGTTCGCCTCGGCTCAGTTTGCACACTTCGATGTTTAGCCTCCCGTTAATATTTGTTTCCCCAGGCCCACAGTACGGCTCCGTGGAGAGAGCCTGGCTGGCTGTGATGACCGAGGCGGAGAAGGTGAGTGAGCTGCACCAAGACGTGAAGAACAACCTGACGAACGAGGACGTGGAGAAGGTGAAGAACTGGCAGAAGGAGGCCTATCACAAGCAGATGATCGGAGGCTTCAAGGAGGCCAAGGAGGCCGAGGAAGGCTTCAAGAAGGCTCAGAAACCCTGGGCCAAGAAGCTCAAGGAGGTGAGGGGAAGACACGAATCATCCGCATGTTATAAAACACTAAATAAAGCCGTGCAATAACCCGACCTCATCAAGATAATTCACAAATGTGTGCAAGTTCGCTGTGAGGGTATCCGATGTTAGGTTGGTCAGGAGAATGTGTGAAAATCTGTAGATACTTTGACTTCTGTTGGAAGTGTGTTCCCTTGTTTTGTGAGATGAAAGTGAAAGATTAGTGATTAGATAATTAGTGGGAACATCATTTGTGCATCAGTGTTTTCATTTTCTGTTAAGAAACGATGATGAAGACGTGACGTTTGTTGGGGTCCGTACCGAAGAAACATTTTTGCTGTTTGAACAAGATCCGTAGGCCAAGCAGGGCATCTCTGCAGTTCTACAGTGTTTCATTTTAACGCTCTTCTGTCACATGTTTTATCTTTATTTAAACAAAATTAAAGCTTGTGCGATTTGATAATGCTGGGATGTTTGAAGAACCGACTGTCTGCCAACGAGTTTGGCATGTGAATAACAAAAGGTGGTGTTTGTTTGGTCCGTTTTGTTTCCACTGCTCCCTAGAAGACAAAAATAAAATCTGTTACCGCAGGTTTGAGTTTAATTTGAACAGATCTGTCCTAATGATTTCATCTAGAGGCCAAATCTGGAAATTCTTTCTATGGCCGCCCCCGTGGTGGTGTCACTGGCACATTTCCCTGATTCAAAACTTTAAATACGATCTATTTTTGTGTGATATTTCAGACAAAATCTCTACGAGGCGACAGAGTTAGTCACTAATTAATTGTCAGATGGAGCAATCTTTGATTTCAAGCCTAGGGAGAAACTTGTGAGAGTTCTTAGAACTGAGACCTTCTTAGACTTGTTTCTTTAGATTGAAATTTCAATTTGTTGTTGTGGCAGTGCTGTGCTTACGGTCTAGTTAGGTTTAGACAGAAAACTTTGGTAAGGGTACAATAATACAATCATGGTGGGAGATGTCCCTACTTCTTGTCACACATATCCGGAGCACAACTTAAAATTGTCCCGAGGTCTCTGTAAAAATATCCAGCGGCGTGAATGTGAAACGCATTATTCTGAATGTGCCGATTACGTTTGAAATAGAGCGCGCTGTATATGTTCCTTTAATCAAATCGGATCATGAGATACTGACAATGTCTGCGTTTGGACATACAGATGGAGGCAGCTAAGAAAACCTACCACATGGCCTGCAAGGAGGAGAAGCTGGCTGCAGCCCGAGAGGCCAACGGCAAGACTGAGGCGTCTGTCACGCCAGACCAGCAGAAGAAGCTCCACGAGAAAGTGGACAAATGCAAACAGGATGTGCAGAAGGTGGGAAGAGGAGATGAAAGTCTTTTTCTTTTGGACAGTAAAAGCGGGTTTTCTTCATTTTAATGTGATATATTTGGTTACAAGCACAGATATTTGGTCTGATAAGATTGTCAGAGCTTTACAAAAACCCTAAAACCCTTTAAAGATGAGTTATGGTGCAAGCTTAAAGCTAATTTATGTTGTCTGGATTGTCTGAACACATTTGGGATCAGTTAGGTAACAGAATTACGCATAACAAATAAGAACAAGCCAGCTATTAAAATAGAGATAATAATTAAACAAAGCCGGTAAGTTTTGAGCCTCAGTCATCAGTGTGTTTTCCTGTCTTTTGTCTCAGGCTAAAGAAAAGTACGAGAAGTCTCTGGAGGAACTGAACAAGTGCACCCCGCAGTACATGGAGTGCATGGAGCAGGTGTTTGATCAGTGCCAGCAGCATGAAGTCAAGAGGCTGACCTTCCTGAAGGAGGCCTTGCTGGACATCAAACGCCACCTTAACCTCACCGAGAACCAAAGGTGAGCCGGGCCGAGCGAGCCGGTTTTATTTAGGTTTCACGGAGCTGATCGTTGAGGATGGCTGAGTGTGTTTTAACTGATATGAGATTATGTGAGAGGTGAAAAAGAGCTTAGAAATCTTTTTTTTCTCAAGTATTTCTGTGCAAGATCCCATTTTGGTCCGCTGAATACTCAACTGTTTCACAACCGTCTCTATGTGTTTCTTAGCAGCTGTAAGCAAATGTAATTTCAGTGAATAAATAGCATAATGTCTGTATAAACCTCCCAGTGTTACAGTGCGTACCCGGGCGAAAGAGCTTCTTGAGCATGACTGCAAACCGTACCTTTTTACATTTTAATGAGAAATAATCAAATTTCAAACAAATCTTGCCACGCATTAGTTTGTTTGGTCATGTCACATTCGGTACAGTTCACTTTCAAATTGATTAAAGCTCAACACGCTCCTCCGCCAGGCATGCATTTCTCATTAGCGTCGAGACTCACGGCACTAATTAATTGACGATTCAGTCGATGGCGCTCCTGCCAAAGTGGATTTTAGTTCGGAGCGAACGCTTGTCATTTAACGGGCTGTTTTGTTTTGTTTTTTTTAAACCTGCATGTGATGACAAGAGAGACGACGCCCTCTTCCTCCTCAACCCTCAAATAATTCTAAAATAGCTAAAAGCAGAGAAAACGCCTGTGTCTTTTTTCATCTTTAGCTATTTATGTTACAACCGTGAGCTTCTCTGCAAACTGTCACCAGATTCCACTTATGAGAAGACGAATTCAGCGTAGTATTATTAGACTGCTGCCTGTGAATGAATGAATATTTTGTACAACTAGAATGAGTCATATAAATTCCCGCTGAAAAGGGAAAAAAAAAAGCTCAAATCAAAACATTCAGAAACAGCCTTGTTTGTTCGGCTCCATGAGCCGAGGTCGTTATTGTGCAAACCGAGAAAAGAAAATGTAACTACAGCGTGTGCTCACTCCTGCTGGATTCACAGCGATTACGATTGCAGCCTTGAATACATCGATCTGTTTTTCACCCCTCCTCTTTAAAAGGCAGCTCAGTATGTTCCTGGGATGCTGCGCTGGCTCGATTATGCTTAAACATGCCTTCGGGATCGCAGACTATAGCTGCAAAGAGGCATTTTGCTGCACAGGAGCATCTAGCATCCGCCCTCACAAAGCATCTTGTCTTCCAGCTTACCTGAGACTGGGCGTAGAATAAATCATCTTGCTGCAATAACATAATGAAACACGGTCTGCACCCTTTATAATCTATGACACATTGCAGAGATTTGGGAAAACTTCAGCAACATAAACGATGATATCCCTTCGAAGGATTATTAGGATTATCTGGGCCGAATACTTCAGCTGTTGAGGGCTTCGGCATCAGCAGAGAAACTCAGGGAGACACTCCAGTCTTGCCATGACCCGATGTTGGATCTCTCTCAGCCCAGATTTGGAACTACATTGTGGGTCCTGTCGCCAAGTTGGCAGCACCCCCGGGTCTCTTCTGGCGCTTTCATTGTCACTATTTGTTCCATTTTTTTCCCCTCCTCCTCCTCAGCTATGCCACGATATACAGAGAACTGGAGCGCACGATCCTGGGAGCAAACACACAAGAGGACCTGAAGTGGTTCAGCAACAACCACGGCCCCGGGATGCATATGAACTGGCCTGCCTTTGAGGTACAGCATCAAACCTCTCATCTTTGCTAAATGCTTTTATCACTGTGTCCTTTAATGTTGTGTCTTTTCACTCCAATCTGCAGGAATACAACCCAGACCAGGCCAGCGCTCCTCCAAAGAAGAAGAAGCCAGACGGAGCCCCACCCACTCCGAGCACCGACCATGTGGCTCCACCTGGTGATCGTAGCAGGTTAGCTCAGGGAGTCTGTTGTCGACAGTCGCACCGATCACTCTGTTTCATCCGGAAACGTGACTGACATCGCTATTTATTTCTGTTTCGGTCAACAAATCTCATGAAAGGACTAAATCCAGCAATGTGTTAGTTCACACTTCCACTGGTACCAACCATATACACACAGTGCATCTTTATTAATGTGCCATGAATGTATGTTTTTACTTTTATAAAGGAGAAATTATTTCCTAAAAGAGATGGGCACTCTAGTTTTTAGCAATGCTCCTTAGAATGGAGTAAAACGTTCATTTTTGGGGGGTCTGTTTTCAGCTGTGGATGCTTACGAGTATTTACAGCAGCAGGTTGTGTGTGTGTGTGTGTGTGTGTGTGTGTGTGTGTGTGTGTGTGTGTGTGTGTGGGATCAATGCGAAACAAACTACAGCGCCCTCGTTCTTAATAATGAATCTTCCAGTGCAACAGTGAGGCTTAATAATGTGTTTTTGATAGTTACATTCAATCACTGGATCTAAAACTGAGTACATTTACTTAAATGAGTAGATGCTACTTTATACTTCACCTCTTTTAACATTAATCTGACAGCTTTCCTTCCTACCAGTAAATATAACAAATATAAATAACGTTTTTTTGCACATAAAACATATGAAGTTATATGAAGAAAATGTTTTGTTATAAACTAAATCCAAATCCAACAGTCATAGAAGTACAACTAAACCTTTAATTTACTTTTATTTTGATAACTGGTAATACTTGGACACTTGTACTTAAAGCAGAAAGAGACAACTTTAAAATGTTCCCTACTACCAGCGTCTCCCTTGGAGGCTACCGCTAACAGCCCAGCTGCTGTCTGAAGCCAAAAAATAAATAACTGTAAGAATCCCAAACTTGAGCAACAGAAACCCTGATCTCAACGCAGAGAAACACACCTGGTTGTATTAATAAGTAGGCAGGTTTTGTTACTAACTGATCTAGATCGAGTCCCAGTGGTAAGGGCAAAGCAAGGTGTATAGGGAACCGATCTATAGACGGGTGGTGTCGTTTTTCTACAGCCATCACACTGTGAAATCAGTATTTACATCAGCAAAAAAAGTCCACTGCCAGTTTAAGTAGCATGTTCAATCCAGGACTATGTTTTATTTCTGCTTAATTGGAGGATGTGAACTTTTTAGATCTATGGCAGGAAGCGACGAGCTGTTAGTTCAGACTTGCTTGTTAGTTCAGTAGGATCAACTAGTAACACCGGTTTTGACCTTTTCATGCCATTTGCTGACAATTTTGAGGGTCGTTTAACGCCACGTCTCTCCCCTTCCAGTGTGAGCAGCTATGATAAAAACCAAGCTTACTCGACCGAGTGGTCCGACGACGAGCAGCCCACTGCGTTCTCCGGAAACGAAAACGGTGGCAACGGGAATTCGTTCGAAGATGACACCAGCACCGGGAAAGGGGTCCGCGTCCGCGCTCTCTATGATTACGACGGCCAGGAACAGGACGAGCTCACCTTCAAAGCAGGTAATTACCAGCGACCGGATGACACAGGACAGGGGGATTTTTGTCTGCTGTCTTATAATGTGTATATAAAAGGGCCATCACACATCACACAGGTGTTTAAAGACCGCCAACCAAATCCTGATTTCTACACTAAAGCTCCCCTCCTTTACGTAGGATAGCAGTGATTAGTCAGTAATGGTCACAAATTACAGGCACTTGCCACCAATTAACACAAGCTGTTTTGGAAAAAAAGTGCTTTAAAGCCTCACACACCGGGACATGACTAACATGTTTTAAAGACAAGCTTTGCACGGAGAAATAACCATTGAAGAAGCCACAGCTGTGCATCTTCATCTCGAACTCCTCCGGATCCTATTTTTAACCACATTTGGTGTTTTTAAATAACCTCAGCGACATCTGGCATCGACTAAATTGATCTTTAAATCTTTTTTATACCTCCGTAGGAGTGAGTTTCTTTGTTGTTCTTGGGAAAAAAATCAAAAAATTAAAGGTGCCTTCTGGAGTTTTCTTGTAAACAACCAAAATGTGTGTTAGCAGGGAGTGTTGCTCGCCACCTGTCTCTCAACAGTGTGAAGCCACTGAATTGTATCGCATCACTCACGTGTTTGTACTCGAGGATGTGTGTCCTCTTGTGAACAAACAAATCAGGGACCCATTGATAAAAACACTGCATCTTCACGCTACTAGTAGTCATCAGCTCCTCCACAGGGTGCCTTTAATTTTCCCTCACCTTTTATTGTGAGGTGAAACTGGGCTGGCGCCGCCTGATCAAATCCGATTAATTGAAATCTGCACGGCTTCCATTGAAGGTCATGTCTTCTGTATTTTTCCTGTGAATCGCGATAATTAAGTGGCTAATTTTTCGGTATCATCCCTGTTTTCACAGGACCGGTGTTACCTGGGGACCTGCAGTAGTTTAGAATAATTAAGGGAGGGTTGCCTGTGATCTTAATCCGACGCAAATCTGCTGTGTAAATTCAAATGACCTGCCGTATTTTGCCAAACAGACGTCACGTGATGATTTTAGTCCTGTGCTAATCATCATCTCGGTGATTTGGGGTTGCATCCTTTTCAGACATCTGTTTTCTGTTGTCAGACAACTGAATTATTATCTCGATGATGACCTGAGACCGCAGCTCATAATATGTTGAGCGGCGGTCAGCATCTGTCGCTGTGAGCTCGGGTTGTACTGAGTGACAGAGAAGGTGAGCAGCTACGAGAGGCTGTAGCCACAAAGCGTCTGCTACTGGAGCTAAATGAGCTGCTGATGTGTTTATCATTGTAACACTTGCAAACTATAATCTTTATGTGACTGCTGAAGAACACGTGGTCCGCATCTGAAACGCTGACGATACGCACGGCCTTGACATCACACAGTTTACTGATAATGTCAGTAAATTGTGTTAGAATACAGCCTTTGTTTAATCCCGACATGAATAATCCACATGAAATACTGATGATGGTGGTCATTTCTGCATTAAAGAGAAATTTAACATCCCCTGGAAATCAGATTTTTGCTGACCTCCAGCGGTTTAACGTCTTACCTTTTAAGCTTTGATTCACAGGATATCTGTTTCCAGTCTTTAAGCTAAGCAGCAAGATTTTCTCCAGAAATGTCAAACAGTTGTTTAACTGGATGATGCAGTCCATGAAATATGAAAAATCCAAAAATTGGGACCAGGGAGACTTTGACTCATAGTCATCACAATAATAAACATGTCAAAAAGCAACACAAAAAAGTCAGGATGAGCCGAAATGTGGGGAGTGTTATTGACAGGAGTGGTGTCTCCCTCACAGGTGACGAACTGACCAAGACCGAGGACGAAGACGAGCAGGGCTGGTGTAGAGGTCGCATGGACAACGGCCGAGAGGGACTGTACCCGGCCAATTACGTCGAGCCGATCTAGTCACGTTACTGAAAAAGGACACGCCATTGGAGGCAGCCTGAACTGTCCCGTCCAATCGCACCGCACATAGCCAGAGACTTAAGAGCAACACATCCCTTGCCCAACAGATGCGCCAAGCAGTCTTGCCTAAATAAAAACTTAGTAACCTAAAAGACAATATATCAGTATACTATATTTTATCCAGCATTTGGGGTGGGTGGACTTACACATTTAAGAGCAGGAGCAGCAGTTATTCCAGTATATACACACTCAACTATAACATCACAACAGTGCAGGAACACATTGCTTCTCTGTGTAGCTGTATTTAACGTATAATGCAGCCTATTTAAACTTGCAGTGTACTGCAGTCTGTTCTCTTGTGAAAAATGGGAAGATAATATAATCAGTTATGCCCATTCGACAAAGACGAGCTTCTCTAACCTGCATTGTGTATATACGGCGTGATGCCATTTTTGTGTAGCATTCCTAATGCTGTGTGTGGTCAGTCGTCATTCTTACATCGGGAATGCTGTGTAGTGTTTAAAAGTACCACAGACAGTATCCTCTGTTTTCTTTTTTTTCAGTTTTTTTCAGGGTTTTTTTTCAGTTTTTCTTTGTGATTTTTGGTCCAACCTCTTTTCCTGTGTGTGCAGTGCTATGTGTTTTTAACTGTTTCTGAACTTGCATAGCAGCATGTGCTATGCAAACGACTTGCATTCCCTGAATCCTGCGGCCTCCTTCAGGCCACAAACTTGATGCAACACTTTCAACCTACAAATGCAGAGTTCACTTCCCGAGCATCACACGCTTGTGTTTTCATGAAAGGAAGCTTGTTCATGAACTGATCTTACGTTCTGGTTTTGGTTTCCTTTTGTTTTGAGCATAAGTTTTTCTTTCTCTTCAGCATCACAACGTCCTTTGACAATATCATCTCCATTGCGATCTATGGGAAGGAGACACAGTTTTCTGCAGAAGCTTTTCATTCTTGGTTCATTATTCAGGTCTCATTTTAATCCACTACTGCTAACAAGAAACAAGAGTGATGCGTTCCTCAGAACAAAGTCGGATCAAGTCATCTGCAGGATAGGTGGAGGCTTTTGAACAAAATGCCCCATGCCGGGCACTTTTTCTTCCAGAGTGAGGGGCCAATGGAGGCATGGCAATGTGTTACTGTGAAGATCGAAGCCTCTCCAACAGGACATGAATGTACTAGTGTTTGGGCTTGACAAGGGCATGTTGTCTAAACATGGCTCTCCACCGTCATTCGAAGCCCTACCTAGCAAAAAGCACTAGTTATGTGGCCCGTTTCCCTGCTGAGCCAAAGAATGACCCAATACCATCAACTATATGTTTTCTCTCCATGCAATAACTTCACGTATCACATGTGAAACAGCTTCGGTGAAGATCAACTTGTAGCTGCCTCCCAGTCCACCCAAACTTCATTTGTCTGCAAAAAACACTCACTATGACACAGGGAATATTACATTTGTAACCAGTGCTGCACTGCATGTAAGACGGCTCTTACACAGTGCATTACATTTTAGATCTTTTAACTTGCTCCATAGAAAAAAAATAATAATAATTTAGAGCAGGAGGCGCATTTATCAGATGTCGTCTCGCTAACGAGTTGCATTTAAAAAAGAAAAAAAAAAAAAAGAAAAAAATCTCTGATTAGACGGGAGAGATGCTTTTTATAAACGTAGTCGTCCTGAGGTTTTTAAATTTCACAGGACCAACAGCAGTCAGATGTGTTTAGTTCTGTGTCTGGAAAAACAGGATTTGACAGGTTTGGGTCTCACACATGAGGAGAAACACATCACCAGCTCACAAGTTGTGTCTTAGAGTAAGCTGTCCAGCATAGCAAAAAGGACTCCTTTTCATTATACTGTCCCACATTCTTGACGCGTATATATTATATATATATATAGATATATATATATATACACACACACACATGCTGCGCGCAAACACACACGTATTTAACACACGATATATATATATATATATATATATATATATATATATATATATATATATATATATATATATATATATATATATATATACACACACACACACTACACACAAGTTCAAACACACAATCCACATTGCCAGGTTAATATTTTGGGGGGAAAACATGTTCATCATCCAGTGTGTATGAGTTGTGTAAATGTAAACAGAAAAAGAAAATGTAAAAAAAAAAAAAAACCTTAAAAAAAAAAATGCAAGTGATTGACTATTAAGACAAAATGTAGTGTTATACATGTAAATGTGTTTCATTAAAAATAACAGCAATGGAAAAACATATTAAGTAATAGGTACCATATCGTATGAATTTCATTGCAATGGAATTGTCAGTGTATCATAAAAAGCGTGACGTTATCCCACGCTGTCAGATTTGTATATGATGATGTAATTTAAAGATTATATTCTATTGTAACTGTACAACTGTGTTGAGTTGAAAATGAGACCTAACCACGTTGAGGCAGTAAAAAGGTGTACATGTAAATGCTTTTTTATGTTGATGATCTCTTCCTTATGCACACAGGGGGACAGCAGCTCACGTTGTGGAAACCCTATATTAGCGGTATAGAAGATGTATGTTCATAGTTAGTGATGTACTTTTATCTCCTAACTGGTGTAGTGCCTGTTCATCTTGATGTAACAAGAAGTTCATTTAAATATGCATAAAGATGATTATGATCACAGATAATAATGATAGTGATGACAAAAAAAAAAGACCTGACTCAAATTTGTTGTGATGGTGTCAATATTGCTATATTGGTTTGAAAGGGGAAACAAGTTTGTTGAAAAAAAAAAAAAAAAAAGTTAGTGTCCGTGTGTTTTTTGTACGGCCTGCACAAGTGATTCTGAGTTATTGATTCTACTTTTAGAGATGCAGTTTGTAAGATATAGCCAGAAATGCTGAACTGCTGATGTTAGCACGCTAACCAGCTAGCCCCGCCACGTCCTGTCTCGTAGAGGAGATAGTCTGATAGCCTTCCTAGCTTAATAAATTAATAATCTCACAAATTGTAAACAAATGAAATACTCTTAAACTATACAATCATGCACCAATCATGTTGAATTCAGTTTTTCTCCATCTTATCCAAATCCAATACCCCCTAACTAAAACAAGTTTAATCACCTCTTGACTCATCGTAAAGCACACTTCTTGCAAACTCGACATAAATTCGTGGTGATGATGTCCATATTGCAATATTGGTTTGAAAGGGGAAACAAAGAAAAGTTAGTCCTCGTAAGATGTAGCCCGAAATTTAAGCGTCACACTTTCAAATAAATTTAATAAAGTTAGCAACAGGGTGTGAACAGTGCTGTTGATATTGTCTGCTGAAGTTAGCATGCTAACCAGCTAGCTCCGACCCCTCCTGTCTCGTAATACCACTTTGTGCCGATAAGGAGGGAAAGTTCAATACCCTTCTTAGCGCAATAAATGAATAATCTCAAAAAATTGTCAACAAATGAAATACTCTTTTTCATGTTTTCCTTACTAAACTGAAAAATACAATAGTGCACCATCTGAATTACATTTTTCTCTATTTTATCAAAGTGAAACAGGCTAAACTGCCTTTTGACTCACCGTAAAACCCAACATAAATGTGACAAAACTCATCAGCACAGTCCGGTTTGTCTTGATATTATCACCTTTGGGTTGGTCGAAACAAATCCCAAATTCACAGAGTAAAATGGGAAAATATTCCAGCTCCAACCACTGTTTTCTCCCGCTGCCGATGTCCAGTACGACTCTCCCGTCCCCACCTGCCATTTCTCGACATTGCTGAATTCACAGTCTTGGTAAGAGCCAAGTCAGAGTATGTGACTCCCTCTAGGATCCTTACCAACCAAGGTAACCTCTGGGGTGGCTGGCTCCACGGCTAACGGGGCCATGAGCTAATTAGCTAACTGTAGCTCACTGCAGCCGAGGATGGCTAGCAAAGACCAGCAGTTGCCGTTTACCTTTGAATTCTACAAATTACACCTTAAAAGAAGACAACTCTTGGTTATTTCTTGCTTTATTGTAGAGCCTGAACACAAACCAATGACAGAAATGTAAAAATTAAAACGAACCATTAAAATATTCGCTTACTTTGGGATTGCTCTGCAACTTCTTAGTATTTTTGACACTTAAATGGGAATAACCAAGTATTGCTGTTAAAAAGAGAATTTAAAGGAATAGTTTAAAATCTGGGGAAATAAAGATTATTAAATATCATGACACTAAATATGTAGCTTATTAGCTGAGCGCAAAAACAAAATGGAAAGAGGCCCTGCTAGCTCTTTCCTGTCTTCATGCAAAGCTAAGCTAGTCAGCTGTTAGCTCCAGCTACGTATTTACCGTAAAAATATAAAAGTGGTGTGAATCTTTTTTCTCAAACTCTCTGCAATAATATAAATAAGTATATTTCTTTTTCCTTTTTTTCTATATTTCCATTGTTAGGAGATGTTCCTTCGAGATGTTTCCCTTTAAGAAACTAGACATCACACCAAAACATTAATTTAGAACAAGAGTGCTAAAGACAACAAATAGACAAATAAAATAAAATCTAGCAGTGAGAATATTAAAGTAGAGGGATGCTATGATAGGCAGGAGTGCATAGGTCGGTAGGCAGTCTTAACATGGAAATTATACATCAGAAAACAATAAACAAATGAGCTCCAGAGTTCACGTCACTTCCTCTACTGTACAGTATGTCCAGCATATCTTTGGGTCCTCCTCGGATTGGCCGATCCTCCTCCTCATACAGGGTTGACAAACTGGTAGACGAGTCTGCGTGATACGTCGGGCTTCCGAATGATGCCTTTCTTGTAGTACTGGCGTATAGAGCGACTCAGTTTGTCGTAGTTCATCGCCGGGCGGTTCTTCCTGATGCCCCACAGCCTGGCCACGTGAGCCGAGTCTTCTATTTTGAAAATGCCTGCGGACGGAAGAAAGAAATTAAAATATTAAAACTCCAAATCTACGTAATGCACCTTTAACATGTTGACATAAGAGGTGAGAGTTTAAATTGGAGTAATTGGAAGTGTAATTCTCGTTTTGAATATCTGGAGACCGAAAAACTACTTCTGAAACTACAAAAGAAACCCAAATTATACTTCAGCTGGCTGGTGATGCTTCTACATTTCACCATTTCTAATATTCCAGAAGTATTTCATGTTATTGCGACTGAGTTGTGCTAAAACCTGAACGTAAATACTCTGCAAGGATCACCAGACCTTTTTTCCACACTAGGAAAAGCATAGCTGTAAGAACGTCAACGACGGATCTGTGCTAGTTCGGGCGTCTCGGTCTGACAGTGAGGCAGCGTGGAACAGAAACTGAGCCTTCATTCATTTTAATAGTTACACCTCTTCCCATTGTGACTTGTCAACATGTCTTTTCCACAAAAAAACAGTGTAATAGTCACTGTAATTAGTCAAGTGCACCCGTTAAGTGATAGTGATCCACTCGCAGTTTGCTGACAGCGGTTGTCGACGCTCTGCCTCGGCCTCACCTTTCTCTTTGTTGACCCAGCGGATGCAGCGGCTGTAGTTGTGAGGCTTCAGGAGCAGCTCTCGGAGGAACTGCCACAGGTGGATGGGCTGGTTGGGATATTTACTGATCACGTCGGACCAGGAGTCATCATCGGGTGCTGCGGAGTTTTCAGAAAGCAGATGTTTATTTCACCCCACCTTGTTTTACCTCAGTTTTACTGTAATCAGTGGGACAAATTGAAGCTACACTCCTGGAAAAACACTTACCAGATTTGCTGTCTTCTGGTGGGCAGCGCTCCTTCATTGCTGCAGCTAAAGACACAGAAAATAAAGGAGCGATCAAGTTGCAGTTCACACAAAACACAGAATACCTTAAGCCAAGTCTTGAATTTGCCCCTGGTCACACTGCATATGCCTGACAGTCCTCCTGATATCTTCCCTGTAGAGTCTTTTCCCACAGTTAATTGATGTTCTTACCAGATCTCCAGATGTCCAGGTGGGCGTACAGCACGTCTCCAAACTGTGACGAGTGCTTGAAGTCTGCCTCTGTCATGGAGCACAGATCCCTGCCGGACAGCTGCTGGAACATGGTGCTGACCTGCGGCAGTTTGTACAGGTGTTCGGTCCAGAGGAGCCACTTCTGAACGTCCCCACAGCTCCAGTCTAACGGGTCTGAAACGGGGAGGAAACACAGAGACACGAAGGTTTTATTTTTCCTTTACACAGTTTTGACTTTCTGAAAACTGAAAATACGTCCACACGTAGAGCTCGAAGCATCTCTGTGATGGTCAGCGTTTGCTTATACAGGTCACACAGAGGCTTCACTATTGAATTGAGACCAGTTAAAAGTTGCTTCTACTCTGTTTAAAGACTGAAAAGACAAAACAGGTTTTTATCGTTTTACCAATTTTAAAAAAAAAGGACAATATCAGCTAATCCTGTCACTGATCAACATGTGTTTTCACAAAGCTGTTATTCAACACTGAATTTCATCTTGTTGATGCTGATTGTTGACGCTGCATATTCTCTACCGCCCACCATTTCTCTAGCTCAGTTTACCACATCCTCGATTATCATATTAGGGGTGCACATGAAAGGCGTTTAACTCATCAGGCGGAGTGCTTCTCAACCTGGGAAGACAGTGCTGTAATTAACTCCTCCGCTTGAGGTGAGACATGGAGCTTGGAAGAAGTCTGGATTCACCAAGAAGGGGAGGGTCCAACCATTTCCCTTTATTATGGGATCCGCTGTTTTATGAGTTTATCGCGTTATAAAAATTAAGATAACAACTTTTGTTTCTTCTGTTATGACCATTAATGTTAAAAATTTGTCAGTAACATTTGTGACGTTCTCTCCGGCAGCTGGAGAAGACAGTTACAAGCAAAAGAGGAACGTCAGATGAAAGTTATTTTGGCATGTTGAGTATTTAAAGGTGAAATTATATCTGATGAATTAAATAAAGACAGTAAAACACGAAACAAAACCCTTAACAGCTGTCGAAAGATTCAAAAGTTCAAAGAAAGGTTCACATGACTCAACCTGTTAGTGTGATAGGGACAAAGTGGGGGCATAGAGTTTGACTCTAGCAAGAAGATGCTACTCGTTTGTCAGGACGAAACTTCCTCCTCCTGCCTCCCAGTGCTTTCCTGTTCCTTGTTTTCCAACAAACCTAAAGAAGAAGGAGGGGTCATTAAGCAGGTCCAGGCTGTGGTGACAGCTGTATCGAAGGCGATGGGAGTTGCATGGAAAAAAACACGCTCAAACCCGACATATCTACGTCATCTGACTTCTGACAAAGAAACGCCTCCGCAAAATGAAAGAACACACTTCAGAGAAAAGGTCAACCACAGAGTTCTACCCCAATGATTGACAGGGCTGATAATATTGTGATCGAACGAGGCAGCTCCGACTGATTTGAACCGATGACACTGCACTTACACCGTGAACAGGAACCTTTTCCTCCACAGATTTGAGGAAAGGAATGTGTTGATGAAAAAAAACGCCTGTCTCTAGGCTACTATCTGAAGTGTGGCGTTTCATTTTCTGCTGGCATTTCCTCCTCAGAAGTCAGACTTGTGTTGATAGGGTTAGATTGACGTGTGTCTCTCCATGCATCCAACCATTGACCTCAATACAGCTGGTGTCACAGTCTGGCACCGAAGCGAGATTGGGTGAAGTAATGACCCTTCCTTCTTTATTAAGTTCCTCGTGTGTCCCTACATAGTGTGTTTCCTTGTTTGACTTTGTCTGGGTGTGGCGGTCCGCCTCTGCTGATCCACCTGCACGGCCCAACTCCACCCACTTATCGTCAACCAGCAGTGTATCTACCTGGCTCAGTCCTCCAGTCACTACCAAATGGTTCCCCCTTGCTAACAGTGCTGAGGTGTTACAGTATGTTTATTTAGTTTAATATGTTCAACATTTATTTCAAGTACGGTGAACTGAAAAATATGACAAAACTTTAACTTTTGAGTATTCTGAACTTGTTTTGGTTTTACAGTGTTGGACAGAAAAAGACAACGAAGGATTAAAAAGTCAGGATACCTCAACAAGAAAGTCTCCCTTCCAGTTCCTACAGGATAATGAAACACTATCCTCTAATAATATCTTTTGCTTGAGTATGATGCAACAGCACCGCAGGGGGCTATAAATGTGCGGCCTGTTGTCTTTGTTGGGTAAGAATCAGACTGCGATAAAAGCAAATAATCGCACCTAGAGCGTACGATTTTGACGCCCTAGACAATAACTGTGTTCGTAAGAAATGGAGATGATCTTCTGTCAACAGAAACGTTTACACAAGGTGGGCACGGCCACAGATGCTCGGCAGGTATCAGTTGCGTCTCTGTGGAAAAATGATTTGGCTTGTAATGTTTTTTTTTATTAACCTACAACTTCTGCCAACACCTCCTACAGCAGGTTGTTTTGTTTTTTCTGTATTCTGTCCTACCTGATGCAATGTTGAGCAGTTTGCAAGCCGTGTCGATGTCCTTCAGCACTTCTCCCACCACCATGGTCTGGACCTGCTCCAGACAGCGCTCCTCCACCTGACCCTCCATCTCGGACCGGGGGTCCTGGGCTTGGCTGGGCTTGGCTGGACTCGGCTCTGGAGTCCTAGAGGGAAGAGCAGCGGGTGGAGTCGGGGTTCCTATCATCCTGAGCACCCAGGGGTTCTCCTCTGTAGCTAATCTCTCGTAGCAGGGGAGGTAGACCCCCGGCCAGCTGAGCTCAGGCAGCCCAAACAAGCTGCGGGGCGGTTTGACGTCCTCCGCCTCATCCAGCCAGGCCGCCCTGGTGTCGATGTGATGGGGGTGGCTGATGTAAAGAGGCGAGTGTGCAGCGTAGACCGGACTCCCCATGCTTGTCATTTGCTGGAAGGAGAAAGTAACGTTTCCATAAAACATCTAAATTACAGCTTAATATAACATGGTCATAGATTGATAACAAAGAGATAATAGCTAAATGATGCCAAAATGACCTAATTACCAAAGTAGTAACCAGGTAATCTACTTCACTGAAAAATCATTAAAATATCCTGCAGCAAAAGTTCAGCACTTGCCAAAGTATAAAAAACAAAATAAAGGAAAGTTAAAGTTCAAAAGTTCCCAAAGATTTGTCAACAGATTTTTTGGGGGGTCACAGGATCTCCGTAGACAGTAGTCCCTGGAGCAATTAACAGAGGTAACTCTTGATAAAATTAAGCTTTTTATGGCATGTGAAACAGTGAAAAAGAGCCCGTTATCATGATGCTGATTTACAACTGGACTGAAGGTATATAACACCCAGCTGACTCATATTTTCAATAAAAACAAACAACTGGAAACCAGCATGACACATTACAAACACTGCCATCATTTGCATTTTGGAACATAAACAGCACACTTGAAAAACAGACAGCACATTGCATGATGGGAAAAAAGGGATACCTGTGTTTGTGCAGTGATAACCACCTTTTCAGGGAACACTTTGTTTACAGTGATAAATAATGAATTAAAACCTCAAAACCATAAAATTATATACAAAAAGGCTGAATCTAATCTTTTGTACTAATTTACAGTTACAGAATTTGACCGTACTTTTACTGCAGACTTTACAGCAGATGTTTAAAAGGGTATTTTTTGCCATATTTGTCTACGTTCTCTGTCTGTATGTCTGCAAAATAAATATTTCTTTAGAGTGTAGCTTGATATTAACAATGGGGAATATCTATCCAACATGGAAAACTACCAATTCCAGAGCTTTCAGTGGCGGCTTATACTACCAAACGACAACAACGATTTAAGATGAAACATGTTCTAACCTTCAGCAGGTGGTTTGTGTGCTTCCCCAGACATACCCACCATAAAGTGCCGTCAGTGTTGTTGTCATCCACATCTTAACGGATTGACACCTTGTGTGACAGTATCAGCTAACTTCCCTGTGTGACGGAGCTGCATTGATGCTTCGCTGAAACCATACCCACATGCCCAATATTTAAACAGCAGCAACCAAAAGTAAACTTGACATTCGTTCAGTGGTATTTACTTTGCTGTAACTGCACTTTGAAATGAGGAATCTGTCATTGCAGCATCGTCAGCTGGAGCCTTTTGCGACTGTTAATCCCATCGAAGCGATTGTTTGTCCTTCGCTGCGTTTTAGCGTGACTCAAAAAAACCCCACCAGCGATCCAGAATCTGCACGAATTCACTTCAGAATGTCTCATTAAAGGGGCACTATGTTGTTTTGGGAGAAGAAATTCAAACTCAGAAATACAGTATTTGCAATATAAACGAGATGATAGTATGAACTCTTTTGCATGACTGAATAAACAAGCTGTTCTCAGATGAAAATAACGTTCCCAGAACACTGTTTGAAGCTAGAACGGCGGCAGGGTCCGCCAAACATAAACAAAGTGAAACAGTATGACATTGCCCTTTAAGTTCAGTTTGTGTATTCAGACGTGGAAACAAAGAGAGTTTGTTTATTAAGTTTGTTTAGGCATAAAAAATAATAATCTGTCGAAGATCTTTCTCTTCTAATTAAAATTTCTTCCCTTAAAACTACAGACTGCACCTTTAATCTTTATGTTTGGACACATGCCAAACGGGTTCAGCCCATGTGAAATTCAGCCCTTATCGTCCATTTTTTTCGACGTCATTCAGCAATATCAGAGAGCAATCAACTCCACCTTCGAGATAGTGAACAGAGATAAAAGGAGGACGATCAAAGCTTTGAAACTCAAAATGCGTTTTACTGTAATCCCAAAAAAAAGCATGACGTAATCAGTTGCAATCACAATGTAACGCACAATGCCTTTTAAAAATGTCAAGCGCAACAGGTCAGTGAGACGGATCACAAGTCAATTGCAAAAGAAAAAAAGCTAAAGGGGTGGGACACATGCAGCGCAATATGTGGATAAAGGATAAGAAGCTGGGAGCGTATTCATCATGGTGTGAGTAAGAGAACAGCTCACCGGGCTGGGAGTGGCCCCCCGTGCCAGTTATCCATGTGACAAAATGACACCTGTTTCAGTTTAAAAGTAAAAATGATCATGCATCCATTTTTTTTTGCCTCCTTTCACATGAGTAGACAAAGCATTGTGCAAACCGGTCCCCCGTCCATAACATTTCCGAAACAACAGCACATGGCGCAAGGTGGTGCGATAACAAACTTCTCAGTGAGCTGGACTGCTGCAACAAAACGAGGTTAGAGGTCTGTCCTCTGCAGAACTGAGAGTTTTAAAGGATGAGTTCACAGTCACAGTTCAGTCGTTATCTACCAATTGTCATGCTGATGGACAACTGGGGGAGGTCGCAACTGTACTGAAAAGTCATTATTTACACCCTCGATGCGCGTTTGATATCTGGAGGGTTGGATTAAACCGGAGCTGCTTCACGTTTTGTTGGTCCCCATCTGCCTCATTTGTATACGAGAATGCTGCAACGCTGTTTTGCTGTGAAGCTTCAGAAGTGTTTGGTGGATTACTTTGTGGAAAGTTTAATTTTTACCCTTTTTTGAATTTACCCTTTAATGTGACAAGAATACCAACAAATCTAAAATTTGAAAAAAGGTCAAAAGGGAGGAACGGCAACTAAAAACACCACTGTGAGGCCTACATATCTCGACACATGCTCCTCGACTATAGCTTTTTATTTCCTCGCCTCCGGGGGATGAGCAGTTTAGATGTTTAGCGGCAGTTTAAAAACTCACTCTTCTGGATTATCCTCTCTCCGTGTCTCTCTCTGGGACAAATGTCTGTGTGTTCTGTGCTGCCTCAGTGACATCAGCAAGCTCGCCAAAAAAGAAAGTCTGTTGTTTCGTGGACTTTTGTTTTGGACGCTGTGTTTTACACCTTGTTAAATAGCAGCCCAATCTGATAGGAGAGGCATTAGGCAGATATGAGAAGCTGTGGCCATTCATCGGCCGCCTGCATTCCACTGTTCTCTGGACAAAAGCTGTTCGATAACACACCTTCACGAGCTGTTCTGTGTCCAATCAGCAAAGTGACTAAGTCTGTGTTTTGCAAAGAGAGAAACAAGTAATGTCCCTGTTTCCAAACATGGATTTATTCTCATTAACGTGCAACCAATTATTAACACCAGGTTTGTAAAAAGTGCCCTAGAGACGTTCTTGAGTAAAAGTAAAGAAATTGTGCTGAAAATGTCATCATAAAAGTAGAAGTCATACATGTAGATAATGCTTGAGTGAAACTGTCAAAGTATCTGATCATACATCAAGTATCAAAAGTACAGGTAAAAGTAAATAATTAGTATATTCTATGCATCAACCAATTATCAGCCTGACTGGTTCTTAGAATGATCAGAATAATAAGATAAGAATAAGATCAATGTATTTAAAAATGTGCTGCTGTGGCTCTGATGCAGCAAGCAGTCCTCAAAGTAACTAGTAACTATGTAAAAAGTACAATATTTGCCTCCAAATCGAACTGGAAGTATCATAAGTAGCGTAACATGGAAATACTTAGGCAAAGTACAAGTACCTCAAAATTGTACCTAAGTGGAGTACATGATACACACATTATCAGAATATTACTTGGGGGAGAACACGGTTAAAGAATCGGAGCGAAAGTCTCTTCTGGCCAATAATCACAGCTGGTTGTCGTCCCTGTCATGCTGCCCAGAAGAGTAATGGAATGTAAATTAAGTACATTTACTCAAGACCTGTGTGTTCAGCAAGTACAATTCAGAGCTTGGGTCAGAGATTGTACTTCCACTCTGCTACATGTTGGAGAAAATGTTGTACTTTCTACTCACTCATTTGTTTGATCGTTTTAGATGCTAGTTTCACTGCAGATCGAAGCTGCATCAGAGCCAAGTATGTTTTAATGAAATTCCCAAACATTTATAGGCGACTGGATATTTAAAAAAAAAAAAAAAAAAAAAAAATAAGCGGATTCCAATAAGAAAAATGCTGAATATTAAATCAGTTAATCGGCCAGGCCATTAATCCGTAGTACACAGTTTAAACACACGTGAAAATAAATTACTTTTACCAGCACGTTTCATACTTAAATATGTTCGTAAGCGGAACATTATGCATGCCATATCAGATACTTTTACTCGAGTACTCTTGATGTGGGCGACTTTCACTTCTGCCAAAATAATAACACTTTAACATCTTTAATTTCACCCAAGTATGATTTTTATGACATTTTCACATCACCACCCAGAGAGCACCTGACCTGTTGCCCAATCTATTGCTATATTTACTCGAGTAAAGTACCTAAATACTTGTTCTGTGACTGGGAACAGAGGTGACAGTTGCAGGCAACATAATAAAAGTGGTGTAGTAACACTAATGGGCTTGTAGTAGGAGGTTTCTTTGAGATGTACCGTGGACTGCGGTCTTACCTTGTCAGTGTTTCCGATGCGGAGGCTCTTCTCCTGAACTGCTCCCCTCCTTGATCTGACGTCAAGGTGCTGCGGAGACTGTTAACTGGTTTGGCCCTCAGGTGAGGATGTGCTGATGCTGTCAGCCTTCTTGTCCACTCGCCGACCGCAAAACACTGTTTGACTTCTGGCCCCTGAGCAGCAAGACTGATTTGGGCCACGGTGCCTTCGTGACATATCAGTTCTGAAGGTAAGGGTGTGTCCCCACCGAGGGAGGCTGCTCTGAGTGCACAGTGAATAATGACTGGAGGCAGTTATTCAGATGGAGAGCTCATAAGTCAACATGACACCTGAGTGAGTCTGAACAGCCTGGAGAAGCTGTGGCGGGGAGGGGGGTCCTGAATTTTGTTTTCCAAAGAATAACAGTAACTGGGAAAAATTTCCAAACTTTGTGAAGATAAATGACAAAACTAGTTGTGACCAGAGGATTAAATCTGATCTCAAACGAGGTGATGCTGTTTACAGTTCAGGCCCCCGCGGGAGGGAACTCCAGCTCAGTCACACTTTCATCATTAGAGGTCTTTACTCTTGACCAACACTCCTCACTGTTAGAGGATTATCATGCTGTTTGCATACAGCAGCTCAGCCTTGAGTACTTGAGGAAAATGAAAGTAATCGAAGAAACTTGTCCCAAATAGTCATCTATGGGAGAGAGGTGTCCGGATGTACAGCGACACAAAGAGGCGAACTTTAGTCCTAATGTGTCAGGATGAGCTGACAGACTCAAGATCTCAGGTTGTGTTTATCGTTGGCTCGATTTCAACTCATATGCCACCAGAGGAAGGCAGGCCATGTGGGGACACACAGGAGATCTGGAGCATGACCCGTAATATCCATAAAATATCCATAAATCACCCACGGCTGAATAATAGTGGGAGATTGTTTTTGAAAGGTTTAAAGATTATTATCTGGGAAAGCTGAATAACTGGTACACAGGGCGAGAGAGAGAGAGAGAGAGAGAGAGAGAGAGAGAGAGAGAGAGAGAGAGAGAGAGAGGGGGGAAGAGAAAGCAGGAGAGTGCAAATGTTTGCTCAAACTAAACAGTGGTGTTGAAGTATTCGAAAGAGCTGCTGCCGTCGGTATCCACCCACACACTTCACCTTTAAGAGCCTTCTTTAAGACTATAACCTCACTGGAGCTTTTTAAGTCAGCTGGACCTTAATGTCGCCGTGCCTGGTTTATATTTTGCTTTTCGGGCTGTGAAAACTTTCAACCCTAAGCAAAAAAATTGTCAAGCGAAGGAGCCGCTGCCCCTCAGGCAGACTGCAGCTGGACAGAGCCGTTGACTGACAAAAGAGGGTCTCACAGGCGGAGGGGGCTCCTCAGACCAGTACACCTCCAGGCTAACTCGTGAGCGAACGACTCTTTCATGTGCAAAATGAGAAGAAGACTTTGTCACGACGAGCCCGCTAGAAAAAAAACCCGTCAAGTTTTGAACCACAGTTGCTGTTTTCTTCAGATAACAACTTTATCGCTCATCGCCCGCATCTCTCATTTTTAAAATTTTTACTATCATAGTTATTTTGAGTACTGACAGGAGGGCATTTTGCAGCAGTTAGCCTTGTTGCTTATTGTTCAACTCCACAGCACAGAGTGTGGCTTTGCTATCTGGTGGGCAGCTAGAGATTCATAGAAAACGTCAAAAATAAAAAAAACCTTCCTAGAAGAAGATTTTGAGAATCCTATTTGCAGTGTTGGGGCTCGTTACTCAAAAAAGTAATATATTACACATTACACATTACTCTCAAAAATAGTAATGCCTTACATTACATGATTACTGCCTGGAGAAAGTAATTAGTTACATTACTCGTTACATTACTCGTTACATTCTGTCTTGGCGTCTCATTCATGTTATATAGTCCACGGTTCCTTAGCAACAAGATTTGTGTGTGCGTGCTGTCTCTGTAGGTGCTTCGTTAAGTTTGAGGTAGTGTTAGCAGCGGTGAGGAGAGGTTTCCAACACGGGCAAAGTGCACCTTACAGTCAAGTTATTTTCCTTACCTTCAACAAATTCAAAGTAATGTTTGTATCTGTAACCCTCCAGCCTGCCCCAGCCAGCGCCCCCATACACACACCGGCCTGTCGCCTGCGCAGCCGCGCGGGAGGGGAGAGAGTCCAGCACTGCTGCAGAGGAGCCGTGGTCTGCGATTACTATGAGCAGCATGTAAATTACAATATAATATATTTCTCGCCTTTCCCCCGATGATCTGAATAAGTCGCCAGATTTGTCGCTCGTAGCTTTTTAGAAATGAAGTCGCTAAGAGGGTCTGAAAAGTCGCCAAATCTAGCGTGAAAGTCGTCAGATTGGCGGCCGCCCCCCCAGCCCGCCGTGTGTGATACGTGCGACCATGCTGTTAAAATTGATTAACCTAGCAATGTAACGTAAGTAACGAGCTTGGCGAACTGTAATGTGATTACTACATTCAGAAGAGTAATGCCTTACACTACTTGTTACTGAAAAAAGTAATGTGATTACAGTAACGCGTTACACCCAACACTGCCTATTTGTGACTTGCACACCTGTGATCTATAAACCTCAAATCTTCTTAAATTGACGGCACCTGTCTTGTGTTTTTTCTCCTAAAACAATGCCGGCACAGATGCACGTCACTGAACGAGATCACGACGATGGTAGAAGTGATTGGAAAACAGGCAACACGCGCTATTGTGCTCCAGGTGTGGCTGTTTGAAAGAAAAATGATGACGGAAGGCAAGTAGATTATACAAAATTGAGGCCCTAGATGCACACAGAGCGCATCACATTAATGTGTTTCATAAAATAATAACATTTAGTTATGAAGTAGCATCCGATAACATTTATTCTCCCTCCTTGCAAAGCCGCTGTAAATCCACCAGCGACTAACCGTCCATGCCCTTTGTGAAATGCATCATTTACCTAAAACAAATGTATAAAAACTATGCGGAGTAATGTGCAGGAACATCTGGTGAAGCTCCTGGATGTCAGTGACCTTTAAGTCATTTCCACTTTAAATACAAAAACATCCTCTCCCAATGCAAACAGATGGCAATCTGCTATATTTAAGAGTAGACTACATGTTATCTCACGTATCCCAAGGACTGAAGATACGACTTAATGTGGAAGTTTAACTCTTTTTACATCTGTGGCACTATTTTATGTAATTGATTTTTACTTCATTCATTGAAAATCTTCGAACTGTGTCGTTTATTTGTTGTTTTAATGACTCGTCTGTGAAGAATAACCTAAATGGTGTATTGAAAGTCTGCTCCAAGACATTTGGAGCACAGTAAAGAGAATTGTGCCCCCTCAACAGGACCACCTTTTTTCTCCCAGAGGGGGCACGCGAGCAGAAGGAATTATGAGCCAAGCTAACCATATTTGTAATACACCCTCAGGCTGCTGTTCTAATCTGTCCCTATGGAGAAGAAACTCTATAGGGACTCCTTCATTTGGCAACACTTTCTTATATATATATATATATATATATATATATATATATATTTTCTGAGTTGTGTGTATTGACCGAGTAAGCTGCAAATGAATTGCCCTTCTTGGGACCAATAAAGAAACAAAGACAAACCTACAAAGCAAAGCGACATCTAACCATAACTGACGACTGATGAAATCAGTCTGGAGATCTATAAAAATGTTAACTGTCGATTCTGCTGCGCAAACATGACAAAAAAAGTTAGATTCCAGTGATAATTTAATCATACAAACATTCATCAAACACACGGGAAAAAAGCTTTCATCTGTTTGCACTTCCTCACTCTCATAAATGTGCTGTTGTACGAGTCTGTAGCCAACTGATTCACTCTGCAATCTGGCCTGTGGAAAAACTTCCGAGAGAAATTACACAAAGAAGAAAAAGAAAAGAAAAAAAAAACGCACTCTGCCCTCCGTGACAGCAAACACCTTCGTCGGCAGAGAGAGATATTTATGATTAAACATCGGACAATGTTCTGTTAAACAGCAAGGGGGGTGGCAGGGGGGCCCAGAGATACACCCGACAAGTTGTAGTATTTATTGGCTGGTGTTGTCGTGCTGTCACAGCTCAGTAACCCCGGGGCTTACAGTTGGTACCTTAATGAAAAAAGGGCTGTTTATCTGGTGAGATGGTCTTAATGCCGCAGCTGTAGATGACTGATAAAAATCACAAATGCTTCGGGTCTTAACAGTACTTGTGTTGGAGGAGAGCACACACAGGCCCTGTCGCCGTGCATGCATCAGCCAGTTAGTGCAAGTAAGTATGCAGTAACAAATACTCAGCACAACGTGATTCCGGCTTTTTTGTTTTTTCTTTTAGTAGTTTTGCTGGTGCGGTCGAGTTTTGAATCTGAAACTATTAGACAGGATTGAATTCTTTTTTCTTTTTTTTTTAAATGTGTTTAAGAAGCTCATCGATGTGGAACATTTAACAAAGAGACACGGAAAGTTCATAATTATTACAATTAATTCAATGCAAATGTACAATGTCGAGTCTTTGGGTTAATTAAAAGAAAAAAAAAATGTTATTATCTTCTTCTACATTCGTCAAATACATTCAACTTAACATGATTCAAGCAGGTCCGAGACAGCTTTAACGTTGAAACTGAGAGCGGGGTGACAAAAAACACCTGTTTTCATAATGTGAAGTTCATGTGGCTTAACTACAATATCTGATGCCATACTGTGCATAAATCCTGTTGTCATGTAAAAAAACTTAGCTTGAGACAATGACTGGGAAAATACTGCATTGATACCAATAATGGATACTCTGCTAATATTTTTTCTTATATTTCAAATATGTATGTCTATATGTGTCAGCATATTCTTGGGCCTGAAAGATATTGATATTGGCCTTTCATTGATAAATATATATGTCCGTGGATATGAAAACTATTATTTTTTTTACAGATTATAATGCAGCGAAAGATGATTTGGCTCATTTAAAACTATTAAAATCCAAGCGAAGTTTGATTTTTCAGTGCATTTTAGATGATAAGGTTTTATTGTTATACTGTAAAATATCCTTAAATCTGTTTACACGACTCTGTCAAAAGTGTCACTGCAAAAATAATGTGTGAAACTGGATTTTTTTTTCCCTCACTTATATCAGCATCGGCCCTACAAACCGAGTATAGGTCGGGCTCTACTCGATGTTGTACGTGGTGAAAAAAACGTCCATCTCTCGCAGAAGTCTTTAAGCGTTCCTGCTTAATCAGATTCAGTTTCATTAAAGTTTCTTGTTCTTTCCATTTATAATATGTTACTTAAAAAATGTTTGACTACAGAGGGCTTATAGAAGTTGTCTAGCCTTAAATACATGATGCAAATTATATAAGCTACACTGAAAGAAGAGTTTTGTTTCTCAGCACTGATCTTATCTTCTGTTTGTTAAGAGTAATGGCTGACTCCCTCCAGTGGAGAATACCTGCACTGCATTTGAAACTGCAGGTATGATGACAGCAAAGAAAGGATTGCCAAAAATGCACAAGACATGATTTCCCAAAGAGATGTCACATTTCCCTTGTCCATTAAAAAGGGTACATTTAAAATTAAGATAAAAAGATTCAAATAAACAACGATGTCCTATGTTTTCAGAGACGCCCGAACTGTTAGATTTAGTTACAGGGAACCGAATCAATAACCCAAGAGTCAGAGCAGAAACTAGAGAATCAGTTGGCAAATTAAATGGCTTTTCCTCCAAAGTCTCTCTTTCTGTTGCAAAATGCGCACATATATCCACACAGTTTCACAAATACACACTCCTGTCATTGTTACATTTGCACCCCGACAACTAAAAAGAAAGAAAAATAAAAATCTGAAAAGTTATCACTCAAAAGACTCATAGCACTCTCCTTTTTTTTTTTTTAACTTAGCATTCACACGTGCATACAGTGGGTTATGGGATGTTGAGCTGCACGTCGGGAGCGTTGGCCTCTGGTTTTTTTTCTCAAAGTGTAGCCGGACTTTGCATAAAGTGTTTTTGAATCTCCACACTCTCCGCCAGCTACTGATAAAGCCTCTTCTTTCTCTCATTGGTGTGACAGACTCCAGAGGTACGGTTTAGTGCTGCTTCACTATGACAAGTCCCATGGTTTAAGAGTGCCCGAAAGGATAGGGTTCCTGTATACCCTGTAAGGAAGCAAATGATTGAAATAAACAGACAAGCAGGGATGCGGGACAAGTAGAAAATTGACTTAATGAGAAAAAAAAAAATACACAAGTTCAGCGTGCCTGTGGAAAACACTGCAAATATAGACCTTCATTCTACTTTCACATACACTCTTTTTAAAGTCAAAGTGGTGGCTGTAAAGATTAAACATGGTGCTATTTGATGTATTTGTGCACATCTCTGCCTTACTCAATCGTGTTTAGTGCTAATTAGCTTTTATTAGCATTTTAACATGCGGCTCAAATGACCACCGTGCTTGAGTACAGCCTCACAGAACTTCTATTGTGGATGAAGACTCTTAGAATCTGTTCAAAGTATAAAAAGGGAGCTGTGCACTTATATGCAGCCTTGAGCAATGTTTTCTGTGAAAGGCTGATGAATATTTCATCTAAGCTCAATAGACACATTTATGTTCAAGAACAGATTTAATAGAGAGATATTCATCTAAGAGTTGAGGTTGAGAATTCTCCTTATCATTTATGTTTTATTCATAGATTAGATCTAATAGTTGTTGTTTTTTATTATTATAAAAAGGCTTTTAGATATTTGAGCTGCTGTCATTTTGATGCTGATGGACATTTGAGAAGACTAGTATGTAAGAAATCGCCTTTGATTTGTCTTACCTGGTTATAAGAGACTACTGATAGATTGCTTTGTAGACTGTTTGCTACTATATCCACAGAGTTGTGTGAAAGTCCATTCTGATCTTGCTGCAGCTCGTTGGGGTTTCCCTGCCAATGTTCCTCTGCGACTCTATGACCACTGGCATCGTGGAGGCTGTTGTTGTTGCTGTTTGGGCACTTGCTCTTCTCTGGCGAGGCGAAGGGGTTGTAGTCTCCCTCCACGTGGCGGTGAGGCTGTGTGTTGAACTCGGCTTGGAAAGAGGAAAGCTGCTGTGTGACGCCGAGGAGACCTCCTACCTCCACACTCAGAATCACCCAAATGACATCTGTGAAAAGAAAAAGTGTTACAATGAGCAAACATTGTCTCAGACCTACATGTCTGTCATGTCTACAGCTGCAACACAAACTAACCAACATTACAAAAAGATTATGTTTACCAGTTACTGGAAAATGAGCGCCTGAAACAACATTCAGATCATATAAAATAAAGCTGGACCCCACACGCGATATCCCAAGATTTGAAACGCTTCAGGTCTACAATTCTTTTCTCTCTTACAGCCACTTGGAGACTGATGGTGTTAAATGAGGAATTATCACTGGGAACACCTAAATGAAATATTAAGGGCAAGTATAATTTCTAATTGAGTATCCCTACGCTGCTTCATTTCAAAGTAGCCAAGTCTCGAGGGACTTCCGGTTGACATCCATCATACACATTGAGCTTACAGGAGGACATAAATCAATTTAATGAATGACCGTTAACTGAATTAGTGCGTGGTAATAGAATGACTCTTAATAGTTTTTACTGAAGGAAACGCATACAAAATTATGCAGTGCTTAATCTTCTGCTGCTGCCTACTACTGCTCCTGCTGCTAACCACGGTACTCAGCTGGATATTTGCACGTCAGCAGCTCCGTTCAAAACAAACGATAATCTATTTAAAAAGAACAGTCAATTCGGGTCAGAGGCAATAATTCAATCAGGGCACATAAAATGATGGCTACAGTAATTCTACAGCCCCATAGTAGGGATGATAAGTTGTAATGTTGATGGGGCTGCTCTGCCTGGGTAATGTCAACGTGAAGAAACATTGTTTTTGATATTAATGGTCCCTAGATCAGCCTCCGGCTCAGCGCGAGGCTTTGGGAGGTGAGCTACCCGTCCTCCTGCTGCCAACAATGGGTAAAACTGAGTAAGAGACGCAGCTGGGTGTCTCCGGAGTGAATTTGTCCCAAAGGTCAGTTTTCCTCACCCTTCAGTGCCATTAATGTGTGTATGAAAGGCCAAAACGCTACGTTCTCTGAATTACCCATGTCAGTGTGGATAGGGCTGTAGTTATAAGGACGTGATTATTGAACGGCTGATTATCTTTTAAATCATGAAACTCTGAAATCAATAAAAAAATGTAATAGTTTGATTTATCCATGATGTTCAAAACATAGTTAGGAAGCAAATCCTCACATTTCAGAAGGATGAATGTTTGGAACCCTTGCTCTAACATGACTACAACAATCAATGAATTATCACACTATTCGGTCTATTGGCTAATTGAAACACTGACTAATCATTTCAGGCCCTTCAGCATATGTACTGAAGAAACAATTTAAATTCACGTTTGTTTGCAATGTTAAGTTTTCTACCTCACCTCCATAGTAAAGTCCGGTGGCTGTGCACATTCTCCACTGGCCCTGATACATGCCAGGAGCCACAGGGCTCTGCATCTGCACACTGACATCAGCCATTTCCTGAGGGTCTAGAGACCGCACCATCACCATGTTTACATGACCAAACTGATCTCCTCCAACATACTTCAGACAAACCCCGGGAGGCCACGATTCTGCACCTGGAAGACACACAGACAACCGTGCTGAACTCAACATGACATGCGTGTGATTATTTTTCATTTACGAGGTCTGGCGTCAGCTCTGTGTTCTCTCAGATTAGAATTATGTTATCCGTGAAGACTTGCCTGTGTTCTGTATCCTCCAGGTCTTTGTGAAAGGTGTGTCTGGTGGAACTGATTCACCCTCACCAATCGTCACGTCCCTCACAAAGGACATGCATGGTGCACTGATGTTAGGACTCTCAAAGTCGTAGTAGGCTCCGATGGCTGCTTGTAAATTCCTGGGACAAAAGAGGGCAGAAATCCAGGTGCTCAGTACATATCAAAATTGGAGCTTGACATAAGATTTGTGTCAGAGGAACCCCAGGATTCAACAGCAATTTTAATCAAAATATTGTTGAACATCTGGCTATGGCCAGGTGCAATATCCAAATTGCAAGAGGCTGCAACTTTTTGAGAAAGTTGCAGAGATGTCCTGGCCTAAAAGTCTTGTTCTTCAGCGGTCACAATTTCCCAAAGCCTACAGTGACATATTCAAATTGTTTGTTTGATCGGCCAAGAGTTGAAACCCCAAATAAAGTAAATTTACAATCACATTTGACATATAACACAGTCAATTAAATGCCTGCCCTTAGTAGCGCCAGACCGATATTTGGCCTATCGCAGAAATGTCAGTTTTCCCTCCCTAATATCTGTCTCAACATCAGGCCCAAAAATCAAGTATGGGTCAGGCTCTAGCTCTTAACATATCCCATGAGTTTTGGCTAAAGGCATACAGCCAACGCACCGTGGACCCTTTAGTTGCTAAATGCTATGCTTACAAAATGATTAGGGGTAGGCCAATTCAGCATTTTTTCATTATCGGTATACAAGACTGGTAGATGAGTAAATTGTACTTAAATGTATTTAATCCCTGTGAACCCAAATACCGTTCAGTCTCCCTGATTTCTAATAATCTGTGTCAGCAGCTAAAAACAATAACTGTTTTTCATTAACTTTGGATGGCTCACCTTTTTAGGAGTGAATCTGGCATCCCTCTGGAAATGATATCTATTCCACAAGAGTCTATTTTTAACTAAAGGACTGCCTTCTCACTGTGATAACTGTGTTTAAGTGGTTTTGGTTAGAATGCACGCGTTTTGCAAAAACAACTTAAGATACCTGCAGATCCAGAGAGACTGCCAATGGGTGCTTCCCCTGACATGCAGGTCATCCATAAACCAGCAGCTTTTTTATTTTTAGAAAGCCCCCTTCGCAGAGGAGCTATTACACGGCATCACGTGATGCTACTACAGCCTGCTCTGCCCCCACGTCTTGTTATCTTCCACAGAACTGCAGAGGCTTAACACTGCATGTGAAAGATATATTTAAGGGGAAAGTTCCAGGATGACCTTCTCCTCCCAGTTACCACATTCATTTTCGTTTTTACTCAACGAATTTGCACTGCTTACTGTTTTTATTTTCGAAAACAATCACATCCAGAAGCACTGCTGCCATCTCTTCTCAGCAGGTTAAAAAACACATATGAATGTTTTTTTTAGTCCAGGCAGGGCGAGGTAAAGATTTGCCAGGCTTGCTTGCACAACCACTGTGTGAGCTTTACTCTGTTACGTAATAAGCAGTGGGGATCATCACGGTGGCTGTGGTCAAGGAGAGACAGACGTAACGTAAACGTCTGATCATCTTGACTATCGATCATGAGAAAAGAATGTCTGCCCTCACATAGCAAAAGAAAAACACCACAATACCCCTTTGAGAGAGTAGTTACAAACTTTTAATTATCCCTTCAGCTGACTGACAATCTAGCTAGCTAAAATTGTTACTACCTAGCTTAGTATAAAGTGGTGTCTACTCTGCTAACCTGTCAGCTCCTTGACCCAACCGTCAAAACATTCACGTAAAATGTCTTTCGTGTGTTTTTTACTCGACTGTCACACTCGCTTGGAGACGAATTTGTGTTGCAAATACGAGCATTTTTATCAGATATTAACACCCGCTTAGCTACCTTCCACTGTGAGCCTGACAGGCAATCAAAAGTCGGAGACACGGTGACTCAGCTAACGCTAGTTACGTTACTACAACGTCGTTAGCTGTCATTGTGCCCACGTTTACATGCCTAACGTAAACGCTACCACTGTGTCACGACGACGGATAACACGTCCCATGATTTCCTTCACTCTTTACCCCAACGAAAACATGTCTTTAAAGCGAGAAACCTGGACAGAAGGTCCCTAAGCACGTTATCTATTATCTAACATAACCCCGCACAAGCAGGCCAGACGAGTCACCGAGCTCACCAGTTGGTCATGTCCAGAAAGAAGGCGCATCCGGCGGGGTTTAGCTGAAACCCGAGGAGCCTCTGGAATTCCGATATCAGGATGTCTTTGTCCGTTGTACCCATGCAGCTGAATTTCTGCATGAGCTCCTGGTCCAGGTCCAGGTCCAGGTCCATGCCCTCCATCGCGGATTCGCCTGGACAGAAACTGGGGCTTCGCTCCTAATTTAGTCCGAGGCCTCGACTTGTCATAACAAACTCGACGACAGGGCCGAGTGCGCATGTCACATGATTGTAGTCCGTGTGTAGTCAGCCTATGAGCCGCAGGCCTGCTGGAGCCAACACAGCACTCACCTCTGCCTGGTACACAATTACATTTTGGCTATATATCTTTGTTACAGCATAATTACATGTAATCAAATATATGAATAAACGATTTTTAATTTTAAGTTTAAGTTTTTTTAAGTTCATTTTTTTGTTTTTTAGTCGAGCTGTCAGTGTTGGGAATATTTTTTGGATTGAACAAAAAAGAAGAAATAAGTAAGCTGTTATAAACTTTTTTTTTTTTTTTTAAATATCTTTAATTTATTCCACTGAATGTCAGTAATTCTAATGCAAATTCAATTTGTCGTCATACCTTTTGAGCAGGTCAGATAAATTGTCAAATAAAATAATTATTACACAGTTAATATTGCCTTGTCTTTTCTCCTTATGAAGACTGGATACTGCAGTATCTTGGGGTGGCTTGACTTTTGTTTCATGTATTAATTTCTAAGAAGTAGATTGTATGCAATGTTCCACAAGTATATCATCAAACTATCAGAATCCAGAGGGGATTTTTCAGGTCAGGTACAGGATCTCATCCCCTGAGATTAGTGTCTAGATAATGAGAATCAGTTAATAAGCATATATTGTGCTTTTTACATGTTATTGTCTTCTTTATCCTTAAGTGCTTAAATAAAACCAATTAATCAATGCTATAAGTTTAATATTTTCAACAACAAAAAAAGATATGTGATAATAAGTAAATCGTTTTAAAAAATGATGGCTAAAGTTGATTTATTTCGGTTGTCACACACTATCATGGCTTGAATAGAACAGAGCCATAGTAATAGGAAACACCTGTGCTTTTCCTGTTATGATGTGAAAATGTCTGCTGCAAAGAATATAATAATTCACAGTACACTCAGACTCCCTGAGACTACCTGATTAAATACAGTTACTAACACACAACCGTCTCTTTGCAGTAACCAGTACACAGATTTTTTATTTTTATTTTCCTTATGATCTATTTTAAATATAGGAGAAATTGGGAAAAAGGTCAAACAAAATTATCATTATAAAATAAAATGAAAATAGATTGAGGCCATACATTGGTGACGTAATTTTCTAATAATACAGAGAGGGACTTAATATAAAGTAGTATTTGTGGTAACACGTGAAGATTGGGTGGGTTTTTTTCTAAATTTATTGTGATGACTAAAGCATTTACCTGAGATTGTCAGGTCTAGTTTTGTGTCTATTAATGAGACTCCATAAATTGAATGATAATTATCTAAAAACAGGCACAGTTGTGATTCTAACCATTCCATTCACTGTTTTTAGAATAACTGGGCTTGAGAGCATAACATGAACAGATGCTCTGTTGTCTCAGCACCACACCTGTACACCTGCATACAGACTTGAAGGGGTCACTTTTATTTTTTTACTTTCCTCGCTCCTGATTGGTCGGATTCCCCGCACTTCCGCCCACTTGTTCCTCCCTGAACATCCACAAGATGGCGTCATCGTCGTGTCGTTGCCGGAGCCGTTGTGTTTTCAGTTGAGTAGCGGTTGTGTGAGTGTGAAAGGGGGTCATCGGTTGTGTTCACAGACGTTTTGTCGAGATAGCAGCATAGCAGCTAGGCTGTGCTGTGCCAGCAGCGGCCAAAAGATGCACACAGCCAGGGTTGTGTACAATATAGCGATACCTGTCAGCTAGTATATGTTTATTTTAAAGGGAAACGCGCCGGTAACGTTAGGGGACGAGACGAACGCGTAGCAGAGATGGCCGGAATTATTAAAAAGCAAATTCTGAAGCATTTGTCAAGGTAAGTGTTATCTCTGGCTGTTTGTTAGCGGTTAGCCCGGCTGAATGATGGGTTTTAACGTCACCGCCTGCAACACAAAAACAGTTCGCTCGCTGGTGTTTGTCTTCTAAATGCAGCTACATTGATTTCCACAGTGGTTACCATCTGTTAGCTTAACGCTACATGTTAGTACAGCCACATGAGAATAACGCCAGGAGTCAGCAAACCAGTTCAACCTGACCGAGACTAATAACGTTAGCCGCATTACATTGTTAAATGTGTTTTTTTTGATGCTGTTATATCCAACAGACAGCCTTAATACTTGCTCTGGAAAGCTGATAATCGATTGAATTGGCCTTATACCTCCCTTTACTGTTGGAAGAGCTCTACCAATATCCAAAACATAAAGAATGAATACATAAAAAAGTATGCTTAATGCGAGTAGTCTATGGCCACACAATATCACAATTACATTTAAGCTATTTCTATCTATCTATCTATCTATCTATCTATCTATCTATCTAGCAGAAAAATGCTTGTACTAATTAGGTAGAGTTATGGATAAAGTATTCTAGCTTTTACATCTATATGTTCTGAAAACAGTTATGATCTTACCCACAAGTTTATCTGGGTACCAAAAGGGCTTTTGCCTTTCTTCAACACTATATCGAGCTTGTTTAGTTGTGTGTATCAGCTGAGGTTTGCTGTCAGAATAGTCAGTAAGGATCCTTCAGTCTTGATCTCTGCTCTACACAGACAAGTATTTCATCCCTGTCCCCTAAAGCATCCTTTCTAGAGCCGGCCGCAGCCTTTATTGCTCTACACAAGGTCTTCTTTCGTCACAGATCAGCTCAGAAAAGAACAGAGACTGCTACTTTAAAGACATTTTAGTGTGTCAGAGTGCGTTGTTTTTATTGTTCCAGTCAGTTTGACACTGCTGACAGTTGTTAAGAAATACATTTAGGTGGGAGAGCGACGTTTATGTGTCACAAAGGTCTCTCGTAAAGGCTAAAGTTGAACACAAGACTAAATCATAGGCTTTCTTTTAGACTGACTCATTTTCTGCCACTCTTATTGTCTCTGTCAATGAATTATTAACACAGTTATGTTCACCAGATAGGTCACAGTTGACACATACTTGCCAGATAGACAACAGATTTTTTTTTTTTTTTTTAAACTAAACATACATATTGTTAAGCTTAGCTTGTTTTTAGGTAGGAAATGGGCTTTATAGTCCAAGAACCTCAACAGTTATTTTGCATCTTGTGGCCCTTTAAGTTCAATTCAATTCAATTCAATTCAAACAACTTTATTTATCCCCGCAGGGCAATTCAGTTTGCAGCCTCAGTCACATAATAAGTTAATAATAATAATATAATGTAATAATATAAGTTCATATCCTCTGTATGCTTTTCTGTTAACATACAAAATAAAAATAGAATGTGCATACAGTGGACTTCTTGATTGACTGAGGATTTATTGGATTTAATTTGAGCCCTTCAAGGGCAACTCTTTTGTGTTAATCTGTTCAGAATGATCTTGGTGTTGTTTAATTGTAAAGCTAAACAGTTGTGCTCTTGGCAGTTTGTACAATGACTTCTTTCTTGCCTTTGATAAGCTCTGGAATCTCACTCCCCTTTAAACCTTGATAATCTGAGTAATTATTCCATATCGCTAGTTTTATAAAATAATAGCACCACTGTGCAGTTACCTTAAGTATTAATTATGAATACCACCAGATTACTTTGTCATATTGTAGCAATCTAAAAGAAAACTATCAAAATGCACATGCTTGATTTGTGCCTGATAATTGAAACAGAAAAAAAGGGGAATGATTATCATAAATTTAAAAATGAAACATAGATATAAAAAAGGGGTAGGACTCGATAAGTTCACACTTCCTTCCTGCTCCTTTTTGAACATGACATATTTGCTTGTTTGTTTGTTTGCTTTTCTCTGGTGGGCTTTAGTGATTTTGCTGTATGCCTAATGTTTTCAAAGCTTGTTTGCTTTTTTTTTATTGTCTTATTTTATTTTTTAACATGTCCGAATAAACATCATTCATTCATTCACATACACATATAATTGTTGGAGAGTCTAGTCATAGCTTTTTTGCGTTATTGGTCTGTGAACTAGCTCTACACGTCAGGCTTGACTCATTAGAGGTCCTTCAAGGGTGTGAGATTAATATGAAAATGTTGTTTTAAGGAAAGCAAATGTTGAACTGTTTTGTTGCTCAGTGTTGAAGCTTCGACTGCTTTTCTTATCAGGCTTATCAGATCCATCATGGTGTTTGGCCTAACAGTGTTATATGTTTTGTCAAACTGGACCACATTCACATGTCATCTCATTAGTTTAATTAATGTCATGGTGAACTCGCTGACTGTGAGTCACAATGTGAGGCTCGTTTGCTTGAGATCAGTCGCTTTCCAACACCATGTCTTGATGTCTGACATATCACAGGATTTCTTTTACGACCGTGTTCAGTCATGTGGTGTATGTACATTTAAAATACTTAGCAAATTGATTTGCTCCGACTGCTACTTGTGTTGGGTTGTGGCCTATTCCTGTCTGCTGGAGCTCGCTACATTAGCACCCTCTGAGAGGTTCACCTTGATGGGAGTACAGCTGTGTGAACCCAGCAAAGAGGCTGCTACAGTTCCCCAGGATGACTCATTCAGTTGCACTACTTCAAAAAACTTGCCAAGCCAAGCTGCATAATTGAATTGTGTCTATTTCTGTCTCCCAGATCATCAGTGACGTACACTGATGATGTCAGGTGTTTCCCTCATAAAAGTTACATGAACCTCTTCCAGATCTAGGCTGCAAGTGTTTTCTAAAACATATCATTTTTTAACTTTTTATCTTGTCCTCTTGCTTAGGTTCACCAAGAATCTGTCCCCGGACAAGATCAATCTGAGTACGCTGAAGGGGGAGGGGCAGCTCTCCAACCTCGAGCTCGATGAAGAGGTTTTGCAGAATATGCTTGACCTGCCTACTTGGCTGGCTGTCACTCGGGTCTACTGCAACAAAGCTGCCATCAGGGTATGTCAGTGACTAGTCAAACCTGGTTTTGTAGCGGGTCTGACAGGTGAGGCAGGTTCTTTTTTCTAAGCAGACTAAGCGGGAAAAGACCAAACACAAAATCAAAGAAAGCAAAGGCTTTTTGTTTATTAATGTCAAAGAGCAAAGAGTCATAGAGGGAATGAACAGAGTCTGTACCACAGAGATAAGTGGTATGATCCTTCAGACCAGCACTGGTTTTAGATAATGGAGACACAAGCCGTGATCCAGAGGGACAGAGTAGGCCTGAGGCTAGAGTGATCCTGAGATACACTGACTGGTGCGCAGTGAGCTGTCATGATGGTTGGTTTGTGTTCCCAGATAATCCCAATAGCACTTCACATAACTTGTGTTTCAAATTCAGCAATAATATTATTATTGAATATATAGTTCTATTCATCATTTCTAAATATTTTAACCAGCTGAGTCTCATTTTTTCCTTCCAGATTTCATGTTATTTGCCATTATAGGCAAGGCCCCATAATGATGATAATGAGTAGACCAGACTGAAACTATTGTAATCTTGTAATGTGAAAATGCCTGGCTTCAGTGTAATCTTTTGTTGTGACTTACAGTCTTTTTTTATGATAATTGTGAACACTTTTTAACAATATTAAATAACAATGTACTTTCTCTAATCATGAATTCATTTTTTCCTCTTGTTTTTGTTCATCCAGTACATGGTAATGATAAATTAATAGTTGAGGTCGATGTTTGATTTGTTTCCGAATATATCAGCATGGCAGTAAGTGTTGCGTGATGCTATATAGGAGCTTGATTAATTTTGCCCTTGTGCCCAGTGAATGATAAACTGTGTAGAATGTTGTGGCAAGTGTTTGTGACTCACTCTTCAGACCTTGCTGTCTTGTCTTTTTTTAGATACAATGGACAAAGTTGAAAACAAGCCCCATTTGCCTGGTAAGATTTTCTGTTCCTTCCAAGAGTACTTGGAAACATTTCTGCAACACTAAACTTCTCTCTTCATGTTGTAGACCAGAAATAATGGATGCAAACAAAGTATCACCTAAAGCATGACTTTAGTATAGTTTTTCACTGTTCTCTGCCCTGTTACCATTGTAACGTTAAGTTTACTTCTCTATTTATCCTTGCTCAACTGCTAAGTGTAAATGTTTCCTCTTTTGTGCAGTTCTTGGATAAGGTAGAGGTAGAAATGAGGACATGTGAGGAGCCACGTCCACCTAATGGCCCCTCTCCTATAGCTATTACAGCAGGCCAGAGGTAAGCCAGCGCAAATCTTATGTTAAGCCGGCATATCTGACGTTAAAAACTACTTCATCCCGTGTTGTGTAAATGCAAATGTCAAACATTGCCCTCACTCTTGTTGACGTTGTGTAATTACAGTGAGTACGGCTTTGCAGAGAAAGTGGTGGAGGGCATGTCTGTTAGGATCAACTCTATCACCATCAAGGTACAAGCCCGTGCCTTCCACGCCTCCTTCGAGCTGTGGCAGCTACAAGGCAACAGCCTCAACCCCAAATGGCAGCGCAGTGATCTCCGCTACACCCGTGTCACCGACCCAAAGAGAGGAGAGGTACGGTCCACTTTTATCCCCCTCCTCACTTAGCTTTTACACTGCTCTTTCTGGAAGTTGTAGCGATGCTCATCTGAATACAATGTTTTACCAGAGGAGCAGTGTGTGCCCATTAGGCCTGCAGCTAGCACTGTAATCATGTTAACTTTTAATGGTTTTTATTAGCGGCACAGACCACATTGAGATTAACAACCTTTCAGAACGAGGTCTCATAATCCACTCAATAGGAAATGTGTCTGTTGACCTTTCTTTCTCTGGCCTTGCCACATAGACACCGATCATTTCACTCATAAGTATAGAGTGTGTTTTTTTTGTATCATTCGATCACAGCTGAATGGTTCGATGTGTTTGTTGTTTCAATTAGGTGTTGACATTCAAAGAAATTAACTGGCAGAGTCTACGAATCGAGGCAGATGCCATTGAGAGCGATGACCAGGACCTCGGTAGTACCCCGCTACGTCTGATCACCAACCAGGGTCGCATTCGCATCGCTCTAAAACGCAGAGTAGGATTTTGTTTCTACAAGTCATTCACTATTCTCTCAAAGAAAACCCCAAATGACCTCATCTAAATTGCAAATGCAAAAGTCAAGTTTAATTCTTCATTGTTCTTCTAGATAAAGGACTGTAATGTGCTGGCATCCAAGCTGCTTTTCATTCTGGACGACCTGTTGTGGGTTCTGACTGACTCTCAGCTCAAGGCCATCATCCATTACGCCAAATCTCTCAGCGAGGCCATGGAGAAGTCCGCCCAGCAGAGGAAGAGCAGGACTGCTGAATCCCTGCAGGTCCTGCCACCCTCCTGTTCACTAAAGTTTTAAAGGAAAATCTTCATCTTCTGTATATTTAAAGGAAAATTTCAGGCATTGTCAACCTCATTGTATATGAGCCTAATTAATCTTGAGTTATGTCTCATCAGAATGATTGCTTTACATCAGCTTTAGCTGTTTTGATATTTGGTAATGAAAATAAATACATAATGATACAAAAGGCCCTTTTCACAGACCAAATTTTGACTTGTCAGTGTAGGAAAAGCGCAGTTGTTACAAATAACATCCACATGATTCTGTTCTATTCGAGTGTCCTAGTGACGCTGTCACTGAATGCCAGCATGCATGACACCAGGAACTTGAAAGGAGCTAAATGGAAGTCAGCCATCAATAATTTTGTTATTTACACCTGCAACAGGAAATTAGATTAAGCTCCTACTTGGTGTGTTAAATGTCTTCCGTGGAAAAGCCTATAGCCTATAACAGATATTAAGTGGTTCTCTCAGCTCATCTCATATGTGAAAACATTACTAAAGTTATGTCACTATAACTAAAACATGTTAAGTGTATACACAGACTATTAGACGACACGTATTTGTTCCCCTTTGATATTAATGTTGCAATAAATTTCCTCTTTATTTTGTCATTTTGTTAAAATGTTTCACCTCTCCTGCGTTTCAGACTGCTCCTCCATCACCTGGCCTCCATAGCCTTTGGACAGAGCCCCCACCTGCTCCTACTGGCACCCCCAGCAACATGAGTCAATACTTCGATCTCTACGACGTCAAGGAGTCTTCTTACCACACCTTCATATCCCGCTTAGACTTACACATATGCAATGACAGTTCATCAATGGATGAAGGTTAGTTGCCATCTACTTGCCATGTGCCAAAATTGATTAACATGTTGGGTTTATTGTTGTGTAACTCGAGGCTGTTTTACTCCAGTGTAATTTCTGATTTTCAAGTCAAGCGGTTTTTTACAAGTGCATTTGCTTTTGCATAGATGAGCCTACCCCACCAGGCTTGCAAGGTGCCATGCAGCTGACATTCAGGAAGTTGGGTTTTGACTACTATCCTGTCCACAGGCCTGGTGAGTGTGTCTATTTGGCTCATTTGTTGACTGTAATTTTACTGCAGCTCACCCACAGGCTCTGTCCTGCTCGAACTGTAGCCACAGCTTTTATCCAGGACTAGCTGTTAGGAGGATTACCATTCAAGCAGACTAATGGCCTGGGAGAGAGTGCCCAGTGCTATTATTCTTTCTGAAATTCCTCAAGTGTAGAATGTAGAACAGCAGAGTCGCCTCTGGAGTTTATGGTCAATTAAACCAGTTAGAAAACAACTTCTATTTTGGTCTTCTGTTTGATAAGAATTACTGTTTTTGAAGGGTATATGAACAGAGGAAAGATGCATATATGGGCATCATACAACTTTATATACAATATTTCATATATACTATATAAACACACATAGTGTCTGCATGTATGCATGCATGAAAAACAGCTTTTCATGCATACATGCCTTTGTTGACACAGGCAGGGAATTTGACTCTAGTTCTTTGTAGCTCTCAATAAAGTTACACACTGTGCAAATGTTTAGATACAGACATTCAGACAGACATATCAGGCTAAACAAATATAAACAGATGTTAACATAAAGATAAAGGTTCATTTTATTGAACTTTTACAACATCAGGGCTGCAAAACAAATCAGAGTTATGTCCCTCCATGCTAAATAAAAGAAGAAAAAAAATTTACTATGGAGAGCGAAGGATGAATTTAGGAGTCTCACACCCTGAGAATTAGAGCTGTTCTGTAGTCTGGCGGTACGGCAGCAGATGCCTCTGTATCTTTTGCCAGATGGCAGCAGGGTGAACAGACTATGGCTGGAGTGGATGTTGTCTTTTAGTATCCTTTGGTCTCTGTGCAGACATCTCACTTCACCGATTTCACTGATGCACTGTAGATGGATACCAGTAATGTTACGGGTGGTTTTAATCACGTGCTATAAAGCCTTCCTGTCCTGGGCCGTGCACGAACTAACTATGCCAGTTTGTGAGTCGGGATGCTTTCCATTGCTCCTCTGTAAAAGTTAACAAGAATTTGGTTTTGGAATGTGCCCTATTAAATTTCCTCAGGAAGTAGAGCCTTTCTGTGTTGTTTTTTTTATTTTTATTTTATTTATTTTTTTTAACCAGGTTGGTGATGTGTGATGACAATGACTGGTTCTCTGTTATGTTGATTTCCAGGCATCTAAAACTGTCCACCTTCTCCACCTCAGCTCCACTGATGTAGACCATCAACACTCAACTTCTTCTGACATTTAGCAGTAGCAGTGTTCTCGGTGCACCACTCTGCTTAAGATTGTTTATTTCTTCCTGGTATGAACTCTCATCATTGTTTGATGATGATGGTGGTGTCTCCCACATACATAAAGGGAGTTTTCCTGATGTCTAGGAGTGCAATCATAGCTGTACAGTGTGACCAAGAGGGGGCTGAGCACACACCCAAAGGTAGTGTTGAGCACTAATGTAGAGGTGTTTCTGCCAATCTGTACTGTCTGAGTGGCTGACCTGGAACCTTTGATTGAATTAACTACCAGGGAGCTAGGTGGATTAAATGAATATCGCTGTTTGCAAGCACTGTATAAGGCAATATTGCACTGTGTAGTGGTTGGTATGGTTGCTGAATCAAAACTGTCTTTTTGCTGCTGCTCCAATATAGCTGATGGATGTCGACATTGGGAACGCCACAGTGGAGCCATGGAGGCTCAGGCCCAGTGGGCTGGAAAGCTGCTGCAGGAGTACCAAAAAAGAGCAGAGGCTTCTGGGTTCCCTGGGCCACATTCTGAGGTGCCTCAGCCAACCAAGGACAGCCCTGCAAAGACAGTTCAAGGTCTGAGTGTAGAACTAATGTAAAGTGATGTCTTACTAAATTTATTTTGTGACAACTAAATACTGATACAATCACACAGATGCGACACAGATGTCATCTAAACAACTAGAAAACAAATAAACTGAATAATAAAATCAAACACATATTCTATAATACTTATTGGCCTTTATTGCATATTCTGATAAGAAAGACAAGAATATAATCAGTAAAAATATTTCTGAACATCAGCGTTATGATCTAACTTGGAATCAGACTTGCTCCTTGGTAAGTGAATCATTGCCGCTTTAAACAATATTGTTTTCTCTGTCATGTCGATTCTTTAGACAGACAGTCCAGTCCCAAGTCGAGCCCCCCTGACGCAGAGCAGACGTCCAGCAGGAGCTCTGCCAAAGCTACGTCAGGATCATCACTGAAGAGACTGCGATCTAGCTGTGTGGTGGTCAGGATGGATGACGTGGACATCCACCAGGCAAGCTTTAATCATCAACTGATTTAATTTGCGTGCTTTAGCAGAAGCTCTACTCCAGTAAATGGACCGAGGGACTTGACCTCAGTGGAAGCGATCAGCCAGTAGGCCTGATGAGGCTAGAAGTCACTTTGCATTTAGATGATTTTAGCAATGACAAAGCAACATAGGTTTTGGATTTATTTGTAATGACGGTAGTTCGACACAGATGGTATTAATGTTGAACAACAGTAGAACATCTAAACTGGTGTAGTGTTTTTTTTTTTTTTTTAGAAGAAACTTTATTTGTCAGTGATTCTTGCATTCAACATGCAAACACACCTGAAACTTGTCCTCTGCATTTAACCCATCACTAGCTGCACATTGTAAGTATACACACACATACACACTGCAAACTAGGAGCAGTGGGCTGCTATGTCAGGCGCCCAGGGTTTCGGGCATGGGGGTTTCGGTGCCTTGCTCACGGGCACCTCTGCAGGAACCCAGGAGGTGAACTGGCACCGCTTCAGCTATCAGTCCACTTCCATATTGTGGTCTGTGGCTGGACTTGAACTGGCCACCTAAGCCAAGTCTCTACCGACTGAGCTCCTGCCCCCCTAGTTGGTGTTAGTGTGTGTATATGAAGCATGGAGACAATGATTAGGTGATAAAAAAAAAAAAAAAAAGGTTTTTGAGCATATTCAATCGCTGGCCAAAGGCATTCTGAGGTGACTTTTCTTAAACCCACTTAGACATTAGCTGGCTAGCTAACATAAGTGTAAGTTGCTGCAGTGTGCTAATCACTTGCACTTTGCCCGAACTGGAAAAAGACATGTTGGATTAACAGCCCCTAGAGGCAACTGCCAGAAAGGCCTTACAGAGGGAGCAAAAGCCTCTTCAGGAACAGCTATTTGATACGTTTGATCAGATTGCTGATATATTGTATTAAAGTATTGGTGTGTCAGTGTAGGGCATCACTTCTGGGAAACTGTAACAATAGAAGATAAATACTTATGTTATGACTGCTGTACTGATAACCACCACAGCATCGAAATAATGAAGCTTTAAGTAAAATTATTTCTCATGTGTCAGTAAAGTACCTAGATAATCCCATGTATGCGTCACTTCTCTTGGCTGCCCCGGCGCTTTACACTCTCAGGCTTCTTCTCCATTCTCACTTTGGATATGTCACACTTTTCTTGAAATTATTTAAAGTTGATGACATTTGCAGTTCCCCTTTTGAAAGAACAGGAGACTCCCAGGGGAACTTCTGTACATGTTTGGGTCTCCACCTTCAGTTTATGACAGGAAGTGTCTGGTGTTCAGACACAGGTGGTGTAGTTGAGTTATTTGTCACATACTTGTCCTTTTGTTTAAGCAGCCAAGTTCCTTTTCTTTGTTTATTATTGCGTATTGAATAAAGCTGATGAATGAAAATATAACCCCATATTTTGGTGACATGTCCACCACTCTCAACATTCAACATTCAGGTGTCTACAAGAGGCCGTCAAAACAAGAAGACCCAGTCTTTATTGTCCTGCAACCGGAAAGCTCTGCGTTTGCCAGACAACGTACCAGCAATTCATCTGCAGTTTACTGAGTACTACTTTCCTGATAACCCCAGTTTATCAGGTAACACGCAACTGTATTTAACTACATTTTTTGTTGTCTTTTTGTTCCTATTTCAAGTTTAGAGCAATATTTGTCTTATTTACTTTGATATTGAGTGCTAAGAAATTGTGACATGTAATAGTGAATTATGACTGTAAATATTCCGTATCAGCATCTCATCCCTTTTTGCCTTCCTCCAGTGCCCACCTCAAATCTGTATGCCCAGCTGAACAGCCTCCAGTTCTGTGTAGACCCAGCCAGCGTGCTGTGGATCAATCTGTTCTCCAGGGGTCTGCTGCACACCCTGGACCAAGTCAAAGCTTTTTACCATTTGCAAGACAGCAGCAAGGCAGATGAACATGTAGACATCCGCTTGGATGCAGCTCAGCTCAAGGTAAATATAGAAATGTTTTTAGATATAAATGGCTCTTTAGTTTAGATTTAAAATGTTTGCGTATCATCAGGGTGTGCATGTTTGGTTTTTGATGACATGTTTATTGTTCCTTTTGTTTAGATGATAATCCCCTTGGACTCTTCCATATTGGACCATCCGGAGCGTCCACAGTCTCTCTCTGTTATTGTACCACAGATGGTTGTCAGTAACACCCGCCACTGCCCCCACGGCTCCAGAGCTGACCTCAACAGCACCTATGACAAGTTCTCCAGCTGCTCTTTCTTCCAGCATACACCTCCCTGCCACTACCCGAGAGATCAGAGTGCCTTCGACCCCATCCCGTCCCTCTTTCTCCAGCACTCTCAAGAGACGGAGCCACAACCTCTGGACAGAAAGCGGCAACGATCCCAGGATGTTTGGTCTCTCAGTCTCTCCCGTGTGACCCTAGGTTTTGATGGGGCTCGGCGATTCCCCAAAGGCAAAACCCAACCTTTTGTTGAGCCCTTTGCGATGTCTGTGTGGATGTGTCAGCCCTCTGCCTTTAAAAACGGTACCATGTCTTCCCCCTCCAGTCCCAACGGAGCCCACCAGCCTTCTTCAGCACAGGGAGAGGCTTCACTTGCCTCTTTCCACTTCTTGGCCCACACCATCACTCCAGTGAAGATGTGGCTCAACCACTACCAGTTTGTCGCCCTGCTGAGAATGAAGGATGCCATGGCTCGGTTGGGATCAGAGTTGGGCCGGGATCTGCGGGATGTTAAGCAGGCTCACGGGAAGAAGACAAAAGCTGCTACGGTGTGTCTGGCCCTCCTGGTAGACTCAACAGAACTGGGTCTTCTGTTGCCACCAGTGTGCTCAGAGCCTGAGGAAGAGGTCGCCCACACCCCAGAGACAGACAGCCCCAGCATAACAGACTCTGACATCTCCCCCCTTCATCGCTCTGTAGATGTCGCCTTGGAGGACGGTGGGTTGGAAAACGGCATCTCCTCAGTCAACACCGCATTTGATCAGGACGGGCCAGATGGCGTGGTGGAGGAGGCATGTGAGGCTGTGGAGGAGGTGTTGGATGGAGTAACAGCACAAGAGGACACCCCTGCTCTCTCACCTCCACTCTCACCTGGACACTCCCCTGCCCTGTCCCGCGAGCCGTCCACCTTCAGCCTGGAGGGAGAGCTGTCGAGCGCCATAAATGTCACCAAGGATGTGACCAAAGATGCCATCAGTGCCTCGCTGGACCTGACCAAAGGGGCGTTTTCAATTACTAAAGATGCCTTCAGCATGCTGAGTCGGGGCTCAGGGATGAGCAAATTGTTTAGCCCTCAGGCAAAGTAAGTGCTGGTGCTCGCCTGCTGGGCTGTTGGCAGCGTAATAGTGTTTGTGTGTCTGGAACCCATACTGAGCACCACATGCTTTTACTGGCTTTCCCTTAGCGACTCTGTGTGTGTTTCTATGTGTGTGTTTATAGGGAACAGGTCCAGCGTTCAGAAGAGTCCTCCCCCTCCCTGTCTGCCAGCCTGCGCCACCAATCCATGAAGCAGTCGCCTTCCCAGCATTCCTTTGATAGTGCTATCTTGGAAGGCAGCCTGCCTGACGAAAACCTCTCTGTAGATAGTGATGTCAGCGACAATTTCTTTGTCCTCGTGGACTCAGGTGCTCAAAATACTAGCAAGCAATTTTTCCTGAATTACATAGGTGACCTCTACTATAAGCATGTATCATGTTTCCAGAGTCAGGTATGGAGTCCATGCGTCCTAACAACACTCCTGCTGGCAGCCGAGGCAGCCCAGCTCCAGGAACAGAAGGAGGCTCATCAGCTGACCTTAGCAGCTCTCTGTCACAAAGTATCGAGGACGTATCACAGGATATGGTAAGTTATTGATCTAATGTAACAGATTGAAATTTGTCATTGAGGTTGGCTAAATTTCCTGGGGAAAAAAGATCTAAAAGAATAATTGAAATTAAAGATTTAAATCTACAGTGGTTTTAAATGTGAGTTTATGTGCTTTATGTTGCTGCAGTCCTCTGTGTTGTTGCTCATCCTGAGTGGAGCGGCCTGTACCATGGAAGTAAAGGGAGAAGACCAAGTTGTGGCTGTTGAAGTCCAGAATCTGAGCCCTGTGCAGATGGGCACTGTGAGGGTGTCAGATGTGCTGGCTGGTCTCGTACAAGGTAACCTAGATTATTGTTGCCATGATGTTTGTTCCCTCAACAGACTCCTGGAAAATAATTTTGGACATCTGTTTATTGACGCTGCAACCCTAATCATGTCTCTCTGTTTATTAGAAAGGAGCAAAACAGATGTTTTTTTAGTTTGATCATTTCGGTGTACAAGCCTCGTTATATTTATCTTTTAATAAAGATCTAAAGTATTGTTTACATTTTTCCCTGTGGTATTTAACGTCCAATGTATTGTATCGAAGTTAGAGATATCAATATCTCGACAGCACTAATCTCAATTCAGGACTCGGATCAACTTCCTGTACAGAAAGCATGTTAGACCTTGTGGCAGTCTAAATTGACCACACAGTTTACAAATGTCTCTTCTTCTGTCTACCTTGTCGTTTTTGCAGTTCCGGGCGATCCAGTCCAGAAGCAGGGTAAGCAGAGCTCTCCGCAAATGTGCATGCGAGCAGAGATGGGTCCATCTGCTGCCCGACACTCTGCTCTGGCTGATTCGTTGGGCTTCCTTGATATGAGAGTGCAAGACTGCAAGGCTGAGCTGTTAGCCTCCACCGTGGCAAACATCGGTCCTTTTCTGGAAGACGAATTCAGTGTTGACGCTCAGCCAATGAAGTTACACATGAGCAACATCACCATCACCATGAAGGTGAGTTGTTGATACAGTCTGGATCTGGGCTCAACTAATTTTGACTTTGTGGGTTATAAAATGTCAGGAGAAAATGCATTCTACCGTATTGTGTATGGTAGTCTTGATTGTTTTTCTGTCACTGCCACTAAATTGAAAGGCCTTGTTCATTGATTTTAGTATATAGTATACACCCTGTAAGGCAGTGGTAATTCTGAGTAGATTAAAATAAAGTAAATTGAATTGAACCTTTGGACTGACTGTACCCTAGAGTGAAAAGACATGAACAGTAATGGTTATTATGAGTTCAGGTATGTGGTTAACTGACAAGATCCCTTACCTTTCTTTTAGGATGACAGCCCTAAAATCTACCCCACAGCCCCTCAACCTGTCCCAGCCTCGTTCATTGTAGATCAGCTGCTCCTCGAGCGAGGTGAAGATGGCATGATGAGGCTCAGAGGTGAGCAAGAAAATAACATCTTTTATTTCAATTTCGTGCACTATGATAAATGTAATAATTTGAAAGTATTTTTATGGATACACACAGAAATCAGCATGGTGATGAATCGTAAAACCACAAAGACTCCAGCTCAGAACATGTGCTGTCACAGAAAGATGAACAGAAAGTGATCCTCACCATTTCCTTTTTAATTGCAGCTGACGGTGCAGACCCTAAAGCCTCAGCAGGTGTTCCTGCCGCTGGCTCAGACAACCCGAACAGTTCCTGCTCTGTTCGACAGCAGAGCGAGGTAGGGGAGACCAAGCAGTATGATGTTCTATATATGCTTCTGTGTCTGCAGCCAAAGGAGAAGAAATACTGTGATCATGACTCCAATGTGTGGCTTTATTAGATAGTATTTTGGGGGGGGGGGGGGGGGGGGGGGGTTGTTACATTAATGGCCAAGTTTATTTTTTAAACATTTTCAGGCATATCAATACTGTATCTACCATGAGGCTGTGTGTATCACTGTAGTAAAGTCTCACAGAGCTTTTTGTTCTATAATTTTTTAATGGCCAGACCAAGACATTGAAACCTCAGCTGAGTTAGATTCACGGGTTCTCCCTTATGTTTAAATCTACAATAATCTGCTCTGTTTATCTTAAATACAGCTGTGATACTGGTGTCCTGTTACTGGTCAGCTCTAAGATGGACAGTGTAAGGGTGTTGTATTTACACCTGCTACTGTCCATCAGAATCTGATATCCACCCACTTGGCTTGGAGCAGCTAGCCAAAGTGTTTGCACTTGCTGTAGCTGGAGCTAACCAATCCAATCATCCTGCCGTTACAGAGACAAACCCTGGAGTCGCAGCTCTCCGATGCCCAGGCCGCTCTCAACGAGGCCCTCGCTGAGAGAGAACGCCTCCTTCTGGAAGTCAGGAAGTACGACCCCACGTTTACTCTCTGAGCCTCTCTGTCTTTCACCTCTGAACCTACTGTATTACTCCTCCTGCTGAGGAGCAGTGATAGGACGCATCAGGCTGAGTGTTCGGAACCAGCAGGACTCTTTCAAAGCATGACTGGATGTTATATGAAGACAAGAAGATGAATCCAAGTTGTGGCTTTGGATCCCACCTGCTATATCACGCTGTTCATGATGTTACAAAAGAGCCCCAATAACAATTACTAAAGGGGAACCTAGTAAGCTAACTTATAGGTACATTAATGGTACTACTTTTTATCTGGCAGTGTAGATATCTTTCACTGCTGCACTAAACACAAACTACTCTGGTTGTTTCTCATTCAAAACAATGTGAACAGTAAACTCATAACGTGGTTTCAGTATTCGTCACCAGGCATGCAATGGAAAATATCATCCAGCTTTAATTCTCCCCTGTTAATTATTTTTGTTGTGGAAATGTTAAGTGGTTTACATGCCAAAACCTCCTCCTCACACCAACCGCACCAACACTGCCAGACAGCTGCTAGTCCATCAGGCTCTCCCTCTACAAAACACAAGCATGCTTTGTGAACAGTGCTAATATCCAAGTAGCAGAGTCATAAAGCTACATAGACTTAGTAATGTTGATTACCTGGTTAGGTGTGGGTTCCTTTCGATTTAAAAGTATAATAGAATATCATTAGCTGTTAAAAAAATGTGTTGTGAAAGGTAGGGAAAACATTGCACTTTTTTCTTTTTCTTTTTCTTTTTTTGTTTAAGGAAAGCAGAATTACGCTGCTTTCACAGAGAGACGGATGAATCTCTATTTCCACCTCGGTTGCTTTATCACCACGGTGGAATGGTTACACACTCTTATCAAGTTCTCACCGTTTTCAGAATGCGGGTTGAATCATTCCCCAGTGTTATTTTCCTCTGTGTTGTGAAATGTGGATCATGCTTCTTTTGTACTGTGAAACAATGTGCTCCGTGGTTGAATGTCCACTCAAGACGACTCGCCTTTCGATCTCTCCCTCGGTCATGTGGAGAGCAGGTTGCACAGTAGCTTCAGTATTGTATCTGGGTTCACTCTAACTCTCTGGTTTAAAGAGAATTTGGATCATACCAGCTACCAGAGTTACAATACTTGATCTCTTTGAAACTTGTTTTGTTTTGACAGGAAACAACTCTAGACTGCTATTGTTATTGTTGCCTCTGTGCATATTTATCATGTATACAGTAGTGTAGTGGTCAGACATCATGAACTTAAAGCTCATTCAGGATGTTGTTTACGTGTGTATATTTATTTAGATACAAAGCATGTGTTTTTGTTAGACAGTGTAACCGTTACCTTACAGTGTACTGAAGCCAAATCAATCAAAGAAAATGTTTAAAAAAAAAGAAGCTGTGGCACTGATAAATGTTCACACACACAGTGTTGTGTTAATGACCAAATTCACCACAGACACTGATATTTTTCAGTTTGTTTGTTCCTGATCTGCTGCAGATTCTATCCATCGGGCCAGCTGCCATTTAAATTTGTGTCACTTTCCTTTTTCTATGCATAAATCTGTTATGCATGGTTTCAGACAATGATGGATTTGTTCATCAAAGACACTGTTTGACAGTTTAAACATTCGTTTTATGGATATTTTCATGAAAAGACCTCTCTGCGAGCTACTTTATGTACAAATGTTCTATTGTTAGATCAGTGGTTTAGCCCTCAGAGGTATGTTATCTGACTTAATGGTTGCACAGCTGTTACAGCTTCATCATTTTCCCATGCTGTGCTTGTGAGACCCCTGGTGGCTGTAACTCGCCAGAGCATTCCCGATTGAAAAGATATTTCCTTTCTCTCTTTTTTTTTATTTTTATTATTTTTTTAACTTTGGTTGCCTTGCAAGCTATGAATGACAGATTTGCATTCTTACAGAGGAATGTAAGATTTTGAGCAATAGAAAGGCAGTTTGGTATAACCAAAAACATGACAGAGCAGTAACACTACATATTTTTACATATACACATACATCATTCATTTTTTAAGGTGACTTATATCAAAGATAAATACTTAACCTGTCTAACAGGTTTTAAAGTTTTCTTCTCACCTGCATGTGTACTCAACACATCCTCACTACCAATGTAATAAGAGGGATACTGTCCTTAAACCTCAGTATCATATTTGTGATCTTCTCAGCTTTTGGTGTTTATGTTTTTGCATGGCCTTAGTAGACAAACATACAGTGGTACGAGATTGAACTTCCCATGCTGGATGCAACATGTAGCTGTACTGTTCATTCAGTTTCCCCTCTCCTCAGTCAGACCTCTGTGTTAAGTAGCATCCCTACTCTGCTGACAAACTGGTGCTCTGAGTTCCATCTGCTCACAACCATGCAAAAAGGAGATAACTGGAAAGTGAAGCACTTCAGGATGAGTGTTGTTTTTCTCTTTCCATACAATTTGAGCTGGCAGAATGGAAAGCAGATGCATGTACTGAAGTGATGTTGATGCCTTGTGAATTACTTGCACTTGTGTGATAAATTCACTGGAGATTGCACTCGTTTTAATGTAAATCACTTCAAAGGATTACAGAGGAGTCCTTGTGAAATCTTCCTATAAGTGACGCAAACGTTGGAGAACTTGTGGACAGTATTTTTGTCAGTTGTGTAGAGTTACATTGAATTTTTGTATTGTCTTTATCACTTCATTGAGACTAATATACAACTGGTTCTGTGAACCAAAGCTAGTATGTGGAAAATATTTTAAAAAGTGAAAGAATAAATGATTAACTGCTGAACACATTTCATTTGTGCCTTTAAGTTTTAATAGAAAAATGCATGTTTTTGCGTAACGGTATCTATTGCATCCATGTTTTTGTTGTCATAAAATACACAGAAACCTATGTGTTCAAGTCTCACTCTAGTTATTTTAATGGTGTGATCCACAGTTTGACTTTATCCTTGATGATAACCTCAAAGTTCTTTATTTTAGTATTGTTAACCAAACGTAGTCAATTCAGAAATGATCTGAATGATGAGTCAATGTTTGTCATACACAATGTTCCTGTTACTCTGGGAAAAAAACAATCCAGACAATTGTACAAACTTTTGTCAGGTCACCCAGCTATAAAACTGAAATAGAGTGAGTAGTGTGGTACAATAAACTACTCTATGGAGTTAACCATTTAGAAAAGGACCTAAACATATTGAAATGTTTATCAAAATGAGTACACGCCATAAAAAGACATTTAAAAAAGTGCACATTCTTCTAATTCAAACCATTTGACTTCAAAGGTGCCACAATTTTGCCACCTAAGAAAAAAAAAAGCTGAAGCACAAAAATGAGACATTTCATATTTTCATGTATAAAATACTCTATTTACAACCATACTACATGAATATAATTTCACACCATTTGAACTATATGTTTCATCAACCATTACACTGATAATTAGAGGTTCATACTTCAAGTCAAATGATTCTTCTTAGTAGATCAATGTGTAGTTAGCTGCAGTGGCTACGTGTCAAGTTTACCACAGTCTTCCACATGTTATCTGTCCATAGTCCCCATACAATCCGAAGCACAGATGCCTCAGTGAAAGAGGATGTTCTTGTGCTTAGAGTTGGGAATCTGATCTCTGCTCTTCAACCTTCTCACCGCTTCCCTCATATGCTTGGGCTGAAGTGGTGGTGTATCTCCCCACTTCTCACAAACGTCCAATGCTGCAAGGACAAAAACAAACGAATTATACTGAAGGTACAAATGAGAAAGGATTTACTCATGTGAAAGCTTATTTGGTCTCAACGTAACATTTTGTTTTGTAAGTCTGACACTCACCTTCCTCCACAATTTCTCCAGCAAAAACCTTGGAAATACCAGACATGGCAATCACCACATTCTGGGACACTGATGATCCTGTTATGGACTGGATCAACTAGGAATAAAAAATATGAATAAATAAGGACGTGAAGCTAAAAATGTGAAAACATTTAAAAACACTGTCGGTGTAAATAAATGCTTACCCTCTTAATAGCAGCCTTCGGGAAGGCAGAACGTCTGTACATCTCATAGCGATTCAGCTGCTCTTCAGAAAACGACGACACCAAAACCCTGTAGGACACAAGATGAACGGGAGTTGGTGAGATTTACTAGGATGAGTGCATTTATTTTGTATTTGCATTAGAATGATATTCTTTTAGAAAACTCAAGTCTTACTGCATCTTTTGTATTTCATCCTCGTCGACCTTCTGGCGCTTCTCCTTCTTCTTCTCTGGCTCCACCTTCAGTCTTTTGGAAGACGGCTGGCCAGAGGTTCCTTCTTCCTCGTCTTCCCCAGCTGCCATTTCCTGCACAACGGAGGACAAACTCGTTTAGAAACTATGAAACAATGACATGTCCATTGTTATACTACATATACATGTTTATACAGCCAAGACAATGTTGACATAAATACTCATACCTGATCAAATTCGCAATTTTTGTTTGTTTTATCAAGATTTAGCTTGACGATCATCATCATTATGGTTGTTTGCATCCATCTTATTTTGTATACATACATTGAATAAAGGGCAATATTTCTGGATGTTACTTTGCTGCACCACAATGAATTATTAACTCTAATGACATTAAAGTGCTTTTAGTACTGAAACAAATAGCCTGTTCTTCAAATAGGGTACCCACGCACAATAGATTCTAAGTTTGATCATTGATTGTCATGTACAGAGTGAAATCAATATAAAATCTGCTGCTTTCAGCTTCTCTAGATGCATCTGTGTTTGACATCAAACAATGCCCACTGTGTAAGACAGTATGATGATGATGATCTGTTGTTGATTTTTCTTTACATGACTTTATTCCACTCTTAGTTCCTGTGATGAGGCGACATTTAACATTTAAGGAGTTTGGCTTTTTTGTTACATAGAAAGGGGGGTTTGTATAGAGTTTTTTAATGTACTTTTCTCTTAACTAAAAATAATTATTTCATTCCAGTACTTCTCAGAGTAAGGTCGGGTAACGAAGTATTGTTTTGGTATCTATATCACACATTTAAAACACAAAGGCTACCCGGTCAGTGAAGTATGCTCTTGTAATTTAGAAAAAAAAAACTTTGGTCGGAATTTTGGTCTTCGGTTTGAGCCATACTTCCTGCTCTGATTTGAGAGAAATGAAGCCCAGGAACTCACTGATTTAAGCTCCTCTTTTGGCTGATCTTGGGAGGATGAATCTTTGTTTTCATCTGCATGTTTTGCTGTGGTTGGCACATCATCAGATTCCTCCGGTTTAACGTTTGGACGCTCCTCGTTGGCAGAAATTGCTCTCTCCGGTGCAACCTCGGGTTTGATCCGTGCAGGGTCCGCCATTGTCACTCTGTCCCCCTAACACTGGGTTACAGCTTCAGACTCTGTATTATCATCAAAACAGTGGATTAATGTTAATTACTTACCAGTTTGGAGACGGCTAAAGAGCTAACTTCTGTGTTCTATACACTACTTAAGTTTAACGTGTTCGCAACACAACATAATCCATGCAATCTGTGCTCTATCACAAAGTACTTTTGGAAAAAAAGAAATACGGGTATACGGGTTTATACTTATCACACTTTGTAAAAAAAAATAATCTGATGAAAATGCTAATACAACATGCACCTACCTATGTTCTGCAGCTAGGCGTCAACAAAACAGCAGCAATAACTAGCCAAGCTAACGACGGAGGTAAGATACCGTTAGCTACCTAGTTTTTTTTTAAATGTACATTAGCTAGCAAGGCAGGTAAAACACAACGCTATGATTACCAATTCATTAACAATAGATACAATTAAGATCAACTTGGCGAAAGAGTATCGCTGGCGTCAAAATGCTAGTTTTCCAGGCTTGTTGATAGCATAGCGCTCCAATTTCCGTATCCGGTTTTGAACCAACTTTATTGACACCGCTATCTCTACACAGCGCAGTACTATTGGATTATCAAAAAGAGGACGTTTATTGTGTATTTTTGCTGGAATCGTTTAAAACTTTTTTTTTTTTTTTTTTTACTACAGTGCTTAACGTTAGATTTAACCCTCCATGCACAAGTTCCTGCTGATGTTGCAAAAACAGTTTTGACGATCATCCCCACTGTTTACTGTTACTTTAAAATACCAGCCACGGACTGTTTGTCACCTGACAAGATGTTGCGAAATGATCCCGTTCACACACCCATGGAGGGGAAATTGATAGGAATTCCAACAACTCTTCCTTGTTATTGTTTACGGTTCTCAGCCAGTTCACATTTATGAACACGGTGACATGGCAGATTACATTTTTAGAGTAAATTCAAGTTTCGGAACTATGTCTTCAGTTGCAATCCACAGTATTGTGTTATAACATGTAGACGAGTGACTAATAACAGTAAATAATTAAAGGGATAGGTGAGGAAATGTGCCGTGGACTCTAAACGTGACAGCGGAGCCGACAGTTGAAGCTCTGGATGGGCATTAAGTTGGCCCGGCCGCCATTTTGATTATTCCCATCCACCGCCAATGTGGAGCAGCTAGGGCGGGGGTGCTAGGGTTCGTGTGTGTGTGTGTGTGTGTCTGAAGGGTTTAGGATTGGAGACGCAGAAAAGAAAGGGCAGTTTCGAGGAAGTGACGGACGAGGCTCGGGGGACTGGTCAGAGGAAGTTTGCTCGGTGGTGGTACCGTGCTGCTGAACGAAACTTTTCCCCCTCCCGCCTTGAGCGCCAGCGGCACCGTGGATCGGGACGGACGGACCCAGCGGCGGAGGGAGCTTTTGTTTCCTCGCCACACCAGCAGCAGCAGCAGCAGCAGCTGTACTGTGGAATAACTTGAAGTCGGGAGAGAAGGAGGAAAAAAAGGGGGATCGCAGAGGAATTTCACTCCCGCAATCTATCCCCCCCCTCCCCTTTTTTCTCTTCTTCCCCGCGCCTCCTCTGAATATATATATTTTTTTCCGGGGATCCGCGATGGGGAAGGAGCAGGAACTTCTGGAAGCGGCGCGGACGGGAAACCTGGCCGCTGTGGAGAAGCTTTTATCCGGGAAGCGACAGTCCGCTGGCACAGGCGGCGGGTCGTCTGGGATCGGTGGAAGCAGCAACAGCGGCGGGCACGGCGCCTCCTCTCATCCGCTCTCCAGTCTGCTCAGGTAGGCTCTGGGAACAGGGAAGCAGAGGCGGATACGGCTGAATGGGAGACAACCGGCGGCGGTGTTCCCTGTCAAATACTGCCTCATCACGTCCTGTAATAGCTCATGGCACCATTTCCTACAGTGTGAGGTAGTTTACACTGTGTACTGTTGTTGTGTGGTGCCAAACAAACAACCAGTGCAGCGCAGGGAGCCGTGGCATGCTTCTTTGTTAGCTCCCCAGCTCCGGTGTGTCCCTGTCAGCTGCACTGTAACGTGCACTAACGGCCTGGTTGGCAGGTAATTGTGCAACTTGCCCTCCATAAAATCTGCGACAAAAACAGCCCACAGCCTGTTCAAAAAACTAATACGGATTCATTATTCATTGCTCTCTCATCCAGTCTAGACCTGGAGGTGGAGTAGGAACCCAGTTTGTCAGAGACAGACTCCCATTTTATTATTGTTACATGTCTGGTCTTCTTCTTCTTCTTCTTCTTCTTCTTCTTCTTCTTCTTCTTCTTCTTCTTCTTTTTTCCAACAGCCCTAGATTTGAAACCCCATTTTTCTTCTGCGGCCGTGGAAGGTTTGGCAGGTTTCTATCTCTATCTGTGGTCACAGGAGAGTGAATCCTTGGTGAGGTGAACATTTGATCTGGTTTTTTGACAACCCCCCCCCCCCCCCCAAAAAAAAACAACATCCTCCTATGCGAGGCTGGAAATGCTTTTATTCCTGCTCTGATTATTAGTCCTGATTCAGAGTGCCCCACTGTAAATATACTGTGTTTGTCATCCTCGCCCACATGTCACCTGTGTACATACTGGAGTAATAGTGAGTAGATGCTCAGATTGTAACACCCGGATGACTGATTTGGCAGAACAGGACATATTTGCCAAAAAAATGGATGATGTTCATAAAGGCTTTGGTAGGCCCTGCTCAGCTCGGAGGGCTTTTGATCACATCAAATCCCTTCGGCAGCTGGACCGTCCCTTCTTCGTATGTCCGTTCCCTTTAACTTCGCACACACAAGGGGGCTGCTGGGCATTACTAATAATAAGATGCAGCATAATAGATCTGATAAGTTTCTGAGTTTCATTTTGTCCTGCAGATGTTATCCGAATCTGAATTATAGGCTTACCACAACAGGATTGTTGAATTTTGCTGGGCTGGAATATATTGCTCTGAAACCACATGATGCGGTCTCATAATGCATCCATAGTTCAGATCTACAGAGAGAGGAAAAGAAGAACAGCCTCGGTGTTGAAAGGAGCCAACTTCTTAAGGCCGCACAAGGCTTTTATCTGTGTAGATAAAAGTGAAATGTAGCTCTCAGACTCGTTAAGATAGAAGTGCTTCAAGTGGCCTCTTCTCTGCACCCTCACTTTTTAATGCGGAGTATATTCAGGTGAAAGTCTGTCAATCATAATGTAATGTTGCTCCCATGGGAGCGCCCGTGGCAGCCAACTCCTTCTGGAGGGACAAGTGTTCTGACGAAGTTGAGGTGATGCATCGCTGTGTTTCTCAGAGCAGACTGCACAATGTACTCAAGGTAATTACATTAAACCCGTCTAATCGGAAATCCAATTCAGAGATGTCATGCAGTCAGGGCTGGCTCAGCCTCTTCCTCACAGATCTGTGGGCGGACTGAAGAACCCATTGTGTCATCTGTTCTGACTTGAGCAATCAATGTTTGGCAATGGTAGCGCTGGGAAATTATTGGCTAGACTTTGCAGGAAACGAATGAAGAAGCGGCGCATAGACTTAACCAAGCCTGTTGCCTGTGGACACCTGAGCTAACAAGCCGCAGGATTAGAGACCACAGGGCAGCCCCGGGGGACTCCCGCTGTTGTTTACGACACTTGATTTGATTTGCATAATCAATATGTCAATACATTTTAAGGATGTCACGGTAAATTACCACAGTGTCACAGGCTGTGGGCGGGTGTTTGTTTCCTTTCCTTCCCGCTAGCAGAATCAATTTGTACCCTGTTCATCATCCTTTGTTAGGAAGTGTGGGTCTGTAATCCTGTCAGAGGAGATTTGATCTGGAGGATCCGTCTCGAGCACATTTTAGCCAATGTTGGTTGTAATGTCATCACGCAGAGAGGGATACATGTTCCTGTCTACATGTTGACATAACAGCCAACATAGGAGCGTCGCAGTATATGACCAGGTTTAGGCGATATACAAAATCTTGTATCATGATACCGTCCTGCTCAAATATCGCGACGGTATTATCGGCGCTCCTTCGCTCAAGGCAGAGATTTGTGGTGTTGCTCCATTTAGTTTATAACCGCTTATGACAAAGATGCCATGCAACATGTCTGTATGTTCAGAGTGCTGCGTTCCTGCATTTACATCAGGTCAGTTAAGCTAAAGTCACCTCCAAAAGATCGATGCATGCCAGGACAGCTATGCATGCATTTTCTTTTCAAAATAAAAGCCACGAAGATGCCTCAACAGCTGTTTGTAATTCAATATCGTGAACAATCTTGTACATGACAGCAAATTTATATATTATCTAACATCGGCCTTAGCCTAGTACTGATATTTACGATAACCATCCATTATATTTAGACATGAACTATTGATATTGTGTGAATAAAACACATGATAATATCATGTCGATAGTACATTGCCTCTGAATACATTTCCTTTCTGTCCATTACATTTTTGTTTTAGTAGGTGGCGGTTATGCACGTAATTTTTTCTTTATTTTTTTCCCCTTGTTTGTCCTTTTTTCAAAAACGTTTGTACAGTCATGGTTACAGACTCTCTCGACTTCCCTATACTTGTATTTTGAGTCTCATTAACTTGCCAAAAACAGATTGAACACATGATCAACAAAGTTAAAGATGTGTTTGACTGAGCATCATTATATTTCATATTATCAAGTTTTCCACAGATAAAGCAGTAGTCATAATCCTGTTTCTGAAAATCCAAATATCATGACCGCCCTGAACCACCAGTTAACTACAAACAGTTATTCACACTCCTGCTGCACTCCTCTTTATTATGAGCACATTAATTCCCACTTGTGTAATAAACCCCTGTAACCTAAACAGCAGTTTAATTAGACTTGTTGTTGTGTCCCCCTGCAGGATACAATGCACAGAGACAGTCGATAACAACTACAACTTATCGTATAGATCAAAACCTCAAGCTTTTCACATAATCGGCTTTGTTACTTTTTCATGAAGGTGTGCTCTGTGTGTGTGTGTGTCTCCACTAGATTTTTGGCGTTCTTGCTATGGAATGGGGTGCATGTCATGACTTGCGATGTTTTTGTAACCAGGCAGTGTACAGCTCTGCTCTGCGGAATGCCTGCTTTCCCAGGAGGCTGCATCCCAGCGGTTGCCATGGGATAGACACTGACCCCGGCGTGTTTTAACACCGCCGCCGCCCCTAACATTTGTTCTTCGGTGCTCCATTAACACCAAAACGAGCTGGGCAGGGCTAACTTGAGTGGGAAGGTCACGGTGCCGTAACCTTTGTGGTGCCACCGTGCAGCGACGGTTGATGCAAAAGTAAGCCTGACGCTGTTTGGTGGATCTATTTTAGCCATCAGGGTGTCTATTTTAGGGCATGCATTTACCGTGCATCCCTTCATACCATAGTTTTTGCTGGGGCCTCATGACCCATTCGGATCCCAGAGGTCTACAGGAAGAGCTCTTCACCAGCACTTCCTGGCCCGGGTTGTCCAAACAGAGGCAGCTGCTGCGGTCAGACCGGAGGTAAAGACAAGTCCCTGGCAGAGAGAGTGCCTGCCCACTGAGGGGAAATTAACAGAGGAATGCATGGAGTTCTGGACAGACGCTCTGAGAGCTTAGCCAGATGAGGGCTCGTCTCCGAGCTTCACAGCCGTGTCCTTTGTCCCCCTGACAAAGCGTAGAATGATGCCTATTTATATTCATATCAGTCCCTAAAGACCATTCTGGGTCTTTTCTTCACTATTTTGGTTTTACAAAGAAAATGGAGCTGTCATTTTGGTCGAACTGGACCACCTATTCAGAGCATCCCACTCATTAAGTCTAATGTTTTCTGTAGGTGAATACAGGAGGAGCTTTTGCAGTGTTTGATGTTAAAGACCGGCTTAAGATTTCCACAAAAGCCTCTATATAACAGAAATGTCCTCTATAATGTGGTGTTCCTTTCTGTTGTTACCAGGGAGCAAAGCGTTTTTATCAGCACCATGACTTGGTTAGCATTTTAAGAGGCTTGGGCGCAACTCCAGATCATTCCATCCCATTACATCTGCAAATTCTGGCTCATCCCAAGCAGCCGAGAAAATATCCGCTGTGTAAGAGCTAGCACATACTGTCCTTTTTAAAAAAAAAAACAACAACAACAACAAAATATCCCTGGAGCTTCTTTGTTATTAGCAGCTTTGCACATGTAGAATTCAGTGAGTGTGAAGGTGCACTGTAGGACTCGGGCTGCTGTATCTGCAGATGACAGGCTCACAGCGGGAGTCTGTCACCCTCAGTCCTGAGCTGGATTTCATAGTAGCTGTCCAAGTTCAGGCAGACTGTCTCACTGCCCGCTGTTAGTGCAGGCAGACGGCGTTAACAAGGCAGCTTCTGTCGCTTTCACAGTACTGGCAAGAACCTCAGATCAGCCCGAGGTAGCCACAGGCCAGGCAAACAACAGGTCTGGCAGTCACATTTTCGTCTATCGTTGACCTCTGAACCCGAAAGAAAGTGTAGCTGGTCCAGGCCAGGAGGGAGCAGTGGTAGCTGGGGAAACCCAACACCACCATGTTAGCATTCCAGGAGCATCTGAGTTTGGGATGCCCCGCGCGTTATGTTTACGGCCTGTGTTTGTGTAGACTGAGAAGGCAGGCAGAAAAGCACTAAGTAGCAGTGATGAATTCCACATATGTGTGTGAGGGGAAGCGGAGACTCACAGATACAGCGTCCTTTTCATGCAGCGTGTAAGGAAATTATCTTTAATGATGGGCGGCTAAAAATAGCTTTCATCCAAGTGGGTCAGGGGTTTCTTGTTTATATGTAGAGGAAAAGTTTCATAGGAGTTTCTATTGCAGCCATCTTGACAATATTGTGTTAATATTGATACTGGGAATATGGTCAAAAATATCATGATGTTTAATTTTGTTGCAAAGTCTGAGCATTTCTGAAGTGCATTTGAAAAGATGTGTTGTGCATCACGATACAGCCAGAAAAATATCGCAATGTTATTTCAAGGCCATATTTCCCAGCCTTAATAAAATGTTGGCTTAAAATGCCAATAATATCATTAATTGTTATCGTTTCTGGGAAAATACATCGTCCAACAAAAGCAGTAATTGTGACAGGCCTTGTAAGAAATGCCTCTGAAAGGATGTTTTAAAGAAGCACTTTTTCTCAGTATTACAAAGTGCTAACAGTGAAGACACACTCTTACTTCTGTGGTTGCTAAGAAAGAAACTGTCATGGTTTCCTTTTTTTTCCGTGTTTCCTGTATTAAAAGAAACAAAGACGCTTAGCAGGACACACAGACACATTTACTAACTCTTGTGTTGACATGTTTGTGTGAACTCTCTCTCACCCCACTCACTGAAAAAAAAACCCCTATAATAACAAATGGACAAATGGCAAAGATAAGGCTGTTGTGGTTTTGGTGGATGCTGTTTTTGAGGCCAGTTTGTTGAAAGAGGTTCCCACAGTGACCGGACATGTCAGGCACGCCCCCCCCGACCTGTGCAAGCCTACACGTGTGTTCGTCGGCTGTTGGCATCCCCCGACCCAGACATTTTCATCTGGCTGGCCCTGCTGGCTGGCGTCTTCCTTTCTCTCCCACTCAGCAGTCCTTTTGCCCACCTGCTGGGTCCACGCCAACCTCCACTCCACCTCCAGACTTCAAACATGTTGTGCTCGGAGCCAGAGTAATGGCAGTGCCCTCAATATGTTCGCACAGGAAACAAATTAGCCCCGATCTTAAGATGTGTGTACTTCCCTTTCACTTTGATATTGGTGCAAACAGCATAGACACACCACAGTTCCCTGTATGGATTGGCCTCAGCATGACTAAGCAGATTAGCAACAAACTCCGACTGTTTACGACTTCCGAACACATGCAGCTTATCTTGAATGAGGTGTGACGTTGTTGTAATGGCTTTCATAGTTAAAGGACTTTTACCGATGAATTTTGAAGGCAAACCGAGCAGTATTTACCAAAAAGGTTCTCTCGTAGAGGAGCTGTGTGCTATTTCCAGAAGTGGGATGTCAGCATAACTGAAACTGCCCATCCTTTTTGGCAAGTTTCTATTTAAATCTGAACATCAGCTTGCTCTTTCAAGCAAAATGTTCAGGGGATGCCGGCTCGAAACGGTGAGATTTTTGTAGTTGTTGTGCAGAGGCATCTGCTGTGAAGTCGGTGGGGAGAGACGACGGCTTGATGTAAGACAGCCTGTGATTGAACGTGTTTTTCTTTCTGCTCTCGCCTCATCGGATCTCTTCTCTTCTTTCCTTCCGTGTTCATCCCACCTTTTCAACCTGCCACCTGTGTTTTTCATGCCCATCATTATGAGTCTGGCAGAGCCCATTGGACGGCTCTGATCATAGACTGTGGGCAGACACAGTTTATTCACACCTCCTGCTGCAACACATTTGCTCTGTGAAATGCTCACTGTGGTGTGATTATGAGCCACGAAGACTCAATCAGGCTTAGTTAAGGCTGTGCTCTACAACTGAATATGGAAATTAGCTGTGACAGCAACATCTTCATTTCAGCATTTTCTCTTCCTTTTTTTAAACTGGAGTTATATCTGTTGCACGGAAATAAGATGAATGTGCTTAAGTCGCATTCTGAAAGTGTTTTTCACACCCTTTTTGTAAAAGTTAAGCCTGGCAGTTTCATTATTTGATGAATTTGAGGACTTCTTACTTCATACATTCAGGAATGGACCTTATTCACATGGCGGCCATTTTTCCCCGACGTCCCAGTTGGGGTGGGAAGCCAAAAGCGGTTGAATAAATGTATGGAATTTGACAAATCATTGCCATTTAACCATTTCCTGAATGACTAGCACCCGAAAAGACGATGGACAGTGAAAATCTGTCCATATTTCAAGGTAAAAACTACATATTTGTCAAACCCTTGTTGGCATTCATCCACTTCCTAGCTTACATTACTGTTTGATTACATCCAGTGTGTTTCAGCTCCAGGCTTAAATAAATGTGTCCAAGATGCGTGTTGATATTTTGGAATGAAAGCGGTAATGTTAGCTAGGAACGTGGATGAATGCTAACGTTCGCTGTTGTATACTGGAAGTCTGATGGTTAACAAACATGTTGTTTTTATCTTGAAAAATGTCCCCATGTCCCTCAAAGCTAGTTGCTAACTAGTCAGGAAGCAATAAAATTAAAACAATTTGTCGAATTCTTTACATTTATGCGACTTGGAACCTGGAACACCGCAGTAAAACATCGGAGCTTCCCACCTTTTAACTGAAGATAATGGCCGCTGTGTGAATATGGTCCATAACTCTTTTATGGTGCTTTTTAATCCACATTAGCAGTATGGCTATACGGATGGCCATGTCAGTCAGTCTACCATGTTGTTCCAGACTGATATATCTAAACAACTACAGGGTGGATATTAATTGTTCCAGAGGATGAATCCAGCTCCCCCATGGAGTTCTTCTTGGGATAATAAGTTCATCCCATGACCTTAAGGCTCACCTGACCATCAACTATGATACGTCTGGTGCTATGCAAAATGACTGTATGTAAGCAAGCATCATAATAACTAGTAGTGTTCATTTGATAAAGTTGCTAACCTACATCTTTATAAATGAATATACAGCTCATCAGAAGTTGTAGAAAATCAAGGCGTAATCATAAATGTTCAGAATCATCAACCACGCGATCAAGAAATTCTCATGTGAAGTAATTTTATGAGACTCGTCAGAACTGAGTCATAGATTTGAAGTTTGTTGCCTAATTTGTCTCAAACAGTACAGTATGCGCTGCCCTTCGATATGGTCTACAACTGTAGTGATGCTCGTGTGCTACTTTATTACAGTTGTAGGTCTTTGGTCCCAGCGTGGTACCTTGCCAGAGATTTGAGCTCATTAAGTCAGCGAGAGTATTCCCCAGCAGGCCTGGAGGACTCTGGCAGGTGCTTCCGTGTCTCTCCACTGAGGAGAAGATGCTCAAGTTGGCCGTCTGGCTGCAGGGCATCTGGTTTCAGTACCCGCCAGCAGTATGCATAATTAAGCCCAATTTCCCTGAGGTTGGCTGACATGCGCCAGTCACTACTGGGCTCAGCGCCCTGGGCCTGACTAATCCCTGGCAGTGTGGTCACACTACTAATTGGCTTGAGGACAAATCTGTTTATTTGACACTGGGTTCTCACTCACCTGGGTTCCTTACTTGCTTAAACTTAAGCATGAATTTAGCCTTGCCTATTCTCTAGAGCTCAGTATATAAACACGGGATCATCTTTCATGACTTTCGGTTCCACTGGAAATGTGTACTTTTGTGTACTTTCAATACGTGTTGTTAAATGACACATGATTTCAGTCGTACACTAAGGGCAGGACTCAACTAGTCATTCTGGTTCATCCTGATCATAATAACTTGGAAAATAATAGATAGGCATTTTAACATTCTCATGTGAGTCATCCCTGCTTTTTTCTACCTGCTAAGTTGTCTGACAGAGATGAGTGAATACGGATGAAATGATCAACACAAACTGACAGATACATTAAAATGCATCAGATAACTTTATTGGTTTGGTGGCGGCAAAAGTATATTAACACTGTTGGCTGATAATGAAAATATAGCCTATGAACAGAATCAATAATAAGAAGCCAAAAACAACATCTTCATCTGTATGCACTGTTTAAAGTTGGTTGAAGATGTCAAACTGCTGCACTTTGGTTGGGTCATGCAGTCTGAACCAGAGAGCCAAATGTTTGCTGCTGCGGATGCTTTTTACAGTTTAAAAGGAAGAAAACACAATTGTCATTTGGAATAAATGTTCCATGAGGGTTCAGAATTTTAGCACAGCAGTTCCCAGTGGAGCTATGGAATATTATTGGTCATATTGATGATATTTTTATGTGGGCAAATCATGAAAAAATAAATAAAATACATTTACAGAGTTTGTAGAAAAGTTCAGAAAAAAAGAGTCTCTTTTCCTTGAAATTATGATTGTGAATTAGTCATTTTAAAAATGTTCGTCGGCTCCATAATGATTGTCTTGCTTATCTCTGAGAATTCTGACAGTTGGTTTCAGCTTCTAACAGTGAACCAATATTGTCACACTGCTTGAACTGGGTATCAGTGTTTCATCAGCGATTAACAGTCTTGGTAGTTGCCAGTTTGTGGAAAAAAACTGAAGAATGGCTGAATGCCCTCATGTTTAGCTAGTGCACTTGAGCGGGCAGATAATCCGAACAGCAGCGACATTGTAACATGAATGAAGCGTTTTGTTGATTGCCACATTTAGCGACTGAATGTTGTCAATAACATCTTTTAAAATTGTTATCTTTTTTAAAAATGTAAGAAGTAAAGTGATTGGTTATCTCATTGGTATCGACCATCAGAAGCAGAGAATTGTTGTAGCATACTGTGCTACCCACTGTTCAGCCACTCCATGAAAACCAAACTCCAGTCTCTTCTGTCTGTGGATGTAATTACCCAGCTCCATGACATTTGGACTTGAGAACATAACACAGAGGAGATTTATGTTTAAGCCCACATATTTTGGAAACGCCTTCAGTATATGTGTGACTAACATCAGCGGACTAATGCAGAGGAAATGCATAAAAGAGGGGCAATGTTATTATCCTTCCTGCTGTCGTACTGGCTGGGCTTTGTGCGACACAGAATTACAGCCCCCCAGAATCTTTTTCAAACTCCAGCTTCATCCCGCTGATATTCCCTCAGGGAAATTAAGGATTAGCTCAGCCTTTCAACCAGGAATTCCTCAGTCAGTTCGAATGAATGTGTCTCCTCCCAAACCAAATCAACTCTGTTTTGCCCATTGCCCTGCTATGGGGCCAAAGCCCGTCCCCTTGGTTAGGTTGGTTGTGAGCCGTAGTAAGAGGATGAAGTGGATTGTCGAGCACCACTCTGACTCATGCCCTTGAGTGCCGCGCTGCCAAAATGAGGACGTAACACTTGGACTGCACTTAACGCTGCTACTACAGAAAGCTCTGCTCGTAACAAACTTGACAGTGACAAATATAACGAGCAGACATCTTCATTCCCTCTGCATGCAGGTGATGCTGGTGAATTAACACCGATTATCACTGCAGTATGATGGAAATGGATACCAGAGAGTGACATCATGCTGCAAGGTTTTGTTTGGTCATGTGGCGGATGTCACAATGTTTGTGTTGTCCGAGTGGCATTTTTAGGAACTTCTGGCAGTGACACATCAGAGTCATGACCGCTGAGGGGGATCGAAGTGTGCAGAAGCATCAAAAATGTTGGCCTTTATTCCATTTTTTCTCTAGAACTGATGACTAAGAATAAGAAAGGAACATCTTGCAGTGTGTCTCATGATACATCTGACATAAGGAGTTTAATGTTGCACAGATATTTGAAATTCATGTTTTCTAAGAGGCCTTCATTTTAACATCCTCGACTAGGATCCACTATACATATAATGTAAGATACACAAATCAATAGCTAATTGTAGGGTACGTTTTTAAACAATATATTTATCTCAAGTTTATGTCTGTTGGGACATAATATTTGTGCAATTATTATAAAACTTTTGTTCACTTCTGTTTTCATTCCTTGAAAGATCATTATAACTGATGAAATTAATGTAATGTGTAGTGTGATACCCTTCCACAATAATATGTTATAAGATGGCTCATACTGTTGCAGCCCCGGCTGTCCTGCAGTCCTAATGTTCGCTTTGCATGACATGGCAATCAATGCGATGTCACCGCGTCACGTTAAAACGCACGCCATGCCGTCCTGCATTACTCCCATATCCCTGAATTTGCGAAACGCTCCAGTCGTGGTCGCCGCTCTGTTCGTGTTTATGTTAATTTGTTTTTTTGTTGTTGTTGTTGCTGTAAGCCGTTACATAACTCTTTATCTAGGACAACAACTAGAGGTCTGCTTCTGTCTCAGTGGTATTCCCTTTTGATGTGTAAAACGGCCGGGCACAACACAGGACAGGCTTTTTCCTACTCCCAACTACAAATTCTGCTATGAGCTCTGTAGGAGTAAAGAGGAAGTGTGTACGCCTGATGCCTTAAGAGCTCACATAATGGTAGCTTGGCCCCCCCCCCCCCCCCACACACACACACACACACTCCTCTCTGACAGAAAATCATCAATCCCCAGCATTTCCTCCCACACCATTTTCACACTTGAGTATTTCCTCTCGGCACGCCCTGCTTTTTGATGTCCCCTTGCCTTCATGGGTGCCTGACTCGGTGAGTTCAGACCCAGAAGGCGCTCTGTGAGAAATATAGGGCTTAGGTTATGAGTAGTAGATCGCCGCATCCCTGTATGTCTGTGCTCTGTCGGCCCCATTGTTCTGCAGGCGATGGAGCCCTCCTAGACACTTATTTAATGAGATGGCTCTGACTGTGTAATTGCAGGCTGCTCTCAGAGCTATTATAGGAGATGTATTTTAAGGGGGCAAAACAGCCATTACTGCAACAAAAAAAAACGGGCCGTGTGTGTGAAGCACGGTCGCGCCGAAAGCTGATTTGCAGAGGAAGACGAGCATCCTGCCGTCTTCACACACCGATTCTATCATGGATCGATTCCTATTGTGTCTGTGTTCAACTCCCGGAGCTGATGTTTAATGTTTTTATCCACTGGTAAGATGTACAAATGCCCGCCCTGCTGAGTTTTCTCCAAAGGCTTTATTCCTACAAGAAATTACTCACTTACATCAAAATCCGAGTCACTCATAATTTATGAAGCTGTGCGACTGTCAAATCATTGGTCGTCTGCTTTGGCGCTGAGATGGTTTTCTATAATATATCAAAAAGCTAAGTAAATAGTAAAAAAGTCAGTAAGATTTCTCTTTATTTATTTTTTTTTTCTCCCATTCATGATTGATTCTCTGTGAGGCCCAGTGGTTTTGCTCCCATTCCCTTTCTGTTTGCCAAATGACTCTGGTCTCAGATATTTGGTTCACTAGTGCTGGGATTTCCTCGTCACATGATTTATTTAGGATGTGTTAAGGTCCTTCTGAGAGCCTCACATCCGCAGTCTCTGGCACTCCAGACAGCCTTTAGATTTTTAAATTGCTCCCTCAATCTCTCATCGCCGTCCCCTCTATCATCGCTGCCTTTCCTCTTCACCACAGCGCTCTTTGCAAATTAAAAGAAACGAACCAATCGGAGCTGACAGCCAAGTTCAGCTCAAGTGAATGAGAGCGCAGGGCCACCGTCCATTTTACACTCTTCGGTGTTTTTTGGCTCAGCCTTGTTGCTTTGTTTGTTGCTCACGCTACATAACAAATTCTATTCTACTTCACAACCCAGAATAATCAAGCTGACGTTGCATGGAGTTACTGTAAACGAGACGCAATTAGCTCAGCTTAGCTGCTGCTTCGACCTGATAGTGTTTCTTTTCCTTCCTCGTTTTCTGGTTTTGATACTGCTGCTGGTGGCCTGAGCTTCTTCATTCCTGTACGGAGTAGGGCTGCAACTAACGATTAAGTTAATCTTATTTTACTCTGTAAACTGTCAAAAAAATTGAAAAAATGGTCATCAGACCTTCCCAGAGCCCAAAATGATGTCTTCAAACTGCTTATTTTGTCCAACCAACAGTCCAAAACCCAAAGACTCTTCATTTCCTATCATAAGCATAAGCGTACTATCAAGTTTTTACGTGTTTGCTTTTCAAATGACTAAAGTGATTGATCAATTATCAAAATAATGAGCGGTTAATAGTCTTTCTGTCGACTAATCCTTGCAGCTTTATTCCAGAGAGTGCATTTGAGAGTGCATGCCCCCACCTTACCTGTGCGTAGGCGGGGCTGGGCTGTGATGTAAACTTACTGCTGTTAGAGACCCTTAGATAGCAATCAAAACAGAATCAGTCACACCCACAGTTAGAGACTTTACATAAGGATAGGCAGTGTTTGTTTGGTGTGTGTGTGTGTGTTTTTTCCTAACAATCTTTTCTTTTCTTCACAGCATCTGGAGAGGCCCCAATGTGAATTGTGTGGACAGCACTGGATACTCCCCTCTCCACCACGCCGCCCTTAATGGACACAGGTAGATCAGTGATAAATGCCTCTGTTGGAGGCCATTTCAGCTTTTTTGTTTACAGGGTCTTGAAGTCTTGAACGTTTTGAAAGGGTTTTTTAAAAGGCTTTTTTATTTTTAAAAATACGCTCTTTTGGCCATAAATGCCTTTATTTGACAGGACAGCTGAGGGTTTGGACAGGAAATGGCACAGACAGAGAGGGGATGATATGCAGCAGAAGGCCACAGGGCCGATTTGAACCCTGGCTGCTGCAGTGAAGACATAGCTTCTGTACATAGAGTGCACAAGATTTTAACCATCAAGTCAGGACTATACTTCTACTTGAATAGGCTGCTAGTAAAATGCCTGATTTTCAACATAATTTGTTGTACAGGTGCTGGAAAAATGCTTGAAAATACTTGAATTTCAATGTGGTGTTTCCAAGAACTTGAAAGTACTTGAAACTCATTACTTTCATTAGAAATCGCCGCCCTGACTGACTGGTTAACATTATAATGAAGACGTTTAAATGCAAATAAAAGAAAACTAAACTATGTAAATAGACTGAAAAACTGTGTGTATATTTATACATTAAGATTGATTGTTATGGTTGTATATGAAGTCTGTAAACTTTATACTATTGCATTTATAGTAATGCTTTAGATGTAATGGTAAAGGTGCTCTATATGAACCCTGTGTGCAGGCTCACCATTACATAAGGTCTGCCCTCACAGGCAATTGTCCCTCTGGGAACATAAAGCTATTGATTGGCTGTTTGTTAAGGCCTTGTGTATTTATTAGTGTGGTTAATAGCCGCGGCATTTTTCCTGACCTGCCCTGTCCCTTCCTTTTTCCTACAGCGAGGTGGTGGAGGCGCTGCTACGAAACGAGGCCTTGACCAACATCGCTGACAACAAGGGCTGCTATCCTCTCCATCTGGCTGCATGGAAGGGAGATGAACATATCGTCAAACTGCTCATCCACCAAGGACCTTCACACCCCAAACTCAACGAGCAGGTCAGGCGCTGCATTTACTCGTCTGTGCTTGTGTATGTGTGGTGTTCTGGACTCTCTGTTTGACTCTAGAAAGTGACAGTTCACCCCAAAATCCCAAATACATGCTTTTCCTCTTACCTGAAGTGCTACTTACCTACACCCATCACCTGTATCAACTACATGAGAAGGCTGCATCTACTCATGGGCGAAAGACTAGTGCTCATGACAGCGTTACTAATTATCATCAGTCACTGGACCAAGTGCCGTTTAGTTCCATTATATGTGAGAGGTGACGCACATCAACAAAACTCAGCCACTCGCACCAAAACTTTCTAGATCGATAAATAGCACTGCAGATAAGAGGAAATGATGTATTGTTGATTGTGGTGAATTGTCCCTTTAAGGTTCCAGTTTTTAAACACATTTAACATCCTGATGTTATCAGCGTGAAATGATGTCAGCACTAAAAAGATTTGTTCCTCCATCTAATCAGAGTTTGTTGGAAGATGTGCGTCTGTGTCTGCAGAAGACAAAGTAGACAGTCAGCAGTGGCTTTATAAAGATAAATTAGGTAATGTCCTCAGAACTGTCTGCTTTTGAACACATCTGCTGACCTTCAGTAGTTTCACAATTACAGTTTGAGTGGTTTAGTCAGCAGCCATAGGAAGGTGATCATTTTTCCACTTCAGGGAGTTTTTTTTAACTGTGAAATGCCACGTGGAGATGCAAATTCTACTTCAGCATGGCATGCTCTATACTCCTCGTGAACAAAATTTGAATGAATGTCAAAAAAGACTGTGTGCAGAGTTCTTCAACATCCGTGCATCATGGGTCTGATTCTACTGTGAAGTGCTTTGACGCCATGCTAGTGTGAGAAGTGCTTGTCTGCCCCTAACCATTTTAACTGTTTTAACTCATATGTTTCATATTTTGTTTGGTTGCTTACCGCACAGACGGGCCCAAGACCGGCACCGTCTCTGGCCTGTCCTGTTTGGGATCAGGAGAAATGACCCATTATGAGCACTGCGCAGTCAGAACCTGAAATCTGTTGATCAAACGAGCCACTGTCAAAATATCGCAAAAACTCAGTTGCTCTCATTTTGTGTCATTTCTCCCAGCCTGTTCATGATTGTTCATTAACTCAACTCTGATTTTGTTTCTCCTTTTTATTTAGTTTGACTCATTTGTGATCATCATTCATTTGTTCATTGCTTGTCTGATCCAAAACCATCGGCCTATCTTCTCTTCCTCCCTCCCAGAGCTCTGTAGACCATAAAGAGTTCAAACGCTGTGGGCCCTTTGACCCATATATTAATGCCAAGGTGTGTACACACAGTGCTGCCGAAACAACATTTCTTTTGAAGTGCCTCTTTGCTTTCCTGCTGTGTTGGCTTTGTTGTGCTTGGGTTTGGTTTGCTGCTGCTTGCCAGGGCCGCTCTGCTGCAGAGTTGCAGGGAGGCTTTTCGGTAGATTCCTGCTCTCTGGCTTTCTGCTCGTATTTGCTTGTGATCTTCAGCTTAATTCAAATGCTATGTTTAACATAAGTGATGCTGCATTGCTACATACACCTCCACCACAAACAATAATCTCTGGTATATGTTACAGCACTGTTTTCCCAGCCCTTTGCAATAGAAAGGTCTGCCCTCTGAGGGTCACTGTGGGTGATTTTTGAATCTGCATGTTAATTGTTTGTGCTGGGTTGCGATTTTGATAAGAAAACTTGCATAATGTGCAGTCTAGAGCAGTGCAGTTGTTGGCAACAGTATGAGAAAAATATTGACTGATGCAAACCACACTATCAATTAGAACTGCCACGATCTTTATGGTAGACTTCTGTAACCCTAACCCCACTGGTGGATTGTGTTTTGCTACAAATTGAGTGCCAAATAGATGAACTGCAAAACACTGCAAGAAATGGTTATTTTCAATTACCATATTAACAATTTTTTTACTATACTAATTATGACAAATGATAAACCCAAGTTACAAAGTCAAAGAGTCAATTTATTATAATACATATAGAAGGAAAACAGACAAAGTTGTAACAAACAAAATGTTCCCTTACACCCATTTAGAAAAAAACGCATACTGATAGTGACGTCTGTACTAGATTAATTTGTTCCTCAGTCTAATCAGAGTTTGTTTGTCAGGCAACATTTGACTTTTCAACCCATTTGTTGGGCCCCCACCTAGTTTCATAATTACCTTTTGAACATTTTTAGCAGCGGCCATATTAAGTTTTTACCATGCTAGCAATGTTTCTTCCCTGAAGATGGATCGTCCTTCCTCTAGCACTACCCTGAAGTTGATTTGCAGTTTTGCATGAAGCGTATGGACAGCTATTGAATGGATTACCATGATGTTTGGTACACACATTTTGCTTTGCGACAACAGGAAACCACGAGTCAAAAACAATGATTAGCAAGTTTAATCATAATCATCAACTAGCCTTAAAAATATCGGGTTCTACCAAAGTTGTGTGTGCTTGCACAAGTGGTGTCACTGTACCAAAATGTCCAAGATGGTCGACCCACTTGCACATGTCCCACTCTGATCGGGCAGGTGGTGAAAGGCATGTTAGCATGCTGACATTAGCATTCAGCTAAAAGCAACTCTATACAGCCTCAGAGATTTGCTAGCTGGCATCACAACTGTAGCTGGTCTTCTTAAATAATTAGGAAAGAAATGAGTTGAAAAAGTAATTAAAGAACCCATCAAAGACAAAAAATGAAGCTATGATACCTTTAGAACCAGACACTCAGCAACTGGGGTCAGACCAGGGACAACTTTGAGTCTTTACCCCTCATTTACTTGACTCATCTGGGAGTACATCCAGTACACCATCAGCCTTTTTCATATTTCAGTATGAGCGCTGCCTCTTTGCATTCAGGCTCCCAGGGAAGCCCCAGCCACAGCGTGTTTACATGAGGACGATGGCTGTTGAGCAGACACGGCAGAGCTGACGGTGTCGCCGCTGACAGTCGGAGCAGTGAGCAGTGTGAACATGCCGTGTTGGTTGCTTCACGATTGAATTTTGAGCAGGCAGAGCTGGAAACTAACCCGGGCCTACAGATAAAGCTCAGCACTATTTCTAAACATTGTCACATTTCCCCTGCGCTAATCTTCTTAGTGTTTGGATGGGGAGGCTGGCTTTCTTTAGTGCTGCTATATATCGGAGTGTAAATTTCTCCTGCAGTTGTTTTCTCGCTCTTTTTCCATTTAGTCTGATCGATGGATTTAACATTGAATCTTGTGGTCCGCTGGGCTTACAGATGATGCCCTAATGTAAACGGGATAGTTTGGGGGCACTACCTGGTTATGAGCCTGAATAATTGAAGCCTCGTGATGAATAAATCACAAACATGGATGCATTGTAGATGCTCTTGGCCCCGGTTGTGGTCATGGTTGATGGCATCATGTGACTGAGTTGGCGGTGTGTGTGCTTGGCCTGCCTCCCCTCTCATCACACTCCAGGACCAGAGAGCCATCTCATGAGGCTGATGAGGAGGAGGCTGGGAGGTTTTCAGTGTAGCAGTCTCTTTGCATCAGCATCAAAGACAGATTTCCATGCCATGCTTGTCTGTGAGTGGGTGTATTCTTCCCTCCTCTTCCTCTTCTCCCCACCTCCCAGTTTGTGCTTGAAAGCTTGCGGTGCTAAGGAGAGAGAGAGGTGGCACGTTGTCATAGTAACCGTGCCATAGGTTATTGGTTGTACACTGCTTGTGAGTGACCCAGTGGTGATATATTGGTTGTGTTTGTGCAGAGTGACCTAGCCAGACATAAAGGTGATTGACGAGGCTTGAAGACGGATTCTGGACTCATGGATGATAGGGGCTTTAGTGATCCTCCTATCAGAGACACTGAAGGAGTCGGTCTGGAGTGGGTCCAGTTCTCTGTCATCCCGGTCCAGGAAACCAGCCAGGCTAATGTTTATTCATTATGCTTCTGTGCTCTCTCCTGCTGGGAGTGTCCTGAATGGGATGGCCACTTTGATGGTTAAGATGCCTCAGTAGGTGAGAGCCAACCATGAACCGCAGGACCTGACCTGGACTGACCCCACCATCGGAATATTGAGGTTAAGCAGGTTGCAAGTTGTAGACATTAGAACTGGAATGACTAGTTAATTAAAGGTCTGGTGTGTAGAATCTCTTGGGATCTATTGGCAAAATAAGAGTATGATATTCAATCATATGTTCTCATTAGTGTATAACTAACTTGAAACTAGGGCGCATTGTGTTTTTGTCACCATAGAACAAGCCTTCTATATCTAAAGTGGTTTTGGGTCCTCTTCCACAGATTCCGCCATGTTGCACTGCTGTGTTTCAACCAACATGTTCTCACTCCCATCTCATCTGGTCAGTGGCCTTGACATTCAAACTATGATATTCTACCGGCCACTCCAGCATCAGTTTCGCATGCGAAGGGCTCTGTTGCTCAAGTCAGGCACTAAAACTACAGGCAATGTCTGGTTTGACTTTCAAACTAGTATAAGCTTGCTAGCAAACAGTTCAGATATTGTGATATATTTTGACTTTTGGACTGTTATTAACATTGTGAAATGGTCCAGATTGGTTAGGTTTAGGCACCAAAACTACTTGGTTAGTTTAAAGAAAACATCCTGATTTGTATCGAGGTAATGTTGAACACTGTTGTTGCTTGGCCTCCTGCTCGGATGTTCTTTGTATGACCGTACCAACCCTTGGACCTTGAGTTTTCTTGCTCTTTATAAACCCAAAATGACTATTTTGATACCAAATTTAGGGCTGCAACTAACAATCCCTTTCGATATGTACCATTCGCTAGATTGATATATATTTTTGGTTGATACATTTTTGGAACATGTTGGAAAACGCCAACAAGTCCAAGATGATGTAAACAAATTGCTTGTTTTTTCCAACCAAGTATAACTGTCTAACTGATTGAACTGAATGATTTGACTTATCGTTTCGACTCTCAATATATAAGTTGTTCAAGACCAATCATTGACTTGTGAAACCAAGACATTAAAAGACTGGATAGAGAAAATAATCAGAATTATAATTATTACAATTATACTTGTTGTATGAGGAAGGATGGCATAAGGCTTTCTATTCATTATCATCATCTCATTAGCTCTATTATTACAAGACATTGCAAAAAATGCTGTCTTCAGTCAAGACCATTTTAATGAATGCGTTCATTGACCTCTTTTTTTATTAATTACCATGCATGCTGTGTATTACCATATAATAGGATACAGCCCTTGGTCTGCCCAGACTCATAACACGCTACCTCTCACCCAGGCTTCATCTTCCTATATAGGTCACATGTCTGATAGGATATATGTTTAGATGAGTTCCTCTGACCCAGGCTCAGATGGCCCGGGTGCTCTGGCATTAACGTGAACTCAAACGTCATGAACTGTACGTAACACCAGACAAAAGTGAACTGAATCACATTAATTCTTGAGCGATATCCTGTAAGTGACATTTAGTAAAAAAATATAGGCAAAATATTTAGACTTTGAGTGAATATATGCTCATACTCACACTGGAAGTGGATCGTACATCTTCCTGCAGGCGTGCTGTGCATTATCTCAGAGAGGTGACACAGAATAAAGTTTCTGATGGCAGCCTTAGAAGGAATTTATTTGGACTTTGGTCACCTCATTACCAGCGGAGCAGAGTTTCCCCATCTTCCTCGCAGTCTGCCAGTGCGCTCATATATCCCCTCTGTCTGTCACTTCAGCGGCCAGCTCTTCCCTCAGCAACACATCACACCCCTCCTCTCTTTTACCTTCTGCTCGGCGCTCGTCCTCCAGGACTCGTTGTTGTCTCTGTCGTGCCAAGAAATAGCTGAAGCACATTTGACGAGCCCTTGAGGGGACGTGTTGTTATTTAACACAAGGATCGAGATTTCTCCATTGTCATGCATTCACATTTGCAAATTTCAGGGTGTGTCTTCTACGGCAGTTGGGGCCCATTTGTGACTGGAGGACAAAAATTTGAGCGTAGAGATGGTATCTAAGATATATAAGGCTTATTTTTATGTTGGTTGAAAATGTGTCCCATTTATTCAAGTGGAATATAAAGGGGAAAACCACTCTTTCCTGTGTGAAAAGAAAAAAAAAGAAAAAGGGAGGAAAACTCCACTGAAGAAAGAATTACAATCTATGGCAGGAAGCCAGTCAGACATTCATCTAGTTGCAGGACTGCGAAGTCTGTTTACTCTGGAATGCGTGACAGTATCAAAATAAAAATCCACTCTTAGAGTCAGCCTTTATATTATTGCTGCTGTGCATTTAGAGGAAAAAACAATCCAGGATTTACAGGGCCGTTGACAAATGGAGACAAATATATTGCAATTAGTCGATTAGGTTTTTTTCTATAAAACCTCAGTGAATGGTAGAAAAATCCAACACAGTTTCCCAGAGCAGAAGGTGATGTCTGCCCAACAGTCCTTAACTCGATGAGCCCCACCCCCGCTCCCACATTTAGCATTATAGGCTGTATACTAACATTTAGTAAATGGTTTATGAGGCATTAAAATGTCTCAGCTAATGCTAATGTAGTTAGCAGCTGATGTAGTTGTAGGCAAATATCGATGAGCAATGATGTGTTTGTTAACAACTTCAACCCCTGTAGACATTTGTTATTGAAGGTCAGTGTAAAAACAGAAAAAAGAAACACTTAAAAATTGTATTTTAACTTTAAGTGTGTTAAAAACAGTTTATTTCATGTTTATTTGGTGCTTATACATGCTAAATAATGGAGTATTTTGTTAAGATTTTAACATTGTGCAGTTTAACAGCTGGATAATTAATTTCTAAAACATTTGTTTAACACTAAAATTGTGTGTGTGTGTGTGTGTGTGTGTGTGTGTGTGTGTGTGTGTGTGTGTGTGTGTGTGTGTGTGTGTGTGTGTGTGTGTGTGTGTGTGTGTGTGTGTGTGTGTGTGTGTGTGTGTGTAAGAGATCCATGTTTTGTATGAATGTGTAAAAACTAGCAGCATTTCAGCTTGTGACAGTGGAGACAGGCACGCAGCGATGGGCACGGGCAGCCCTTTGGCACACTAGCTGCAACAGCTGCTAAGCCCACCCCTCCACCTCCCCCCACCCACCACTACTACTACCACCACTACCAGGAGCGAGGGGTGACGTAACCGCTGCCCTGCGCTGCTGCCAGCCAGCTCGTCACGTGACCGAGCTCGCTAGTCAAACCGTGTTACCATCTCCCAGCCGCGGGTTGTGAGAATCATAACATCATCCGCTCTCTCCGTCACTGTGCACCTCCTTTCACGTTCCCTCCCCCTCCCACCCCGAATATTCTGCAGCATGAAAAAACACAATGCGAGTGTATTCGCCAGATGTTCTTGGTTAGGGCAGGGGTTTATCAATCAGCAGCAGACACCATTGGAGATCTTAATCTCTTCTTGTTTGACATGCACTGAGGTCTAAATCAGGATGAGGTTTTTACGCCGCCCGCAGCACAGTAACAACAGGATTTTCATAAAAACATGTACTGTCCAGGAAGTCTTGGCCGTGCCATATGAATTCTAATCTCTTTCCCAGCGTGGCTGCTAGTCATTGGTGCCATTTTGTGTGATAGCCTTCAGAGCTCGGTCTTGTCAGTACATGATTGTTTGACTCCTCACGTGGCCTGTGGTAGTACAGTGGAGATAAGAATGATCCTGTTCTTTTATACAGCGAGATTTCCTGCTGCGGTCCTTACATGTGCTTATAAATGTGTCATGTTTTGGAATGTTATTTTGCTGCAGGGCTATCGCTCTGCTAAAAATAGTTTCAAACCAGGCTACCCGTTTTTAGTTCCCCTCAAACCATGTTTACTTATTTTAATCACTTTAATCACAGAATTGTTTAGATCATGCTGCTTCTGGGCCTGCAGTAGCTGGATAGACTGGATGGATTTTGAAACTGTGGCCTCCATATCCAGAATCCTGATTCTATTCAATGGCTTTTAGTAAATGAATCAAGACGATGCCTGGTTATTGGTGAGCCTGTCATGATAATTCCATTATTACTGATTCATTTTGCCATAAATTGACATGACCTCAATCATTTTACCTTATCGACAGTGAATCAAGTGAAGATAACATGCTACTCGAGGCTAATTGGTCTTGGTTTTTTTCAAATAAATGCATTATTTCAGCCAAGAATGACTCCAGATGGACTTGGTTTCAAAAGCCCACTCCATAACTCACTGTGCTATGGGAACATTTGGGTTCAGCTAATCAGAGAGGAGAGTCTTACATATTCATTACATATTTGTTTATGTTATTTAGGCTCAACTTTTTGCAGTGTTTGCTATTGGTTGTTATGTGGTTTTATTGAATTTATGATATTTTAATGTTTTTATTCCAGTTTCAAATTACAATATGTGAATATTGTTATTATTTAAATGTCAGCTGCTCTTTCAAAATACGTTCTTGCAATAATATGCTATTATATTTTCATTTTAACAGTTGAATAAAAATGTTGTGTGCAGTAGTTACCGTGACAGCATTTAAATCAATATGCATTCATCTTGCATACATTGAAGATAATGTGGTTTTATTTAGCAGGTGTGTGTATTTAGCAGCTGATCAATGTAGTATACTGCACAGTGCAATTTATGAATATCACATTTTTGACCAAACACATGCTGAAAACACATGAAACCACATGAACCCACTGGAACTTTGCACTAAATCCTCTGTTCTCTACATAACTCAAAAGAAATGAGAGATCAGGAGTTAAAGTCAAGTCTATAATCTAAAGGTTTTTCCTTGTCTATCCACAGTGGGATTGACCTTTTTCTGCCAGCACATGAGCGGATAATGTTTTTTTTAAATACATGTTTATTTCTTTTGAGAACAGTAATATGATTGGAACAAAGAAGAAGACGGGACAACATAAACTCGAACAACACAACATAAAGAACAAGGCACATTCCGGTAGTACAAATAACAAAGTTACAAGTTAAAAGTTATAAAAAAAAAAAATAAAAAAAAAGCAGTATTCCAAACAAAACAGCCACTTTTTCTCACAGTTTCCAAAGATGAGGAGTGAGTAGCTCCATGAATAGCTATGAGCATATCATGTTCCCAATGCTTCCCAGAGGCCTCTGAGAAAAAAGAAAAATAGATAAATACAAATTCTATGCCAGTATATGTACAGTTTACTGCAGGACCAGAACAACTTAACGTAGAGATCATTTTGGGGTTGTTTGGGAGTTTCCAGAGTGGCACTACAGTGGAAGATCCTCGTGTGAATAATGCACAGCTTGCATCAAAAGACGTGAGGCAAGTCTTGATGTCTCATAGCTGCTTGTTTCCTATCAGTGAGTCAAGCGGCAGGTCAGCCGTGTTTAATACGATCAGATGCTGGCTGACACATAGCTATAGAGCACTGACCACCACACTGACAGGGAGACACTTGGTCATAAGCGCTGTGGCCGGAGTGTCAGTCCAGAAGGTGTCTTCTGTCTTCTTCTGTAGGAGCGGCGCACATTAACAAAAATGTCCTGTCGTTACAGTCTGGACCCTTTGTGTAAATTCAGTATGATTTTTTTTTTTTACACGGATAACCATTGAAGCAGCAGACCCAGGAAGTGAATCATGCTGATGTAATCACAGCGTGTACGTTTGCCCCGCTGAAGTCATCTTAATACTGGGAAGTAAATCCAGAGTGAAAAAGCTGTGTCAAATGCTCGATGGTGCGTCACAGATGAAAGACGGCGTGCTCTTTTCGTGAGCGGTGCGGCCGCGTCTCTCTCCGAGTACATGTGAGTTTTGTCTTGAGTCACGGAGAAGATCGTTGAAAGGAGAATTAAGGACACAAACCCCAAAAACCACCCAGGCAGTGAAAAAGCGAGGCTGCTGTGGTTAACCTCAGAGAAAGACTCTTTTATTTATTTTTTTCCCTTTCTCTCCATGTGTTTTGTTCACTCGAAACAAGTGTGTGCTTTTTCTCAGCCAGCCTCTGAGCTCCCTCTTTTGATCGGCAGGTGTCGTTTTGTTCCTCTAAGCTCCACCTCCTCCTCTCTCGGCTCAAGCTGTGACCTGCTTTGCCTGTATAGTACAATACTCACTCTCTCTTTCTCTCTCAATCCCACTAACAATGAAGGAGATACCTGCTGATCCCATCTGGCGCCAGGTTTATGTGAAAGTGTCACCGACGGGGGCGACGGACACCTGTCTATAGCTGCCCTGTTGCCCCCCTTGCAGACGATATCCTGTCTTCAGTGACACAGCTGGCACGTTCCTCTGGGAGTCACCCAAAAACGGGCATCATGCTAGTCTATGTGGGGGCTTCTCATGCCAGCTGTCAGCCCTTTGTAGGTGGCTCTGTGTGTCTGGAATGACTGCCTCTCGGAGCATGTGGTTCCACAATAGCTGGCATTTTGTCTGCCACACCCATCTATGCACAACGTGTTAATAGATCCAAAGAAGTGTCTGGTTGTACAGGCTTTGTTAGCAGATTGCCAAGAAGCACATGTTTCAGCAATTCTGTCACACTTTGAGAGATTGAGAGCAGTCTATTTTTTTATTTATTTTTTTTTTTTGTTGTTGTGTTTTTAATGTCCTCTTTCTGTATTTAAAGCACCCCCTATTTCTAGATACAACCCAGTAGCACAGCCTTAATCATGACTATTCATGCGTCCCTGTGTGTTTGTTGTTTGAGCTGGTAGAGAGTATTCCCATGCGTGGTTGCAAGGTCGGCCCCCTGCTGGCTGTTCAGTAGTGCTGGAGGTCCTCAGGTCTGTTATACATCGATCTTGTTGCTGCATGCGAGTCATTAGATCCAATAAACCTCACTCACTGAGTTTATATTGTAATTACTGGTTTTAATTGCTGTTTGTCTGCTTGTCTGGTAGCCTGTTGCTCTACTACGAGGAGTTTTGAACACACACAGGGACAAGATGTTTGGTTATAAGACGGGAACTTCTTTAACATGAATGACGCTGGATATTTATTTTGATCTTAACAGAGTCCTCTCCTCACTGTTTTCTCTTCGTAACACTGAGTCACTAAGAGGTAATAGACTTTACACTCTCGTCAGGCAGTTACCCAGACCACTTAGCATTAAATTGGTGTACACATTGTAGTTTTATTACCTAGTTCTGGTACAATCAATTGATCATTCAATTTCCACGAGAGGCTGAAAATGAATCAGCAGCTATATTTGTAATCAAGTTTTTGTTGAATTGTTGAGTCATGACATTGCACTTTCAGCTGTTTTCCCAGATGATGATCTTCTAATTGTCTGTTGATTGACCAACAGTGAACATCAGTTTTTAGTTGCAGCCCTAGTCTTATCATTAATGTCACATGACGTAATTACGTACAAAAATACTGTTTTTGTGTCTTAGTCACAATGAAATGCACATGGAAACGCACAACCCATCTGTTCCCCTGATTGTCTAAATGTCTATAACTCCTGTCATTGTTGCCTCTGGTGTGTGAGCAGAAACAATGGTGTATAGACGTGACTGCCCTGACGGGACAAAACAAACGAGCCAGTTCTCACTCTTCGTTGTCAAGCAACGCCAGTGACCTCTTGTTCCGAAGTGGCCCGTGTCTTTCGCTAATTCCCCACCTGTCTCTGTGCCTCTGCCCCTCTGCTAGCACCCTGCTGCCCCCTGGCACTCGGTGCCATCTCCAACACCTGTCCTCATTAGTCCATGTATTTTTGCCAGCCAGGCACGCCCCCTCCCCAATCTGCCAGATATTTCCCCCTCGAGGCTCACTGTGTGCTTCATCGTGGTTGGTGCTTTTTCATGACCTTTTTTAATCTGCTAAGTGTGGCGGGCTCTATGCACTGATTGGTTTAACCTCACCGAGTCACCCGTTCTTACTCATTAACAAACGTGACTCAGCCCACGTCTCTTCTCTACTCATCTCCTTTATTACGTCCACTTTTCACTTTTCGGTAACACGTCATCAATCAATGGTAAAAATTCATAGCGAATTTCAGTTTATAGTTATTCCACAGTTAACAAACAATTAAATGCTTTGTAAACAATTTATAAGCAGTTTAAAGGTTTAAAGATATAACGACTATCCAAATAATGTTTATAGATGAGCTATACCGTATTTATTACATTTGATGAACAACTGCTTAATTAATGGTTAATGAAGCATTTTATTGTTCATTAACAGTGAAATAAAGTTAATTAACTACAAAATTACCATTCATTAATGATGATTTCTGTTGTTGTTGTTTTCCTGTGCTGCCTCTCACCCGTTCGTCCACCCCCCAACAGAACAATGACAACGAGACGCCACTACACTGTGCGGCCCAGTACGGCCACACCGGGGTGGTGCGGCTGCTGCTGGAGGAGCTGACAGACCCCACCATGAGGAACAACAAGTTCGAGACTCCGCTCGACCTGGCCGCCCTATACGGCCGCCTGGAGGTTGTCAAGCTGCTGCTCACTGCCCACCCCAACCTGCTGAGCTGCAACACCAAGAAACACACTGCCGCTGCATCTGGCCTCTCGCAACGGACACCTGTCTGTGGTGGAGGTGCTGCTGGACGCCGGCATGGACATCAACTACGAGGTGTGTAATTCGTCTGTACATTTGTGAGAACTTAAAAAGCTTCAGCTTTCAGGCGTTCCTTAATATACTGTCATGGCCCAAATCATGTTGGGTAACTTAATCTGTTCTTGCAGCATTTCCTCTCGCTACTTCCTACCAAAGCTTTGAGATTAAATGTAAAACTCTTAAGCTCTCAGTTTGCAAAGGAAGTGCTGTGGTATCAAAGCAGAGCTGGGCTTTGCTCCCCCTGGTGGGCCCTGTGGCGGTGACTCTGTACCAAACTGTGCCATCCATCTGTCTGGAGAGGCCTCTCCCTTCACTCTGTCCTTCTTTCGTCCAAATCGAGGATGTGGAGTCTATCCAGTGTCCTTCAGGCCTTGCATCCTGCAGGTTTCAATTAGCATGGCCCTGTGAACTGGAAAATGCTTTGATTCCTCAACCACATAATTGTCAGTAGAGAAGTGGACCGAGTGATGGGCATAAATCCGGCAGTCGCCATGCGCTGTTTATCTTGGTAAAATGTGGATGCTGGAATTGGAATGTTACAGGTTTAACTGGCAACAAGAAAACAAAAATGCACTTTAAGTTAAATATTAATCATTCTGTCAACTCTCTGTGCCTCTGGCTCTGTACACATCTGGTTTTCTTCTTCTACTCAGACGGAGAAGGGCAGTGCCCTCCATGAAGCAGCCTTGTTTGGAAAGGCGGATGTAGTGCAGAAACTTCTCAGTGCAGGTCAGTCTTCAGACGTTTGAATAACTTGCTGCCACTGATAAAATTTCACACCTGATTTTTAACTGTCTGTCATCCGGCAGGTATCGATGTGAACATCGTCGACCAGAAGGGCCTGACGGCGCTGGACACTGTCAAGGACATGCCCTCCCAGAAGAGCAGAGAGATAGTTGCTCTCATCTTAGGTGAAGACACGTGAAAACGGAGAATTGTGGTGGGAATTACCCTCTTGATTTCACATTAACCGGCTGTGATACAATCTCCTGTTTGTTTTTTTGCAGGACACATGACTGGAAAACCCCCTGACATCGACCTTCCCCCTCCACCAGTTCCACCGCCCCAGGAGAGTCCCAGTCCAAGGAAAAAGGGTAAGATTTGCCAGATGTTGGAAAAGTTCGGCAGTTTAAACAGGAACCACAGATCCCGCCAATTGCGTTTGATGGCTTTGTGTACATTTGTACAGCTAAGGAATTAGTCTGTGTGTTTCTACAATTTGCATTTCATAGGTGATCTGGAGAAGGTGAGCGAGTTGATCTCAGGGCTGGCCCCGGGGCCCGAGGAGGAGAGCCCGTACGAGGCTCTGTTCGAAGCCACCTCCTGCCACTCTCTGGACAGCCTCACCAGCGGCAAATCCTCTGACAGGGACTCCGGACGGCCCGATAGTGAGGCTGGCAAGGTCAGCAGCAGTTGAACTCAAACCGACTCTCGCACACAAACATGCACACTTGCAGGCAAACAATGGTAAGCCTGTCACAGTGTGTTTTTTTTTTTTGTTTTTTTTAAATGGGAGATGAAGTGCAGAACTCCCACTAGAGGGTGATAGTGGTCCTCTATCCACATGACTGGGCCTCAAGACCCCTCCAGCATTACAGGTCTTGTGGTGCAGAGTGGGTAAACAGTGCATCTCTTAACTTAGTACTTGCGATAAACTAATGAAAGATTGATCAGCAGCTGTGTTTATTACATGTTGCACTCCTGATCATTTACAGAAAGATCGCCCGGGCCACTCGTCACATCCTGGGCCTAGTCATGAAGAAGAGGTGAGATTATAAAGTCAGGAGAAACATCGAACACTACCGATCTCATTTAATTCTTCTGAGACGTGATCATAGCATAACAGAGACCGTCAGAAAACTATCATCTGCCGCCGAAGATGTTGCTTTTTAGCCACGACCCTGGTCACGACTGCTCTCTTCACGGCCGCTGCTCAAATCAAACGGCCTCTTAATAAATATTCATCCGAGTGCGGTGTGAGATACAGGCAGCAGGGGCGTGAAAGGAAGAGCAGTGAGGTGGAAAACGAGTGAAGACAGAATCAGAGTCTGGCCCCAACTGTGGCTGGCCATAGAGGAAGCATTGTCGAAGGAAGTTTCTTTTTACCAAAACCTTTTCTAGTTTCCTATTTCACTCCTTTTAAAGGGGATATTTATGTCCTAAAATCTAACTAGCTCCAGTGAATGCTTAACAGCGAGGCACTTTAAAATCGTCCATGCGTTTCCCTTGACTTTCTACTTACTCCAGCTCTCTTCGGTTCTTCTTCTGCAGGCCCTGTATACCAACAGCAGTATCAACGAGAGATGCGAACGGGTGGAGGAGGAGGATCACACGTACGAGTTGTTGCTGACTGCACAGACCAAAGTCCCACCGCCCAGCCAAGAGTCCCAAGCACATAAAGGTAAATGTGTGCAAGAAATGTAAATAATAGCACGCAAAATATATCTTTTTACTTTTGCGTTTTTAAGAAACTTTCACGCCTAAACTACATACTCTCACTTAAACACATGCATCCCTTTCCTAGCAGGAGGCTTTATACTCCACTGAAACATTTTAAGGCTATATCATGATACATTATATATATCTGTATTTTATGTAATTCATTTTTCTCTTTTTATAACATGAGGTCACCTAATTACACTGGAAAATATACACAGGAGTTGCTCTTACAGTGGTACATTTTCATTTAGATCAGTTTCAGTTGTCACACTCTTCATTACAGGTATGTAGGTCATTAAGACCTCTCCCTTTTCTCTCTTATTTTTTATTGTTTGAAAAGTCTATCCATTGTTTTCGGAGTGGGAGCCTCTTTCAGAAGCCGGCACCATGTTATTTCAACCCTAACTTTCTGTGGTGTGCTTCTGAAATAGAGAGAGAGACAAGTGAACTCAATATTGGCTTCTAAAATGCTCTTAGTAGCGGCTTGCAATTCATTTCAGAAAGGTTACAAGATAAAACAAAACCAAAAGATGTGAGTGTGGTCTGTGTCCAGCTTGTTTTGATTTATTTTTCAGCGGTTATGAAGAAGTCTTTCCCACTTTGTCAGTATGTAGAGGCCGTCTGGGTGTGGATGATAAGGGTCCAGTCCAAGTTCTTTTCCCCCCACCTCTTCTTTATGCAGTCTAAGAGATATATCTTCGATATTTTGAAATCTCAGCAAATGTTCTTCTGCAATGCAATGGCTGGGATGAGATTGTCTTGAAGAATCATAATGTTGACATAACAGGGAGGTGGTTAAAGACAAGTATTGGAACAAGTAGAGCTCTCTGGTAAATTCAGAAAATGACATCACTTCACTGTAATGCAGCTTTTAGAACCAGGAGAAGACAACACGTATGCCACGTCACACTATAATAACATCCTCAACATTGTCTCATATCACGATTAAGATGAATATAGTGAAATACTGCCAGCCCCACTGAGCAGTCTGAATACATTCCTGTTCTCACCGACAAAAGAGCCTCCACACACATGGTCAACCACCTCGCCATCTCTGCGTGTGCTGCACATGAGCGGACCCCCTCTCCTGTAGTCGTGTCTGATGAATGGCACTGCATGTAATTGGATTAAATGGGATTAAATTAGGAGGCCATTTGGATTCCGAGCTGTTGATGTTTTAAAACCATCCCCTCGAGCCTTCCAGCTTAGTCAACTTCACTGGCACCATAAGAGAACCTCACTGAGCGGAAGAGTTGGGGGTTTAATTGCTGATGTCACCGTGCCTCCTCTATGTGGATAAATGATGGTGGTTGGAAATTAAAAAGGGGTTTTTTTGCTTCTGCTCTTGAGCTGGACAGAAATGTCAAACGATTCGTTTTCCCATCTGTTTTAAAACTGCTTTATCATGTCAGCATACCGAGCCTTGTTCAAATGGCAGGGAGATAAATCTAAAGTCAGTCTGACTTGTCGCCATGCATAATACATGGTTTAATTATAGATCACTTTAACGTTCTCTCAGCATAATGTCCCTCCTGACAATCAGAAACTGGCTAAACGTTGTCTTTAACTGTGAAGATGTGTTGAGTAATTGAACTCTGAAAATAATCTTTCATCATCTGTGTCCTAACTCCCAACTGTTTTCTGTCTTCTTAGATGAGAACACCACTACACAGTCTTCCAATAGTGTCCTACCTCAGGTAAATGTAACGCTCCTCTCATTCCTCTCATATCTTTTACATCTTAGTACACTTTCTTTTTACGCCTGCCAGTTTCCAAATACTTTATACATATGGATGGAGTCGTTAAAGTCAGAAAACAGTGAGCAAATTCTAAAAAACCTAAAGCGGATGCACATCTCTAAATTTCCAAGTCAGGGAGGAAAAAATACTCACATTTCACTTGTTTGTTTGGCTTACATCACAGTAGATGAACAGAAACTACTTGGCAAAGATCCTTCATCAGAGTGTTTAGATATACTGGTTCAACTCAGTGATATACACAGGGCCAGAGTTCGAGCACAGCTGGGAGTTGGACCAAGTTATTTGGGGACCAATTACCTTTCCCATCCCCCGGTTCTAGATACAGCAACTAATCACAGGTACAGTACACAGATCTAATTACACCCTCATTACGTACAATATGAAGCTTCACAGTTAAATGTGAGTATTTTGTCCTCTCTGACTTGGAAATGTGAGATCTACTGCCCTTTCATTCCCTATTCCATCAGAAAACAGTATTGGTTTGACCATTCGACCACTGACGGTTATGTAATAGAGATTAAATGTATTGAGTACAAGATATTAATCCTCCACACCAGATGTTGTGACTCAAAACAAACCGTACAACAAAAAAGAAAATACCACAATATAGATCCAGAATCAGGTTTCCAATTAAACCTACGTCTATTTTTAAGAGATTTAACTGAAGTAGCCCAACATATCATCCTCTGCTCGTTCTACACTTTTATAGCAATAGAGTGTAAAGACGAGAATCATTTCATTGGGAATGATCCGAGGAAAGCTGTCATCACAGTAACAGATAGCATCAGCTGGAGGCAGAAGTCGTCTTAAACTGGCCCTGTAAACCTTTCTTCTTCATTTATTGTCCCATCATATCTTATTTTATTGCCTTTTCCTATCTATCATCCAGTTAGCAGCTTTTATTATTGCTGCCACCCACCTGCAACCCCGCCTGCTGCCCACAATATCCGTTGACATTCTTTATTTCCAGCTCCGATTGGGTTAGCCGTGCTCTTCAGCCGCCTAATCATAACAAACGAGCGGCATTGCGTCCGCTGTGCTCTCATATGCAGTCTTGTTAGCAGAGCCAAACCTGCCACCTGTGCTCCCTTTCAAGCGTTTGATCGGTGTCATGTTCAGACATCTGAATAATTAGCCTGGGTTGTTAATTCAGGGCTCGTACAAAGTCTTGTAATATGCTGAATTTGCATAAAGTCCTTGAAAAATGCGTTGATTTTCAACATAATCTGGTGTTTCAGCTACAAAATTACCTATTTAAATCCAAAAATCTTTTGATATTCAAAATGTAACAAATTGTGTTCTCACATTTCTTTTCTGTTGTCCCTCTGCATTGGAATTAGCAAGCATTTAATAATTGTGATCGCAACATACAACACGTTAACTACAAGATAAGCCAAAATAAACCAACTGAAAATATGTGTAGAGTTTTAAAAAAAATCTGTAAATATAATTTGTCACAATCTCATGTATAGTAACAACTAAGACCGACAACTTGTAGAGTTACACTTTAAGTGGTAAATGGCAGATGCTAACATGATTCTCCGGCACACAGGACGTGTTTAGAAGATGTTTTAAACAGCAGGTGCGACTAAACTCCTTTCCCTTCTTCACTGTCCCTCCTCAGCGTAAACCCACTGCCCTGAACGACCTCAGAGCCCCGACCAAGGCGAAAGACAGCCTGCACCCTCCTGGACGGCCGGGCCCACGAGCATCAGGAGGTGAGTTTGACCGGCCGTGCTCGGATTTAAGTAACCTAATAAGGAACAACAACTGCTGCTGGCAGGGCTGCGAGGGTAAGAGAAGATGGACTGGACGGATCAGACTTGTAAAAAGACAGGCCAAGCATGTCGATGAAATGGTAGAAATGCATTTGGGTTTGCAGGGTGAGATGGGCTGGCTTGGATTAGCGCTGCCAGGGAATGCATGACTGGCATTCTCGAGCAGCAGAGCGGATTTGGCTCGATGGGAGCAGGCTGATTGACATTCCCTGGCAAGTGGGCAAGACACGTTTCATTTCCAGTATGACACAGAATTCTTGATCAGATTGTGACGTTCCTATCGGAGATTCACATCCCGCTTCAAGCAGGATTAGCCACTTCATCCAGTCAAAGAATGGAGCAGAGGTAAGGAGCATGGCCTCTGGGTCCTTTTGCTGACACACATCTTTATCGAATAATTATTTTTGGAGCGTGTTTGCAAAAGGAACTGTGTACCAGCACATAGTAGGCAAGCGGATTTGCTTCTGTGTATAGCAGGAACTGGCTGTTTTTTTCTTAGATCTGTGGCGCTTGTTTAATTTGTTTTTTGCTGTGGTTGTGGGAAAGAGTTTGAGGTTATTTTCTCCCAAGAGAGTTTATAGATGTACTGCCACACCAGCTGAAAATATCCGATGATGATAGTTTAATCTAAGAAAGAACCATTTCAGCGTTGATTCTCATGCATTTATTCTAGTCCTTTCCGGGGGTTTTAAAATTTTACTGGTTATGGACAAGTTGTTCTACATGCAGAAGCCGACATGTTATCTTAATTTATAACAAAATACACCCTGACATCTTGATACAACTAGCAGATTTGTGCAAATGCCCCTCAGACGGTTGACCGTAATGAGTTTAAACATTAAAATTGATGTTAAATGTTCGACAAAATCAGCACTCACAATTCTGGAACATGTTTCGCCTCAGGATTAAAAAATAATTAAGTCGGCATGACAGTTTTTTTTTTTAGTTTTTTATTAAAACTGCTGATGTTGTGGAGAGTGAGGCAAGCACTTCCTAATTTAGTTTTTTTTCTTGCATATTGTCCTCAGTGACTCTCCTTTCCCTTTTTTAAAGCCACAGAAAAACCACAAGTTGGGTTTATATCCGAACGCCACGTTATAATTTTCCCTCTCTTTTCTGTTTTTGTTTGCACATCAGCAATTTGTAGTTCCCACTTCTGTGTTTTATATAAAACCCCGGCTGAGCCCTAAATGTTCAGCTCTGCTCATGTGGATGTGGTTTCTGAGGTCCTGGGTCCTGTGTGGACAGTCGGGGACCAGACCTCAGCACTCTGTAGCAGGTGGAGGAGATATATGCACGGTCAGCGATACCTACGAGTGTTTATCATGTGTCACAAACACATTGCTGTTCTCAGCAGGAATATAGTGTTTCTCCAAAGATTTCCACCTATGTGCCGCGTCGTTTTATAAGGTTTCCAGGGGATATTTCACACAAGCAGTAACATCATAAGATTCTCCACAGATGGTAATAAATCTGGGGTTTTCATAGTACACAGTTTTAAAGGCTGAGAGTGAAGTATATCCTTATTTATACTTGCTTTTTTATTCGTTTGCAGTTCTTTCTTTTCTTTTTACTGGATGTGCAGCTTTTATAGTTTCACTTCCTCGTTTTGCCAAAAAGCTCTCCATGGTTCCTCCAAAGCTCAAACGTTTTTTTTGAAAAAACGTGGAGTTGCTTGTTCTGTTATGAACTGCAGCACCACAGATTGAGAGCAGAGAGGCGAAGGATTAAAAGCACCTGTTTGGCAACAACTGTCATATTACATAAGCAGTGCAGTTTAAATGCACAGTATGTAATTCCTGCCCCCAGGGGACGTTTGATGGTGTCGTGAAGTGTAGCATGGGATCCTGCGAGTCTTCATTGTTAGACAGTCACCACTACTGCTGAAAATCTGACGTGAGTCAGGCAGGAATGTCATCTGGGGAAGTGATGTTCAACAGTTAGATTCACGTTGCATTTAGTCACATGCGCTGACTTTCCCTCCTCACTCTCTGATGTGTTATCTGGTGATTCCCAGAAAGTTATAGCGACATGCGGCTAATTGAAACACGCCGTTACCTTGTTTGAACATTGTCTGAAGTGATTAGGATAATTTGATAACACAATAAAATAAGCTGATGCAGAAATGTTACAAAGTTCTAACTAGTAAAGCGGTTGCTACCAGCTTTAGTTGTACTTGATTCCTCTTATACATAATATAATTTGACATGATGTTATGTATACAGTGAATATGATGATCGATTAGTCTACAGATAAGACCGATATGTGGCATTTGTTGTGTCCGCTTGCCCATTATAAAAAAATAACTTTAACTCAGTGTCCCGCCCACAACCCTCTGATTGGGTACCCGTCTCAAGGAATAGCCTGTCAATGCTGAAAAATCTTTCATCTGCAAAGTAACTAGTAACCAAAGCTGTCAAAAAATGTGGAGTAGAAGTACATAGCAGTAGAAAATGGAAATACCAAAGACCTTATAATTGTTCTTAAGTGCATTGTTCTTTGTTACGTTCTATCAATGTTTAGTTTTAGATTTTAGTTTTTACTGCAAATATATATCAATCCCAAGTATCCGCGTCCTTGATGACTAATAATTGGTATTGAAGAAGAAAAATATATTGGTCGATCCCTAGACTAGTCAATCAAAAAGAAATATCCGACTATCTGTTTATTTATTATTTCAGTAATTCTTCTATCAAAAATAGCAAACATTTGCTTGTTCTAGGATTTCCTGCTTGTTTTTTTTGGTTACCATAACAGGTAGTAAATGGGATAGTAGTAAAAGAGTCTTTTTGGGACTGTTGCTCAGACAGAAGAACCAATCTGAAGACTTTGGAGCGTTTCCCAATTTTTTTATATTAATGGATGATGAAAACATTTGTTGCAGTCCGAACAAACAGGAGGGGCTATTGTTCTTTATTGACCAGCGCTGTAAATAGAGGTATTTGTTTACTTGCTTACTGTAAATGTCCAAATATCAATAATATGACCTTTGGCCCTCTATTGGCAAAGAGCAGAGAGATGACGTAGAGCTCAAAATGTCTTTGAATCTACAATAAAAACAGAGAAGAGTTTCCACAGGCTGGTGCTTGAATTGACTTTGGACTGTGTGGATGCTGGAGTGACAGCCAGCACCGGCGCTGCAGTGTCTGCACAGTAAACATGACATCATTATTAAGATATGGAGCCGCCGTTGCCAAATGAAACACACATCCGCACCTCTGCGGTGACCTCATCCGTTTGTACAGATTGTGTCTGTGCACGTTTTCCACCAACAGAACTGTTTTGAGTCGGGGAGCCGAGGTCGGTCTCGGCGGAGGGTTAACACCATGTGCGATTGTTGGAACCACATGGATGTGCTCATTGGGCGTTCACACTCCCTAGCTGCCAGGGAGAAGGGTGGGTGCTTGGCTGTGGTCCTGACATATGTTCGAGTATACTCACTCACCCCTGATTACACACACAAACACCCGCACACACTTTTCCTAGATGTTTAAGTGGTTAGAAACGTGTGAAAGGGGGTTTCAGGGCGTTGCTCGGCACATAGAAATTGGCCTTGAAATGGTAATGGGGCAGTTCGGTGAGGTCAGAGAGTTTGCGTGTCAAACAGTCGAGTGCTGCCATTCCTCCCCTTGTGTTCTGTAGATATGACTCCTTCTCCCGCCAGCTCTTTTGATGTTTTTTGGGGCTTTGAACAGCAGGTCGAGAGATAGCGGAGCCGCTGCGGCAACGACGTCGGCCGAAACTCTTCTGTGAAGGACAAACAAAGTGTCGCAACTGGTCACTACTTTTCCTTTGCTGTCACTGCCCCAGATTCCCTGTCACCAAACACCCTGACCCTGTCACCCTGGCAGAGACGGCCCACACACACACACACACACACACACACACACACACACACATCCGACACAAACACACACACACACACACACACACTCCTTCTCCATGTGTCACACGGCTAATTATCAGGAGTCTGGCTGCTGGAGGATAGGGTGATTCAAATTTCCATTCCTGAGCCTCCATTAGGGTCTAGAATTAGAAGCCAGAAGAACACAGAGGGGCTGCTGGTCACACGGCAGACAACAACACGCATCACGACCGAACAGGAGGAACTGCAGGACCACGCGTCGTCATCCCGGGGCTGATATGATTGCAGAAAAGAGGCTTAGGTGGCAGTAATTCCTCAGGGAGTGGGAGGAGGAAAAAATCTAATTGTTTTTAATTGCTCTTGCCGGTCCGTCTCATTAAGGAGTTGTTTTAATTGGACAAGGCAGTCGATGTAAGTTTCCCTCGTCTTGGCGGTATTTGAGAGTCTTGTTGTTTTGTATTTCTGTTGTGTGTTTGTACGGAGGTTTTTTCAGTTTCTTGAGGAAACTCTTGTGCGTTGTGTGATTTTGGTAAAGTGGGCCTGTGAACTGAAGCTGCTCACAGAGATGACGAGCTCTGACTCCCCGTTACAAATTACATGCAGCAGATAGACGTCAGACGACTGCAAGCTGCGTTTGGAATTCTGTTATTACTCCAGCCAACATACGCCTTCTCCTCGCTCCTTCTCTCCTCTCCCTCTTTTTCTCTCCGTCACCCCTGGTAGGAAACAATTACAGATCTGTTTCTGGGCTCGTGTGGGCGGCTTCTTATTAGCCCTGCTGTAAGGATCTGTCCCTCAGTTAGAAGTTCACTTTCCTGCGCTCACAAACTACTTTTTTCTACACTGACTTTGCCCATTCTTTTTCTCTTTCTCCAGATAACTCCCAGCTCAGTCAGGATCAGGGAGCAGGTGTCCCGGAGCAGTTCACCGGCCTCCTGCACGGATCCTCTCCGGTCTTCGACTGTCGCGAGGAGCCCTTCAGGCTTCCAGGTGTTCAGCCATCCGGCCAGGACCCGCCAGAATCAAGAAAGCCCAAAACCAAAGTAAAGCAGGAGGTCGCAGCAGCAGCACCACCACCTAGCCGTCCCAGCATGGCTGCCATCCTGACAGACTGTGATCCAAAAGCAATTTACGCAACTGTGAACAAGGAGCCAAGGGACTTGGGGGCTGGGGCAGTGTCTGGTGTTAGGATGAGGCCTCCCGGGGACCTAAAGCTGGCACGCAGCCTCTCCAAGTCGGACTCTGACTTGCTCGTGTCGCCTCCTAGTGAGGAGGAGGGAGGATTGGGAAACCGTAGCGAGTCTGTTTCTAACTGTAGCACTGGCAAGAAGAGGCTCGAGAAGTCTCCATCTTTCACCTCAGAATGGGACGAGGTAAGCGTTTGCTCTCACCTTATTAATGTCGATGTGTGTACTTTTTGACGCTTAAGCCTTTGCTTGCACTGCACAAAGTAATACTGTAAACAGCAGGTCAATAATGACTAATATAAAGGTTTTTATGGGTGTTTAATACATTAAAATGAAATAGTTTATTGAATAGATTGACTGCAAGATGTTTCAGCAGAATATGGAAGAATAATGGGATAAAGAAAAGCCCTACAGATTCAGACACATATAGGAACATAACATACAAAATAAATAAATGCAAGTTACAACATTGTGTATGTTAAAATATATTGAAATCTGCAAGATATGAAGAAGTATGAGTATGAGCCATTGTGCTAGCAAACCTTGAAGTCGCCATCAAATTGACAACAATGGCTAGCGGAGGGTTCTCAGATAGGCCAAAGGCTGTGACTGCACGGCCCAAATGTTCACACGCAGAATATGAATGCATGGTGTGTCTGAAAAAAACAAAAACAAACTGTGTTAATTGTGTGTTCAGGCAGACTTTTGCAGTGTGTTTGTCCTGTATGTTCATACCAGGAAGACAAGGAAATACTTTTTATCAGTCAGCACAAATGTAGTTAAATAGTACGATATTATTGGCTATTTATTGTTTTTGTGAAATTCGAGCTGATAAAGAGAGCCGATAATCTGCAACCGAAAGGCTTTGACCCACTTAACAAGTGCAGCATCTACACACTCGGATACATTAGGTGGCGATATGCATCTTCAAAGTTGGTTAGTGATCCACCAATTAACACAGAGGAGAAGAGGAATTTTAACTTGCACCACATGTTCCAATCTTTTTTTTTTCAACAGTAGATTCAGACCATGTATCCAAATGTAGCTGTATGAGAATATTGTCTAGGATTCCTCTTGTGTCCTCTTGTTAGGCCTAAGCGATGTTGTTATTGTGCTGAAACCACAACACATCTGTCTACATCTACAAAACCGATTGAATGGAAACCTCAGTATCGACTGTAAACAACTGCTATCAACTTAAAGGCCACCTGGTGACCTGACAGAGATGCTGTGCAATTTGAGCACTGCCTTGTTTTGAACATAAATCTTCAGTAAACACAGCAATGTGGGTGGTTAAAAAAAAAAAGTAGTGTTTGTACACATAAATAATGAAGGTATTTTAGATTTGTGAAGTTGATTTTGCTGCTTTGTCGCTATCGTTCCACCAAAAACACACACAACAAAAGTTTTACTTGGAATGGGTTTGTATTTATTTTCTCAATCCTCCATTTGTTATCATGTTGGATATTCATGACTAAATATACCCCTCCATTCAGCACTTTAATGCTTTGTCTGGGATGCAGATAAAGAGCTGAGTCGAGCCATGGCGAGAGAGAGAGAGAGAGAGAGAGAAGAGATTAGAGGAGACAAGACGATGGGGATGAAACAGCTGAGAAGCTCAGGGAATAAGACAAGAGGAAGAGATTTGAAAATTGAGATTCAGAGAGAACATACAGGCTGCAGATCTGTCTCACTTCAGCTGCTGTCTCCGTCTCTGGCAAAGGCTTCTGAGACCAACCTGAGTCTCTGTAGAGACAACCCATCATACAGACAGAACGCAGAAAACATGCCACTGAACAAGGTTATTCTGAGAAGAAAAATAGTTTTCTCAAACAATCCTCTTTTTTGTAGTTTGTGTAGACCACATTTTTCAGACATTATATTAATATTTATGAAAGCATGCAGTATATGATAATGACTTTACAGAGGTATACAGCCACACGAGCCAATTAACATAGTTTCCTCTTTATGCTCTCTCACCATCTTCCTACAACAATCCTCTTATTGCTACTACGATTAATGATATCCTCCAAGCGTCTCAGTTAGAGACGGACTGAGAAGGATTTGTTGTTTGAGGCTTGTAAACACAACATTCAAAGTTGTTCTGGGATGAGGGGGGGTAGCTACAAACCCACTGGTCAAAGGCTGATGCAGAGACGCGGCCAAAACATAGCAACATAATAAATAATGAAAGTCATCACAAAATGAATGATTTGGAGAGTATTTTTGCACGAGTCTACACTAACCTAGCTAAGCGAAAGTGCAAATTATTTTCTATTTTCAAATGACGTTCTCAACGGGTGCAGATCAGAATGGGTGCAGATCAGAATGGCTGCAAATGCAATTTTATAAATAAACTTCCAACCAATCAGAGCGATGGAACGTGTGACGTAGCACTGAGCTAGTTAAAAGATAGTTGAATCATGCTTACAAAAGTCAGAACTAACTCGTAAATTAGGTAAAATAAGTGAAAGTTAAGTTAACAGATTACTTATCTCTTGCTCCAAATTTAAAACAGATTGTTGTGGGTTGCTGACATGAAATAAGTTTACTTACCCCCCAGAACTTTGTATTGACCCATAGACTGTAAGTCAATGTATCAAACCAGTCATAAACAGCTGTTACAGAAATCACAGATTTGGAGCGAAGTCTACACAAAGTTTTTAAGGGAAAATAAATATCTGCTGCTGTTTAAAACATCACAACTTTCCTCCACTGCTGCCGAGTCCACGCGAGACGCTTCACACGTTGCATTTCTGAAGCCAGACGGAGCAAATCGTGGCCTCAGATGGCACCGCCAATCCCCCCCCGAGCGAGGAGATCGTATTGCTGCCCAGTGTTCCTTTACATGACCCCATCAGACAAGCCACGGTGAGCCGAGCTAATAGAAGCTTTGAGGTCGATATCTCGCATGCAGGTGGTCAGAGTCCTCCACTTATGCGTTCACCTCGCTAACCTCTCCGGTATGAGGAGGCTGGCAGAGCAGGGCAGACGTGTTTGATGTACGACCATTCTGTGCTGAGATAATTTTTTTTAGCTTTTGTGACTATACGTTTTTTTTTCCCCCAGTCTTAACTGTGATTGGGTCGACACAACAAACCTAAATTATGCATCATTGTTGCAGCGTTTCGCTCGTTTCTGCGACCTCCTCACCAGACATTGTCGCTGGATCCCTTCTCTAATGAGTTCATTTCCTCATCTCTTCTGCAAAAGTGAGACATCACTATTTGTTCCAGATACGAGCAGCCATAAACCGTGCCAGCTGTTGGGTTGTTGTTGGTGCAGTCTTGTGCTCACCGGCGGAGGACGATAACGGCCATACGAGGCTGTAGCTGAGGAGAATGTCTTTGAGGGGCATTTATGCATGACAGCAAATTGGCCTGATGTTTGTCCTGTCTGGAAAACACTCCTGTCAGCGCTCAGGTGGAGAGGGAGCAGCCAGCACACAAGGCCTCTTACAGGAGCTTGTCAAAGTTCAAAAACACTTTTCTGGCCTGAAGGCAAAAGCAAAACACCTTCGCAGCGTGACTCATTCTTTCTCGTGTACAGTCGGCGCAACCTTGTTTGTGGTGTTTTATAGCTGTGAGAAACTACAAAGGTTCCCGTCTCGATCTGCTTCAGCCGTGCCAGACGAGAGCAAGCATCAACAACATAACTTCAGTTTATAGTTGTGTCAAAGTCTGCCAAGGGGACACTCACTGGAAATTGAAGGTCAGTCAGTCAATTGAGAGCATGATAGAATTGAATGAATGATTAAATTCTCAGTGAAGTTAAAAGTTTCAGTGCACTGATTGCATTTTAAGCAATTAAGGTTAATACTGATATATAATATCCTGCCTCCAGTACATACAGAGCATAAGTGGTTGACAAGCCACATTTGAGGGATCTGTGCAAAAAATGTGCATTTCCGATATATTTACATCGGAGATTTTACTCCCTAATATACAAAAATATCAGTTGGGCAATAGTTAAAAAAAAATCTTAAAAGAATCCCTCAGCTTTGTTTTTTAAAAGACTTGTGACCCAGTTACATACTAAGCCGGTCATTTGACTGTTAAAATATTGATATGTCAGTGCTCTCTGCTGGACAAACTAAGGAATGATGACACTTAATTAACTCAAACCTAGTTGGGCATTTCTGTCTCCACCAGCTTATGTATCTGCAATAAGCTGATATTGACCTGCATGATTTGTTGGTCACAGATAATTACAAATCTTAACATGTGGTCGTATTTTAACATTATTATTTATGTGTTGCTTTAATTAGATATAATAATCCCGAAGGCTGTAACTTAATGATAGAATAGAGACACAGAGGAAAGGTATGACACGGCTCCTGAAACATTGTCGCCCCTCTGCAGAACGGTGTGTGGGCGCCGAGGTCAACGAAAGGGAACATTTTGTCTTCTTGAATCTTTTAATTCCACTTTCAGATGTCGTGCTCGCAGGCGGGGCGCTGTACAGTCTAATTATCCAGCTAACGAACACCTCACCTCCTCTGACTGTATCTGAAGGATGTGGCCTCTGAGAGCGTAACAGGATCAAGGAAGGCATGACATTACCCGGTTATTGGAGATTGCTGCTCTTCCCCCGATGCCCCTCAGCAGGCTGTAATAATCCTGTAGCTCTTCTGTTGTCTCCCCCTCGGGATTCTGCGCAGATGAACCGAGTAGACTCGAGAGCCGATCTCGTTGTGAAAGAAAAACAAAAAAGGGATAAACAGGAGGTATCGCTGTCCTCTTGCACAAGCATGTGGCCTCCCATGTGGCGGGAGAAACAGGCTGCATTATTGGCCTCAAACAGAAGAAGAGACCTTATCAGCGAAAACGAGATACTCTTCAGGCAATGGCCTCATTCACTGTATGCGAGCGTGCGTGCTGCTGAGAGAACCGGCCAGATTTAAGTTCTTCTTTGAACTCCTCCTAAAGTAGGCTGCTGGCAAAGTGCATCACAATTCATCCTTAATTATTCATTCATCTCCCGGGAGGTCATTTTTATTTACTCTCCGGTCTGTCGGCCACAAAATTGGGTTGTTTCGGGATATTACCAACAATGCTTTTGACCTTGAATGTGTGTGATTTCGCTCTGGTTGTCAGGATAGAATAAATTGCGGTTCTCCCTCCCAGAGGAGCCCGCAAACCACCGATTCTATATCGACGGATCTCATGCATGTACAGGCCCCTCGTCACGCTCCCTGTCAGCCAGACGGATAGATCTCATTCTTGGCATCTAGGACTCTGCATTATTTTGCTATCTCTCAGGTATTTCTGAATCGGTTGAGATGTTCATTACAAGCCTTGGTTGGATTTCTTTGAAGCCAGTATTACTTTTTTAAAGGCCAATTTCTTTTGTCCAATTTCGCCGCCGTAGTTAATGTTAATGAACTCGGGAAAAAAAAGACCCTCTTCTTCTCGCTTGAATAGATGCCTGGGAGTGCTGTGCCCAAAGCAAAAGGGGAAAAGAGCCTTGAATCTTTCGTCTCCTCATCCTTTCAGGGAATACGCCTGCGTTTGCTTGAAATGGAAATATTCACACCGCCCCGACGTAAAGTGCATAGCAAATGAAGAGGGAGTGTGCGCTGGAAAGTAGTTAAAGTTTGATTGGGTGTAACCCAGTCTGCACTCTCTTTTAATGATGTCGGGAGTGCCCTCTGAAAAATGAAAAAAACACCCGTCTCTGCTCGCTCCCCGCTCTGCCTTCTCCTTGTGTTGCTCTTTCTACAGTGCTTTTTTCTGTAGCGTCGGCCATCTTGCCGGTCACGACTGGCTGCCCTGGAATACTCTACTGAGCTGTGTGACAGCATTTGGACGAGGGGTCCCAGGACATTGCCGAACCCGCCCCCTTACACACACACACACACACACACACACACACACACACCACACACACACAACCCCAATCTTTCTCTTCTTTAAAATCTGGCTTGCTAAATATTCTCAAACCCTCGTCCCTTTTCTTTCTCTATCTGTCTATCTAACTCCTTCACCCCTCCTCCTCCTCCTTTTTATCACATGAGCTACACACACCCTTGGATACACTGGTTTCAAGACAAGGAGATTTGACTTGCATGAGGTTTTGGCCCTATGCATCCCTCCATTTAAGGAGCTGTGTGTGTGTGTGTGTGTGTGTTTTGTGCTGGGTGTGTGCTGGTGTGTAAAGCGCATGCTAATGCGCGGTTTGGTCGTGGTCCCTGGGATCAGACTGAAGATGACAATCCAGGGGGCACATTGTGTGGGCCAGCGAACTGAGCTCCACAGATGGGAGGAGAGAAAGGGAGACAGAAGGCTGTAGACAGGAAGGAGAGGGCCGCCATCCTCAGCCCCCGTTTCACTCTTAACTTCATTTTTCGACTCGCACTCCACAGATCAAGTAGCCACTATGAAACCAGCTTTTGTGAGTATTGATTCCCTTACAGGCAGCAGCTCCACCGGGGGCTCATTAATCTTGTCTACCTGCCATTAATGAATTGAATAGGGAAATAATTGATGCTCCCCGGCATTTTCTTTGGATATTATATGTCCTGTAAAGCCTGTTCGATTGGTATGCGCTGATAGCATTATTGGCTAAATACAGCACAATGGAATGGGGGGGAAAGCTTTAAGCCTCCCCCCCTCAACATTGTCCTTCTACTTTTGACTGCGTTCTCTAAAAAAGTTAATCCTCGGTGGCATTTTACATTCACGCAGCATGTCTTTGTTCATTTTCCTTTTTTCTGCCTTCCTCTATTGCCTTGTTCATGAACTCATTTCGGAGTTGGCGTTGGCTTTTTATTTTCTTTTGAGGAGAGAAAAGTGGCATTGCTGTTTGTCACGGCAAAGTCTGGTGTTTTGTTTTTTTTTCTTTTTCAAACCTGCCGAGATCAGACCAAACCGTTGGTGTGTGTGTCACGGCCCGGTGCAGCCAGCGGAGGGAAATCTATTCTCTAATCCTCACCAGGGGGAGAACACAGGAGAGCCACAGGGGGCTGAGACATGCTGCCACTACTTAGTTTGTTCATCTAGTCTGGTCATTGAAGGGAAGGGGATGTCATTTTCCTTTCTGATCAAGTTCTGCAAAGAATTCCAACCTGTTTTAACTTATTAGAAGGGATATATATATATGTATTTCCACATCCTTTGGGGATGAGTTTGCAGAGTTTTAAAGTTGTGTTGAGGGACGACACAAGCATGACATTGGGCTATTTCAGGAGGATGTTTTGATGGGAGTGCTGACAGTGCTTTGTCCCACTGTGGCATTGAGGTGTTGGCACCTGCTGTAGACGGTGCTGCACTTGTGTTCCCCTTGATGCCGTGGAGTTGTTCATATTTTTCATCTAACCCCTGTCTTGGTGCCAGCACGCCAGTTTGAGGGCCGGTGGTCTGGGCACACTCTCTCTGCTGCAGCCTTTTGTTTTCCCCCCCCTGAACAAGCACTGCCAGGCGTCCTTCAGCACCCCAAACCACCCATTCTGAGCTTTTGTTCGAGGTTCCCAAGGCTTAGTTAATGTTTTCAAAATCGCAGTAAAATAGCTGTCAAGTTACTCTGCTCGGTCGTCCTGGAGCAGCGGTCCTGCTGTCAGAAGCCTGATAAATGGGCTCATGTGTCTTTAATCTCACTCTTACCATCCCTCCTCTCTGCCAGCTCTTCAGCTGTTGACCCTCCACCCCGCCGCTGACTTCTGACCCTCCTTCATTGTATCGCCTTGCTCACAGCGAGTCAATCTCACAATGGACGCCTCTCCCATTTCAGGGCTCTCGTATTGATTCGATCCTGTCGCACAAAAAACACATTCCTCTCCCTCTCTCCTCTATTAATTCTCATGGCATCGAGCTCCTTAGCCCGCGACCATGAAATTCAGAGGCTTTCTCTTGTTATGAATGTGTTTTACCTTGAGGAAATCACTGGGCTGTATCCCCTGATAAGGATATATTTACCCGGTCCCAACACTATATCACACCTGCCTTTCACGGTAGCTGCTTCTAAATCTCCCTGGACCAGCTCCTATTCCCTTTTCCATTATACTGGAGAAGTGACGCCGATACACAAAGGCTGAAAGCCGCCGTGTTGTTTTTGTTCTTGCATCCATGAATTAAAAAGTTTGGGTACGGTGACCTTACCTGCAGTGTGAGTGTGTTTATCTCCTCTTATTCACTGTGGCTCGACGCATTTCGGAGAGGTACCCTGAGGTTGTTGCGGATGAACCTGGCATGTCTTGTCTCCTGCGAGCTAAAGATATAACTCGCCAGTTGAATTGCGTGTCATAGCGAGATCACAGCTCCCAGTGTCCCCCTTCTGCCCTGCACCGACAGCAGCATTATCCTCCCTGTGGTACGGACTTAGGCCTCTTTATGCGACATGAGCACTGCCCAGTCCTCATTATCACAGGAGCTACAGCGGCTCTGTGAGTGTATGAGTTTACATATTGGACCCCTGATTAATACCGGTGTTCATCAGCAGCTTTGTAATTGGCTTTGTCCTGGCGAGGCCTAATAATTCAGGTTATTACGAGAGCAACAGCAACGCATCGTGTTGGGACTCAGTAATGAATTCAGAACAGAAAAGAGATGCCTGGCTGAACACACCTTAAGGAGCCGTTGAAGGCGCGGTTTGAGTTTTTACTTTGCAATTTGCTGGCAATATGTCATTTTTCTTTGCAGTAACTTCTGGAAAATGTCTCTTTATTCATTTTTAAAGTGGCTATAATCACAAAAAAAGAAAAGAAAATGATCATGTTCATGATCTGCATTGGACCAGGACCGTAGGAATGAGTTTGAGCTCATTTTTTAACTGTCAACTCTGTAAAGCTACTGTTTTCACCTGACATTTTCTGCTGCAGCAGGAAGCTGGAATTCAATCACAGATAATGTATAATTCCTGCTCAGTAATCATCTTTTGGACCAAAGGGCAGACAGACATTGTTAGTGACTAGCTGGTGGACTTGGTGGAGCTTTTTGCAGCGAAAGAATCTATATTTCTCTCAGGAGTTGGTAGAGACCAAAACCGACATTCATCAGCTGGCATGAAACTCCATATGAATGGTAACGTTGCTCCATAACTGTTGGATGTGAAAATAAGCAAATGTTGAACTTAAAATGGGAAGATCTTGTGCTCATAACTTGTTTATACTGCCGCCGAGTGGCAAAACCGGTTTATCTCCTACAACCACTCCCGAATTAAGACACCACCAACTCATCTTCACCCTTTATTCCTCAGACGTCAAGCCAGACCCCCCCGTCCTCCAGCTGTTTATCCAACATCTGCCTGGTTTTGGTTCGGAGAAAATGTCTTGAGAAAAAAAAAAAAAAAAAAAAAAAGTGTGATTATCTGTATCTTCATTGGAAATACTTGTTTCGTCTTCTCTAAAAGCACCAAAAACAAAAACCTGACACATGCAGAGACGCTGTAATACAAACAGTAGACACATATTTTTGCTGACTCATCTGGCTCCTTGCCTCAGGTAGGAGAAATTCTGCCAATTCATTCATGTTTAATGACTGATGTAGTGAACATGTGGTGCTGAATGATGGAGGTGATCTGTTATGCGAGTGTGACCAATTTACCATCTGGGCAATGTGCAGTATTGTGATCAACAGTATGGAGAGATAGCACTGGACAGATGGATGACTGGAATATTGTGTTCGTCCTCTGCTCTGTGTCTCACACCTCTACTGTCCTGCTTTTCCCCTAGAAAAGACGTTTTAAAAGATAACTTTGGAACTTTATGAAATGTAAAGTTACATTTAACAGGATGAGGGATCTAAAATCCTGGCAATGTGTAGATAGGTTGCACAAAAAGAAGGCAAAACAAACCCCTGAATTTTCTCTTAGCAGACACCGACGACTTCTTCCACCACAGTACTTCGAAGATCTAATTCTGTTGACAGCGTAAGACGTCCACCTTCATATGAATAAATACCTCTTGGTCCTGTTTTTTTGGGGGGTTATTTGGCTCTATCCTCTCCTGGGGCTTTCTTTGTAGAAGTCGATGGGATCCTTTCAGGTTTCATGAATCTTTTTTGGAATGATATAATCTCTGTGATTATTCATTTCTTCTTCTAAGCAAGAAGCTTTAATCTACTATTAACTATCCAGTCTGACAGCGGCGTCATTATTCAAAGATAGATTTCAGTCTCTGCTCCTCAGACTGACATTTCTCCTCTAAATACTTGACATCTCAATGCTGAATATTCACGTGCAGAATTGATGGTCTCCTGATGGCACTTTATTGCCTTTAAATTATTACACTAATGGGGACATATAACCTGTCTGGAGGCTTTTAGAGCATCAGCCAGGACTCTGTAGCCAGTGGTGAGACAGTCACTTTCAGATAAAATATTTCCAGCAAGGCACAATACAGATGGCTAGAGTTGGAGTGACAGTATCTCTACCTCATTCCTGTGCATACTGGATTTGTTAAAAAAGGGGGAGCCACATTTCTGTGATGTGATAGGTGTGATATTGCAGCTCAGCGGCCTTATGGATGCATTTTAAGGGAAGAAGATAGCCGTCTTATTGTGTGCGTCTGCACCCTCGGAATTGTTACACGCTTTCCTGTAGAGATGCATGACATTAATGCACGAGAGCATGGGAGTCTGGGCTTCTCTAACTCTTCCTGTGCTTTGTATTTAGTGCCTCCGTCGCTTTGACACAATAGGTAATTATCTTCGGAGCAAACGTGACACAGATAGTTTAACCTGCTTGGTAAACACATGAAAAGCATGAGTCATCTGACACCTTCTCTCTATCTTTTTTCTGTTTGACAAAGCTTTTCTTTCTTTGTGATCATTTACATCAGAAGTGAGACGAGGACGTCTGTGTAAATTAGATGAGACGCTGCTACCTGCAGTTCAAAGACAATAGAAACGACTGCGATGCTGGCGCCGTAAATGAGATGTGAAGGCAATCAGCCGTGGTGCAGTTTCTGAAGATGGCCTTAATCATTTTTTATTTATGCTTCTTCCTGTAAAAGCACTGTGAAACCACTGACCGTCCTCTCGCTAAAGGTGCCCTTAATGCTCATTTGCTTTTGCAGGGTGACTGTAACATTGGGTGGTTTACTGTTCTTAAGGCATGGGGTCATTTCTGGTGGAGGCTCGACTGCGCCGGCCACTCCGTGTTCTTATCTCTCTCTTGTGCTCCTGTCCGCAGATCGAGAAGATCATGACGCTGATCGGCGCCGGCATCGATTTTTCCAGGGATCAACAATACGCTACACCAGGTAGAGTGCGATCATTACCGCCTTTCTGAATGCTGTTACAGTTTTGATTAGAAATTGAGTCTTATGTCAAATTTAGATTATTTATTGATGAAAACAGCAAGTGTGAAGGGAAAAGAGTGAACTCTGACTTTTTCTTTTACACTTAGTGCTGATTTTTTGCTCACATCTATAATAACTGTTTCCACTGTTGCGTTATTTATCTCCAGGTTTTAATGTAAAAACACTAAATTGCACATTTGGCTGTAGGCAGGGATTTCAGTGGGCAGATTTACCACATAATTCTTTGCCCACATTTCCTCAAAGCCTCGCCTATTTAGGTATAGAGTGCACAAGGGGTTTATGGCTACAGGGACCTGTGGTGGACCCATACCTTGTGCTTTGTGTTGTACACCGTATCTGCTTGCAATCTTCCTTTTACTTAACTTAATTGATCCGTATCGGTGCCCTCAGGGGAAATCACACAGGTGCCTAGGCAACACGGTCACTGAAAGCAGCGACGGAAAACAAATTGCGATTCAGTTAACAACAGAGTTCATGTGGGTAGACAGTTGGTCGGTTTTAATAGAGCCGACATTAGCAGCTGCAGAGAAAAGGCAAGACGATGTATTTGAATAGATTCTCTCATCCCGCGGCGTAGAGAATTGAAAGGAGTGGTCTCTAAACCTCAGGTGTATTTTTATTTTTAAGACCAGGACGCCCTACAGCAGTCGCTCCCAGAGATGCACAAGCTTTTATTGGTTCCGCCAAATAAATTTGCTGAAAGAAACATGTTTTTGATAGTATAAATCGCTGGTATTGTCCTGACAATTGTACTTGGGTCTCCCTGAATAAAGTTTGCCCTGGCAGCGCAGTCGCAATGGTGTAATGTTAGTAGTAAACTTGTCTGCAAACCACAATAACGTCCGAGGGTAAGTTGTGTACCAAATGTGGCATATGACCTTCACATTACATCATTATTGGCCACCAGCAGGTAAAGCTGATGGCCAAACAGACTGGACTCGACTGGAGTTTGAGTCATACAAATGGACATTTTTAAGGACACATAGAGACATTTCCATCTGTTTTTGTGGCATCAAAACAGGCTTTTTTTCACAGGAAGTCTATATCCATGAGCGAGGGGCAAAACAGTTTTTTTAAGCCAAACCACAATGCTCTCCTAAACCTAACAGCATTGTTTGTTTTTTGTTTTTTTTTTTTTGTCTAAGCCTAATCAGAGTATAAACACAGCATTTTGACAAGAGAGAAATAGAGAATTCAACCTAAACAAACCGAAAGTTGCAACGTAAAGAAACGTCCAGTTTGAACTTCTGTGGTTAACGGAAACGTACTTGGCTAACGTTTATTCCGCTGTTCGTGTTGGCCTTAGAGACCCGTTATTGGATCTAGCTTCTCGCTCTGTAACGTCATGTCTTTGTGTTCAGGATTCTGTACCTGCTCTCTTGTTATTCTTTTCAAACGCCTGTCGTCAGGGTTGATGGATGGCGCTCTGGGACCGTAGCAGCAGACCCGAACAATCGACTCCTTCCCTTCAGCTTTCACATTATTCAACATTCACCTCCAGTTTACACTTTAATATCTTTGAGCAATGCAGCAGATCCGCTACAGCCTGCCTTTTTGCACAAAGTTGTCCGTCGTCTTATTTTAACCCCCACTACCCCACCCTTGTTTGTTATGCCCTGCACTGTAGTGGGCTGTTTAAATATTAACCAGCACGCATGTCAGGGGATGAGCTCATTTTGCTTCGTAGACTTGAGGAAAGCTGAGACCACTGCAGTAAAGTAGTTAGCGCCCCATCACATGCTAGAAGTCTGAATCCGCTCCTATGTGAATGTGAGCCTCAATCTCACAGCCGTCATGCCCACAGCTCCATTTCAACAAGGCGACTGTCAAGAGGCCGTCAAAGCGCTCGCTGGAGATGTGAGAGGCTGCATCACGTCACTCTCTCTCCCCCCCCCCCCCCCCCGCCGTCTCTGATTCAGTCCAGTGTTTGCCTCTTCTTAGTGATGACTGGAGAACAGTGATGTCTCCAGCTGATTGGCTCTGTGCCTGCGGTCTCTCGTACTTTTTCTCCTCTCCGCTGAGCGACTTCATCAGAGTGAAAGGCGACGCGGCGGAGGAGGGTGGGAGAAAAAATGCTGCGAGAAATGAAAAGAATGAAAATTCAGAAGCTGCAGAAACTTTCAAGTAATGAGGGAGGGGGACGACTGTAGCTGAAACGGCAGCTCGCGCTGACAAAGAGCAGCCACCTGCAGTGTTATAGGGGGAGAGAGAGAGGGGGGGAGGGAAGAAGGGAGGGATGGGAGGGAGAGAGAGAGAGAGAGAGAGAGAGAGAGAGAGAATGAGTAAAGGGAGGAGAGAGGAATTGCAGGCAGCAGATCTGTGAACAGCCAGGACAATAGAAGGACGCCACCTCGGCATCTGTAGGATTAGGTTGTCCACTCCTCAGCCTGGAGTGGATGACAGGACTACAAGATTTTAGCAGTGGCTGCTGCTGCTGCTGCTGCTGCTGCTGGAAGCATCTCACAGACTGAGGAGCGACATTTTTAACACTCTCTTGTCTGCAGAGGAGTCCATCATGTAGGCCAGCTAGTACTTAAGTGCTCTTTGAAGTATCTGATTGGATCCTGTACTGGATTTGTTTTTTTGGCTTGATTATATTTCAAGCGTCTGAAGTGACCAAATGGGACGTATGGCGTTGGAACCCAACAGGAAACAGGATGAATAGATGATGGGAGCTTTAATAAGGGGATGAACAGCTTTAAAATGTGCATTTTGCCCATTAATTTCATGTTATGATGTTGCTGTAAATCGCCAGCTTTCTTTGTGTGTCTAGCTGAGATGCAACTGTTTCCTATGAGCAGGAAAAATGATGTACTCTGTTAACGTATACCTGTGTGTGAGATGCTCTCATCAGATTACGAGTTAAAGGTCTAACGACTGATTCCCCACTGTAGAAAATATGTGTTTAGAGCTTCAAAAGTGAGTTAAAACATACCAGGATGTTCACGGGAGCAGAGGCAGTCATCTGTCCTTGCACAGGTTAGGCTCCCCCTGACTCAGGCTGCTGACAGCCGTCAGTGCAGCTTCTTTCTGCAATCAATCTCAGCCCACGTCACAGGGTTCTCTCTGTCTTCCATGCAAACGCTCGGGTGTTCTCAGAGCAGATTCCTGTCCTGGGCTGTACGTGCTGGATTATATGCTGAGTAGGCTGGATCTGTGAATCAGGGATGAGTCTGTTTGGTTATTAACTGTCTCCTGCTTCTTGGCTACAAGCTTCTTAAGAAGTTTCCTCGTGATTGAAGACAGTCTCTCACCATCATGACCTGCTGCTCTCCTCTCTGACCTCTCTGACTTTATCTTCATAACAAAGCAAAAGACTAATTACATCAGCTGCAAGCTTTTACTTTTGGACATAACAAGCTACCTCCTCTCATGGGACATCTTGAGTTTTTTTGTATGTTTGGTTTCATTTGCAAGAGTTAAGTTAGGCAGCACCTTGCTGATATAAATGCGGGTTTGGTTGAGGAATCTCGTAGATATTAGCTGGTAGTCAACCAGCTCATTACCCCTTGCACCACCCTCGTCACCCCTGACATCAGGGGTTCTTGATTCCATCTTGGGTGACTTTGGTTCAGCCCCCGCTGCCCTGCGGGAGCTGACGCCCCGTCCACAGAGAACACTGTCTCCGCCGCCTTCTTGTTGCTGGTGCGCTCGGCTCTGCTGGCCGAGAATGATGTGGCAATGCCACGTCTCATCCTCAGAGTGCCGCTGCTACCGGCTGAAAGGTTTCTCCCTCCTGAAGCGCTTTCCCCTGTCAGCAGGTGCCGCCAGCCGGCTGCTGGACCAGCCTGTGGGGGACTGGCTGGAGCACGTGGGGCTGCCGCAGTACGAGAGTAAACTTCTCCTGAACGGCTTCGACGACCTGCATTACATGGTGAGTTCCTCACTTATTTTATATCATGTCAAGATTGACTGTCACTGAACTTAATGCTCCTGACTGAGTGTTATGATACTTTTCCTCCTGTCTCTCACTCCTACTTAACGTTGTGTCTTTGTGCATTAATCCACTCGATGCCAGCCTCCATTAGCGGTGAGACGATCCCATTAGCTTCGTCTGAAGTTCAATTAGCTGAAATCCTGTGATGACCCAAACCACTTAATCAGCCTGACTTGTTTTTCAGCAGCTAGAGGATTTTTTTTTGGGTCGATTCTGCTCCTAATCCAATATCACACATTACATCTCTTTTTAAAATTCACAACATTCACGACTTGATAAATTGACAAAACCCTTTTTACTTCCAACAACACGCCTGGTTGTGCGCTGAATCAGGTTTATGCTGCACTGTCAGGCTCCCAGACAGTCTGTCTGCAACACAGGAGGCCGCCGTCCCGGCCTCTCGCTCACAGTCAGCTGCATGAGAAGCAGCTTATGCCCGGCCAGAACGGTGGGGGAGCATCTCGATGAGCAATGGGATGCTGTTGCCAAGCTGACAAGTTTATAGAGCCCACAGTGTGCGACGCCGCTATGAGTTGGCTCAGTGGCTTTTGTCAGTAATGAGGACTGATGGAGGAGAGAATGAGGGACCCAGGTGGTCGACCGAGCAAGTGGGCACGTCGGAAATGAGAGAGCCGTCTTAATGTGTCAAGACGAAAACCCTTTTCCTCTGCCGCCAGTCTTATGACACGCCTCCTCTTTAACGCACAAGGAGCCACGTGTTTGCTGGTTTACATCCCATCAAAACACCACACTTGATTTGATTTCACTGAAAGAGATAAAAGCTAATGTACCTGCAGGCTGTTGGGTACATTAAACTCATCACTGTTCACATGGGTCTCCTACACCCTCGATAGAATGAATGAAGTTTTAATTATTGTCTTGTGCAACTTATTTAACTATGCCCGACCCACATGGGCTTTACAAGACACCACAAATGAATGCAAGCCAGATCCAGAGGGCTGCATTTACATTCTCCTCCACAACTAAGGAAAACCAACTCGAACAGAATTTTTTTCAAGCAGTGTTAAAATGTTCTGGATGGACAGAGATCGTTTAAGAATATCCCAAAAATGATCCAGCTGCAGGTTTTTCTCTTCAGGGGTATTTTCATGATCCAACAGATGTTTTTTATTTTGCCTTCTTGAAATAAGATCAAACATCAAATGTTTGCCTGGGTGAAACCAATTTATTATATCCCTTATTTCCACTGACTAGCAGAGTAAGAAATGATGAAATCAAAAGCAACTTCCTCAAAATTTATGACAACAGCTGAACCAAACCCCATAGTGAAATGAAGAGAATGGAGAGGACAGTATATACAGCAGGGAGGTTAACAAATGCTTCATGCAAACCAAAACGAGGCACGTTTCATACAGTGACAACACTGTAGTCCATGTTTATGTGGGTGACGATAGGTGCTTTTTGGTTTTTAAGGTGTTTGAATTCACACTTCTTGGTCTCCAGAAAGCAGAAACCTCAGTTTTGTCATCAATTCTTCACTACTGAAAACAAGTTTTTACTGTTATGAATAGCGTCACAAATCTAGAAACTTTACATCCATAAAACCCAAAATGAATGTGAATGTTTTGTGCTCCTGTACAGCGCAGACGTTCAGCTGCAGGATCCAGCTGTGTCTGAATAATTTCCACGTACAATGATACTCGCATAAATAATCTTTAATCTACTTTACATAACCTGAGAGTTAAGTTACTCACTCTCCCTCTCTCACCCGGTGACATCAACACCCATGTTTAATTCTGTTCAGAAGCCTCTGAAGTTACTCTCTAGGTTTAATCTTCCTACTGTCTTTTTTTAGTCTTTCACATTCTCCTCTCCTCAGCCCTGAGTCCTCTTTTTTTTATTTCAAAGTCGAGAGCTGGCAAGTTTTTCCTATCTTTAAACACAGCTTTAAGACCACCTGGCTCTCTGGAAATCGCTGGAGGATTTAGAAAAAAAAAAAAAAAGCTTTAACCTTTTTAAACTGTGTTCCTCCCTCAGTCGATGTTGACCTTTCCTTAAAAATAATTTGGTCTCAGTTGGAAACGAGTCACCTTGTCTTCGCTAAACTTTTCTAAATATATGTGCTCTTGTGCCTGAGAGAGGATGTAACAGGAACAGGCTGTTTCATTGTTGCCACACAGATATTTTATCTAATTGCAGTGTATTAGTAGCAGCAGCAGCAGCCTTGAGGGAATAGACTAATGGAGCCCCAAAATGTTCAATGTTAAAAAGACAGATAAGGAGGAACATTTTTGCTTCAATGAATTGTGTAAAATATCTAATTAAAGCAATAAATTGTAAAATTGTTTTAGCAAATCCAACAAATAAATATGTAGTTTTGTTTTCTCATTCTTATAGTCAGATTTATTGGGAGTTTGTTTTCATCTTAATACATAAGATATTACATGGTAATAAGAGTGATAGCATAGCATCTAACTATAACGCACAGAATTGTTATCGACCTGTCTGTCTGTAATACACACATCTCAAGAACTGTTCATCACACCTACACCAGACTTGGCGGGTGTGTTGCTGAAGACCAACAGGAGGGCAGTGTTGAATTTGGTAAAATTAGTATTAAAGCATTTTGAATGAATGGCGAACACAACTCTGTGCTGCTCACATGTCACGTGATCTTATGGGGACGCAGACGTAAACAAAACGAAGATAAGGATGGTGCAACAACTTGCTCTAGTAACATGTTGCAGTGGGAGAAATAAACAAAAACAGAAGGTCAGTCTGGAGGAGAGGGTTTGAGTCAGTATGCTAGGTAACGTAAAATGCTGCTATCATCGGTTGTTGTGGCCAACTTTTAGAGTACCAATGTAACAATTCAGATATAGATTGTAAATATCAAACTTGTGACATTACAGGAGCGGCTCCAATGAGTCTGTGAGCAGTTCAGAAGCCTTAAGACTGCATCTGAAAAGTTTTTAACAGGTATTGTGTGAGTTTCATAATAACGAGGTTGAGTTTTGATAATATTTTTTCAGGATTATTTCATAAATTGGCGATTCATTTCTACAGTTTTACTTTAAAAGTTTGTAAAATGACACGAGTAGATGTGTGTTTCTTGTTTGGAACCAGTCCACTCTTGTAATTACTAAACTGATAAGGTGTATTAGCTTTAAATAACACACACACTCACACTTACACTCAGATATTGCAGGTATTGCTACAGACTGAAATTCTAAAATGAATATATTAGTACCATAATTTCACCTCTATAATTGAGCTATTTTTGTTTTGAAATAGTTTGTTTTTGTTTTCAGACTGAAATAGTCATATTATCTCTGTTGTCATATGGAAACATTTGTATCCGACTCTCTAAAATGATCTGAAAGTCTTTTAATCATCCCATCAGTCCGAAATGCATCGAAAAACCGATGGCTGAAAAACGGCATGTCAGCTGTAGCAGCGCGATCACTAATTAAACAGTGTTTATGCCACCAGTCAGACTGCTGTGATCTCCGTCTATCCTGCAGGCTCGCTCTCCAAGTGGATCGATAACAGCAGTGATTGTATTGTGTTCAAGCACCGAAGCAGAGACGAGCCTCTTCTCAAACCAATTAGATTCTTTTTATCGACTGGTGGAGCAAATGCTCCGATGAAAAAAGAAAAAAAAGCTCAGTGCGGCCATGCAGCCGTCCTGTCCTCGCCGGTAATGCTTGTCGAAAACCGACTTCAGTTTCGGGGCTTCTGGTGGCTTTAGCGTCAGCTGTGACAGGGTCAGCCAATGGAGCTCCTTGCGTCGGTTTGCAGTCGAGGCACGGATGCGCTTCTGCTGGGACATCACTTTGTTTGAAGCTGGCGATCATGGAGCCAGAGAGAAAGAGAACAAATTACTTAAAGCTTCGAGTCAGTGGAGGTGACTCTTCGTGTGCTAGAAGCAATAACTTGTCAAGAAAAGAGCTCAGTTTTAATCTAAAAGTTGTGAGAGAAGCACAAAACATCAAATCAACTGTGTCACCCTTTTTTGTGTAACTCCCTCCGTTTTCTGTCCTGCTCGTTATTTTCTGGCATTAAAAAAGATGCAAAGTGGCTATTTTGTGAAGAGTCATAGCCCGCGGGCAGATTGGATTCAGTAATGGCTTCGTGCATTAGAAGCTCAAGGATTGGGAATGGATTAATTGATTTTTCTGTTGGGGGGTAATGGTGGTGATGTATTGTCCATTTACCCGTTTGGAAAAAACATTTGTGCAGGAATTAGATAGAATGGATGGTTTATTTTAAAACTGTTTCCTTGCCACAGCTTCCTCTTAGGCCCGTGTGGTCTTATGACGGCCTGCTTAGGAGGACAAACGATGATTTTCAGTGCTGTCGGTTAGCTGTCCTTTAGGTGGTCGGGATGAGTGATCCGTGCCCTCGAGCCACCTGGCCTGAATTCAGAGTGCTTTTTTAAACCAGAGGGACCGCCGCGGCTGCTCTCCTTATAGGCCGAGGAGAGAGCAGCATTTTAATGAGAAGGACGAGGGGGGTTGGCAGAGTCGGATGGATGGAACCACACAAGCACAAACACAAATCCGCCTAGCTTACACCGATCTAGTTGTATTCTGTTCACCCTTGTTGTGCTGATGTAAGCGCTCTCTCAACTAATGTAGTCTAACTTTTTAGACCTGCTGAGCCGGTGCCGAGGGAAGAAAAAGTGGAGCCACGTTAGTCGCCATCACGTCTATCTCAAGTTACACTGTTTGCGTTTTTAAAGCCCCTTGAAGTGGGGGGGATAAATGTCTTATCAAGATGTAGCAGAGGTGAATGTATTATTTATGTTGCGGGAGCCTCATCATCTCAGCTACGTTTCAAAGACGAGATGATCCCTTTCAAGCATGTCCCACCTTAGCCGGGTTCCAGGGTTCAAGTTCTTGTATTCAGTAGGGTTTCGTGCAGGGAAGGAAAATGTGGATCAAGGCTGCAACTAACTATGCTAGGAAGGATAAATGGTTACTGCTGTTCAGTATAAGGTGTGGCTGTAGCAACTAGCTGCCGGTCGCAAGTAGCTCAGGTTTAGCCATGGAGATAGGTGGCCGTTGACTGCATCTTTGGATGAGTGGTGAGTGATTGTTGTCTCAGTCAACCTGCCTCAGCCGCCTTCCAGTTCAAATAGTGTGTTTTATTCTGAGTGAACAAGGCTCTTAAGCTGGTTTTAGTATGGTAAATCATGACCTTGAATTCATGTTGTGTACAGTCATATTTTTGTGATTAGTAAAAGAGTGTAAGAGAGCTCTTTCTTGACATTTTGTGAGTTTATTTAGTTGACTTAATAGAAATCTCCCAGTTGAAACTACAGGAGCTATCAGATTATCACCCCTTGTGGTATAAAGTGCTCTTACAAGACAGGGCAGGCCGGGGCTAGCTTGTTAGCAGGCTAGCTTCAGTAGACATCTCTGCAACACAGCACAAAGACAGATTTTAGCATCAGGACAACACTGTTGATTCTTCGCACTTTATTGGTAATGTTAATTCATTTTTTGAAGGTTTTAAAATCAACTCTAAAATCATCTTAAATGTTCCTTTTAATTAATTTCCAGAGAACAAAGGTGACATATGCAGATGATTTGTTTTGTCTAACCAAAAGCCCAAAACCAAAAGGTAATCCTCTTAAAGGATTGATCGATTATCAAAAGGATTGCAGATAAAATTTATGTTGATCAAGTAACGGATCATTCGGCCAATCTTTTCATCTCTAACGTGGATTGAAACAAAACCCACAAAGTCACACAAATCAGCCTAAATTCCACCATGGAAATGCCAATTATGGCCACAACTAGAGATTATTGTTTTTCCAAACAATTCATTGTTTGAGCTACTAAATATTTTTTTCCAAGACTCAAAGATAAACAGTATAATATAGAGACCCAAAAACAGAGAAAATTCTCGCTGTTAGCTACCTCGTCTGACAAAAGACTTGATTATTAAGTCTGTTAAACTAAAACCTCATGACCCAGAAGGTCTGTTTCACAGCAGACATTTTGTCCTGATAACATAATTGGCTTCCTCACAACAGACATTTTGACAAGCCTCATTACTTTCAGTCTACAAAAACAAAATAAATTGGTTCCTCTCTGTGTTTACTGTGATGAAAGTCATAAAATGCATCTAAAAAATTCTGTAAAGTTTAATAAACCAAGAGGCATAAAGCGGACGGGCAGGAAAGACTGAGATACACGTGAGAAACGAAACATCTGCATCAAAACACATCTGCTCGACAGTAAAGAGCTGCGGAAGCCAAAGACTGTAGATTCAGTCAGTTAGAGCTGTATTTCCCTTCACACGGCCATTTATCAGTTCATCTCCAGTGGGACGGTAATGCAATGAGCCATGCACTGTGAAAGTGCTATCATCCATCCAGCTCTCCGCATAGTTTGAATCCTCAGCTGGAGAGGCAGCGGTCGGCGTGTTGCTGCTCAGAGATAATGGGCTTTAAGTTGTCAGTTTAGCGTGAGGTATTAAAAGAGCGAAAGAGTGGCGTCATCCTGTCTTCTGCTCGATGTGAGCACCAACAAGAGCCACGTTTCACCGTCGTTACAACCCACATAACTCCCAGAGTTCATGCACTCATGTACTTCTTTCTTTCTTTCTTTCTTTCTTTCTTTCTTTCTTTCTTTCTTTCTTTCTTTCTTTCTTTCTTTCTTTCTTTCTTTCTTTCTGCCTTTCTTTCTTTCTGCCTTTTCTGTCTTCTGTCTATCTGTCTTTCTTACTTTCTATCTGTTTTTCTGTCTGTCTGTCCTTCTTTCCTTTTTTACTTTGTTTTTGTCTATCTGTAGCTTGGTCCATCTGTCCTTTCTGTCTGTTTTTTTCTGTATTTTCTTTCTTCTTTTCCTTCTTTTCTCTGACAATCTGTAACAGTTCTTTTTTCTGTCCGTCTTTCAGTCCGTCTTTCTTATTCCCTGTCTGTCCTTTCAGTTTGTTTTTCTGTATTTTCTTTCTTTCTTTCCCAAAATTCTCCCAACCAAACTGCTCTCATGACACGCCTTTGCACCCTGGCCCGTAGCGTCATGTAAATCTATACAGTGTATCGTCGATTCACTCAGCGAATTGTGATCAACATCGAGATTACTCAGCAGTTTTGTTTGACTGGCACTGACAGGCTCGCTCCTCCCCTCCGCTCATCCTGTCCATCCCCTGTTTACATCTACAGCGTCTGCATGAGAAACAAGCCGTCATGTTTGACCTACAGTCAGACTCTCTTCTGTGCGTGTGTGTGTGCGTGCGCGTGCGTGTGTGTGTGTAGAGGGTAGGCACCATAAGAGTAACTCGAGGTTCATTCTGAAGAGTCAGCCACATGTGAACTGAGCCGTTACATTTTGCTCCTGAGGCAGCAGCGTCGGGCACCATGATACTTCAGCACATGAGATTTAGATGCTGACCCGGTCTGTAAAAGTTACACCGCAAGCATTTACGGCTCATCGTTCTACAGTCAGTGTGATGGAATCAGAGCTCTGACTGTCCGCTTTGTAATAACTGATTTATTTTGATCGTCAGGTCATTAGATCGGCTAACAGGACTCTCCTAATGAATGATGCTCAGTGTAGAAAATGGAGGCTTTCTTTTTACATGTCGGGGTGTTTGGATTTTTTTTTCTTCTTCCCTGCAGCCATCAGTCAACTATCGACGCTGTAGTATCCTTCCCCTCCATCTCATATCCCTGACCACTCTGCACTTCTGACATTGATTTATCGCTCTATTCTCCATTATCCATTACCTGCCACACTGTCCCAAAGGAGGTACAGTGTGTAACCAAGGACGGGTTCCACCATCATTCACACACATTCGCTGTCAGTCCCTTCCCCCACACACTTGCATCTCATTTAAGGGGTTATCGATGTGCCCCCTCCCGTTACTAGTCAGTAGGTTGGGTCCCAGGGAGGAGTTTGAAGATCTCACTCAAGAGTAAATGACCTTTTTTTCTGCAATGGCGGCATTACTTGCGATCAATACTGAACCTGCAGCATCGGCTCTTGTCATGGAGGATTTGCCTGAGCTGGATGTAACCTTGCAGCCAAACAGTCTGTCATTATGTCGCAACATGTTTGGCAGGAAATTGATCACTTGATGCCTTTTAGAAATGAAAATTCATAACACATTGTGTGTTTTGTTCCGTAGGGGAGCAATGTAATGGAGGACCAGGACCTGAGAGAGATCGGGATCACAGACCCGAGCCACAGAAAGAAGATCCTGCATGCGGCGAGATCGTTACCTAAGGTGACAAATCATTGATCAGTTGTCTCAGCTCAGTACGACATGATCTACTGTCTTGCAGTTCATCGGATCTTAGATCACAGTGGAATTATCCATTTATCCAATGGAAAGTTGGGTGAAGTTTCATAGTCAGCAACACATTTTCTGGAGCTTCACACCAAAACAGTGTTGCACCATTCCTCTAAACAACTGATGGGGGCTGTTAAAATGTAAAAAACAAAACAAAACAACAGAAAAATAAATATAAAACAGCTCTATACAGCTTGTTTTTAAAAAAAACAGAATCTTCACTGTAGCTGCTAAGCTAAGCATGAGCTTGAGTACACGTCAAGTTCCCGTCTACTTCAGCTGTTGAGCAGAACGCTGTTTTGCTGCAAAGCTCCAGAAATGTTTTGTGGAGTACCAAACCTCACGCGACTCTCTCTTCGTATCAGGGTGAGAACATCATGACGAGGGAACTTGCCCTTCAACCGTAATTGTCTAGTTGTGGTTATGCGTCACGTTTTTATTTGTTGTCCATCAAAAAGTTTTTTCCCCTCCAAACCTTTTAGAAAGTTTCTTTGATAGAACTTTTTCTGTTCTTCAGGCCTAAAAAAGTACGATTGTCTAACGCTTCACAACAAAAACATCAGATAAGATAAAAATCCAGTGTATGAATATATATCTTTATGTGTTTTTCCTTTCCCATTAATCCTTTTATGGCCCCTCAGATTTATCTTACGCTCACTTGAATCCATTGGTTCCCAACTGAGGGAGCAGGATAAGATCTCACAGTATATAAAGTGTTTATTTGTTCACTTTAAATGTCTGCCTGGACTCTCTGACATTTACGATGGCTTTTAAAGATGGTCTAAACAGGCTCCAGCTCAACCGGCTGCAACAATGAAACACTACTTACACATTGCATATACTGCATATTGTGTTAACAGTCTAATAATGCAATATATTGTAACATATCTCTCTACAGAATCTGTACTTTTACTTTTGATATGTATAAAGCTATGAATACTTCTGTACTTTTACTTGAGACAGACTTTGATTACTGGACATTTACTCATAAATAGTTTTTCCTCATTGTTGTATTGGTACTTTTGCTTCAGAAGTGTAAATCTAGTTAGCCTGATAACTCTTCAAGTCCTGTACAAATAAACACATCTGGGGTCATTTTATCAAGTTCCTTCAAAAAGTCAGACAGTTAAAATCGATCTAAAAAGCAGCAGATAGGCCCAGATTGTTCCCGTCGACAAAGCATCAGTGAGTGATCAAGTCTACTCCTACAGGTGAAAGCGCTGGGCTGTGACGGCAGCAGCTCCCTGTCCTCTTGGCTGGAGAATCTGGGCCTGCACGAGTACCTACACAACTTCCTGGCCAGCGGCTACCGCTCTCTAGACTGTGTCAAAAACCTGTGGGAACTGGAGATTGTCAACGTGAGTCACAGAGACGCACAGGGACTACGAGAAGTATCAGAGGGTGAAATTAGTTTCACAGTGTGTTGAATAAAATCCAGGATAAGGGACAGGTCTGACAGTTTACTCCAGTTTTCAGTTTGAAGAGGCAGCAACTCAAACTCTGAAGGTAAATACACAGAGCAGGCGAAGCCGTTTCCAATACTTTAATTAGTTGAGGGTTACAGGGACACGAAACCAATTAGGTTATTAATATGGCAAACTTGTGAAAGAAAACAACGGGGGGGAAAACGTGGTAAGAGTAATTCTAAAGTAACACATTTAGGGTCTCATTTGAGGTTAGAGGCTTGAAGATTTGAGGGAAAGTTGTGATGACAAGTTAAGTAGCAGTGTCTGACATTTCTTGGTCCGCCTCCAACTTTCCAGCACTTCTGCATCCTCGAGTGCTGCTCCACATGTTCACCAGACACTTTCCTCCTTCCTCCAGGTGCTAAAGATCTCCCTGCTCGGTCACAGGAAACGCATTATTGCTTCCTTAGCAGAGAGGCCCTATGAGGAGCCTCCAGTCAAGCCTCCTCGTTTGTCTCAGATCAGGGTGAGTACCCGCAGACTGCTGCGCTGTCCTCACACAACCGAAACAAAAAATCAGTTCAACTGCTCGGCCAAACCCAGGAGTAAAATCATGAATTCCTTATCATGCGACATAGCACGTACCCAGTTTTTGACACTTTTTGTTGGATCATGTCCAAGTGCCAGTCCGTTGATTGAAATGTCAGTCATATGCGTACGTTTGGACAATAATGCTACTGTCATGAAAGATCTAAACAAGGGAGAACTAACCGTGTCCCAACTTGTCTTTCCAGTGCCAAGACCTGCCTGGATCCCAGACCTCGTCCCCCCTCAGTCAGATGGAATCCTACACAGGACGCTCGATGGACCCTCTGCTGCCCGTGGGCGAGCCGGGGAGGAAAAAAGTGCCAGATGCCGACTATGACGTTACCCAAAGATATCGCAGTGAACGACACAGACCACAGGTATGTTTTGTTTTATCTACATCACTCATTCCGGTGGTGTACTATGTGATGGAGTGATTATAGTGGGGCTCTGCTAATCTTTGAATATGTTTTTTCTCTAGGATTTGTACCAAGATCGGCATCGAGAGCCCCGTCTGACCCTGCGGCCGCCTAGTCTGGCAGCACCGTACGCCCCGGTCCAGAACTGGCATCATCAGCCTGAGAAACTCATCTTTGAATCCTGCGCCTATGAAGCCAGTGTATGTTTCCGCCCTTCTCCTCTCCTACATGATGCGTTTTTCATTGATCACATACACCAACACCTCTCCTGTTTCCTTGCAGTATCTTGGATCCATGCTTATTAAGGATCTACGGGGTACCGAGTCCACGCAGGATGCCTGTGCCAAAATGCGGGTAAGTTCACTACGAATCATTTCACATGAATGTAAGAAATAAATGCTTAATTTGAGAGGATACAGATTAAAAAACAAGCCTGCCAGTGCAGTAAAAAAATGCTGTTATTTAGATCAGTTTGATTATTATTATTCATTAGGGTAATTGAAGTTTTATTGCATCTCAGTTTGAGCACAATCTCAGAAGAAACATCTTGAAAATATGATCAGCATCTGTTCAAACTGGGATGTGAACCCCACAACTTTTGAGTTGGGAGTCTTGAGGTTTTTTTTTGTCCAGACCAAAACATCTCCTCAGCTACATAAAGGACATAAATGAACTTTTGAATGAAAGACTGAAATGTGAAATTCACAAGAAATTTGCTGACCAGAGCTCAAAATGTGATGTTTTTGTTTTGACAGTGCCAAAAATAAGTCGTCTAGCTTGAAAAGGTGTTTCTTCAGACATGCCCCCTGTATCTAGTTAAAAATAACTCAAATAAAGACAAAATTGCTCACTAAGACGAGGCAAGTGAGATTTATTTAAAAGAAGTCAAAAGTTCTTCCTTTATAAACACTAAATAAGGCGTTTATACTTAAAACAAGAGCAACTACATTATAGTCTCTTCCCCAGTCTAAGGGGTCAGTCACAGGACAAAATACACATAAATTGTAAAGAAAAGATAAATCAACTTAACATTTTTTCTGCCTGTGTCCTACTTTCCTCCAGAGGTCGACAGAACAAATGCGAAAAGTCCCCACCATCGTCCTCTCGATCACCTACAAGGGTGTGAAGTTCATCGATGCGGCCAATAAGGTGAGTCGCCACATGAACGCACTGCTTTTAACCCTGTCTGTCTTTAGAGTCAGACTTTAAATCAAACCGAAAGCTGCGCAGACAAGTTTCCTTTTTGTAACATTCTGAGGTCATGTGCATGAAAGTGTTGCTGTCAAACATCGCGCTGCTTCTTTTGATCGTAAATGTCATGCCTGCAAGTTTGTGTCAGTTCTGCTCGTGTTTGTGTTTCCTGACGGAGAGGCAGTCAGCTCGCATTGACATTTATTTGACATTCATAAAAAACGACTGAAAGGTTGCCTTAAAAGCGCAGACCGGTATTACTTTGGCTGTGAAAAACGATTTATGCCTTCGTGTTTCCTCCTTACTGGCTGTTTCTTGTCATATATATAAACGTACGTTTTTCATCACTCACACCATTCAAGTTCTGACTACATAGGTTAATGTTCTGTATACCACGTGATCATACCATCAAATAAAACTGAAAGTATCTCATGCTGTCTCTTTTCCCGGTGCAGAACATCATCGCGGAGCACGAGATCCGTAATATCTCGTGTGCAGCCCAGGACCCGGAGGACCTGTGCACGTTTGCCTACATCACCAAGGACCTGCAGACCAGCCACCACTACTGCCATGTGTTCAGCACAGTAGACGTGGTAAGGATACACTCACTGTTCAACTGAAACACGCAGGTTTATCCACCTCGGGGTGAATTATGTTGACTAATTCTGACTTTAAATGAGCAGTAGCTGGTTTTTAATATAAAAGCGATGAAGCCCACTTAGCAGAAACACATCCAAAAGATAGACGTCTTTACAACGTTCACTTTTGATGTCCAAGTGACATCCTTACAGGTTTCAAAATTAAGGTTTTTACTGTTATTTTAGATGTTTTTTTAACTTCAGCTGCAGATGTCTTAAGAACGTCTTGTAGTTTTTATGAGGGCTAAATTTTACCTCATGCAGTAAAGCTACAGGGAGGATTTGAACCCCGAGGAACTACCTTAGTCAGGTAGGCCAATGTTGTAAAGTTGGATGACCAAATATGGTACGTCCTAAAGCTGATGAACAGCTCACCTGCTAAGTGCAGGCCTCATACTGCACTGCAAATTATTTGGTTCTTACCAAGAAAAAAAAACTTAGATTTAGAAGTGTTAGATATTTTGTCTTGTTTTAAGAGTTAATTTCTTATTTTAAGTGTTCAACTTTACACTATAATTTTATATCAAGCAAACCTTATCTTTTTTGTCTTAAATAGGCAGGAAATCCTAAAATGAGGTAAATAACTGTTAAAATAAAATATATTACATCTCGCCCCCAAAGTCTCATCAAAATAAATCTTGTTTTAAGATTCAGTAACAAACTCAACTTGCTTGATTCAAGAGTCACACAAAAAGCATCTGAAAAAACAATTTATTGCTCTGACTTCAAGCAGATGATGACCAATGTTTGTTCACAAAACTGGCACAGGAAACACAAAACAGGAAACAGGCAAACTGGGTCACCCAATACATGATACAACCATACATACTTATTGTTCCTCTATATTAATGCCCGTGGGCAGTAATGTCACAAAGACTGTATTTTATTGGAACAAAGGTATTGTCTTTAAAACTAACTGGAAAGAGACTTCCGGGTATGGCGGCGATCTGGTCGGTGGTGTAGTTCGAGAGCTCCCTGAACGGTCCGATATTTCCCCTGCTTTAGAGCAACTAATACGTTTAATTCTGTGATTTCTTATGGGGAGATACCAACTAAGAAACGCTAAGACCACGACGACTCCAAATAGTGAGGAAAACGAGGATATGGCGACAGGAGACGTTGATACAGGTGCGGCTGGCGGGCATGCTACCATGGATGCCCTGCAGGCTAGCATGGATGCTATCCGCGCTGACATAAAAGCAGGACACTTGGACATGAAAAAAGAACTGAGCGGTTTTTGTGAGACAATTAAAAGAGACTTGAGGGAAGAGCTTGGAAACTTTAAAGAGGAAGTTAACCAGAAAATGAGCGAGATCGGAGCTGAACTCAAGAACACAGAGGTTAGGATGGAGGAGGTGGAGACCCGAGTGGCCGAGGTGGAGGATTGGATTGTGACCGCTAAGGACGCGCTTCTCCAGGCTTTGAATGAGCAAGAGCGCGTTGTGTCTAAGTTAACAGATTTAGAAACACGCTCCCGCAGAAATAACCTCCGCATCTTCGGGATCCCCGAAGGAGAGGAGGGGAACAACGCATGTGAGTTTTTGGAGAAATTCATTAAGTCGGAGTTACAACTCCCGGACATTGACCTCAATATACAACGCTGCCATCGGTCACTCGGTCCAAGACCACTACCGCAAGCAGCCCCGAGATCCATGATCGCATATTTCCTCATGTACAAAACCAAGGAACTCGTGCTGAGCAGCGCGTGGAAAAAGAAAGAGATACTTATCAACGGGAAAAGAGTCTATTTCGACCACGATTACCCAGCAGAAATCATCAAAAAGAGGAAGGAATATGCGCCGCTGAGAAAGGTGTTGAAAAAACGGGGACTCAGATTCCAAACACCTGCACCCGCTAAACTTCGAGTTTTTTATGAAGAAGGACCCACCACATACAACAGTGCGGATGAGGCGACGAAGGATATGCTGAAGAAGGGGATATTAACAGCCGACGAAGGAACCGACATGAGCAATACACCCGGCGATGCACCCCAGACAGCCGTGACACCCCGCACGAAGCTGGGAGAAAACGCATGGCAGACCAGCGGCTCCCCAAGACGTCGGAACCGGGCCACAGACATTGAGCGAGCCAAAGAGAAGCTCCGGAGATTCCAGCGAGCTCTCACACCTCAGGAGAGCACGACCTGAGGTGCACTTGTGAGTGACAATGAGAGGAAAGTAAAATGATTAATGACGATAAGTACCTCAAAGAAATGTTAGGAGTTGTTTTTTATTTCTGAGAGGGCGATTCCTCCCCGTTTGATTGAACACAGGTTGAATGTTATGGTTCTTAGCTAAGAATATTATGAGGATACTGATCGGACTGTTTCACTGGGTGACTGTAACTACACCAAACCACCTATTGTGCGAACTAAATTCGCTTATAGGACGATGTTAGGACACATCTGGAGGGGCCCTTCCTCTGGAGGCTTCCCCTCCCTGTTCAGAAGTTGTTATTTTACTTCACTGTTGGAGGTTATTTTTGTTTTGTTGTCATGTTCAGCACAGATGGCTCTTATTTACATGCTTACAGTAATAGAGATGGGATATATGTGCATTAAAATTAAGAGGTAGAATGCTAAATCAGGAATATAAGATAATTACTTTAAATGTTAATGGTCTGCAAAATCCTATTAAAAGGAGCAAGTTGATCACTAAGATGAAAAGAGAAAAACAACATATTATCTTCTGGCAGGAGACTCATCTTGGTGACAAAGAACATGAGAAGTTTAAACACTTGGGCTTTAAAAATGCGTACTACTCATCCTATAAGCATGGGAAAAAAAGAGGAGTTATAATATTAATCTCTAACAAAGTTGTATTTCAAGTCTCAAAACAGATAAAGGATACCGAAGGGAGATACATTCTAGTGAAAGGTTCCATTGATCATAAACAGGTAACATTGTTGAACGTATATAGACCCCCAGGTAATGATAAAACATTTATGAAGAAAATATTTGATCTGATTGCTGTGGAGGCTGACGGTGTCCTGATTTGTGGTGGTGATTGGAATATACAGTTACAACCTTCTCTTGACTCCTCTAATGTAACGAAAAGAATTAATCCTGAGACGGGTACTGTTAAGAAACTTCTCCTTGAAGCAGGTATGATAGATGTTTGGAGGGATTTAAACCCAACCGTAAGACAATTTACATTTTTCTCCCATCCCCATAATACTCATTCAAGAATTGATTACTTTTTTATGTTCAACTCAGAAAGACACAGAATCTTAAAGTGTCAAATAGGGGTCAAAGATATCTCAGACCACGCAGGTGTATATCTATCCCTACATTTGGACACTGAAATTAAAAATACAACATGGAAGCTTAACACAAGTTTACTAAATGATCCCTTATGTATCCAATACATTCATAAGGAATTTAAAGAATATCTAGAACAAAATGATACTGGTGAAGTGTCCCCAGGTACTATATGGGATGCTGCTAAGGCAGTAATAAGGGGAAAACTTATATTGTGGTCCTCAATTAAAAAGAGGGAAAAACAGAAGCGAATAAAAGATCTATTACAGGAACTAAAAAACCTAGAAACGAAACACATGGAACTTAATGATCCCAAATTATTAGATCAAATAAAACCTATTAAACAAAATTTAAACAAACTATATGATAGTTATGAGGAGATGAAGGCGAGGTTCATCAAACAAAGATACTATGATAACGGACCAAGAGCTAAAAAATTGTTAGCCTGGAGGATAAGAAGGCAACAAGAAGAAAGATCCATCCATAAAATTAAAAACACGCAATCTGGAAAAAATTGTCATAAACTAAAAGAAATACAAAAGTCCTTTGAAAATTACTATAAAGATCTGTACACACAACCGAAAGGAGCAGATCCCTTAAGTATTACAAATTTTCTTAACTCACTGGATTTACCATCCATTGGATCAGAACAGAATAAAATAATGATGAATGAAATAACACAAAAAGAATTGGACAATGCTATTTCAAGACTCAAAACAAACAAAATGCCTGGTGAGGATGGATACTCCGCAGAATGGTATAAAACATTTAGAGAATTATTATCACCAACATTATTGAAATGTTTCAACTTTACAATTAATGGGGGTGAAACACCAGCCTCTTGGAGACATGCCATTATCTCTGTAATTCCTAAGATGGGCAAAGATAAGTCTGAGTGCAGTTCGTATAGACCGATATCGATTTTAAATTTAGATTATAGATTATTTGCTTCCATAATTGCAAAAAGATTAGAAAATATTATTCCGGACATAATAGATGAAGACCAGACCGGGTTCCTCAAAACCAGACAGACACAAGATAACGTAAGACGGGCTTTACATTTAATGGAGCATATGGGTAAAGATAAAGATGAATCCATTGTTCTCAGCCTCGATGCCGAAAAAGCATTCGACTCAGTTAGTTGGGAATATCTATATTTAACATTACAAAGATTTGGCTTTGATATTAAAATTATCTCATATCTAAAAAAATTGTATCATTCCCCTTCAGCCAGAATCAAAATAAACGGTAGTCTGTCCAACCCTGTGTCACTCAAAAGAGGCTGTCGGCAGGGATGTCCCTTAAGTCCGGCCTTGTTTGCATTATTTATCGAACCTCTGGCTCAGGCTATTAGAGAAGACCAAGACATAAGAGGAATTTATTTTAAAGACACTGAATATAAGACCTGCCTTTATGCAGATGACATATTACTCACTCTTTCACAACCAGATCTGAGTTTACCAAAATTAATGTCCTCCTTGAAAACATTTGGTTATTACTCGGGCTACAAGCTAAACATTCATAAGACACAAATCATTTCATTTAATTATACCCCCTCACTACAAATAAATAACCTGTGTAATTTCAAATGGGAGAATAACATCATCAAATATCTAGGAATAAAAATTCCAAAAGATTTATCCACCATCTATGCACGTAATTATTTGCCAATTACCAAAGAAATAAAGACAGACTTAAACAAATGGAGTTTATTACCACTAGACTTACATAACCGAATAGATATAGTTAAAATGAATATCCTACCGCGATTGCTTTTTCTTTTTCTGTCAATACCATTAGAAATACCTGTAAAACAATTAACGGAGTGGAAAAGAATGCTATCTGGGTTTATATGGAAAGGCCTTAAACCAAGGATCAGGTACAAGACATTGCAACTGTCCAAGGAGAAAGGAGGACTATCTCTTCCAAACATAGAGAACTATTACAAATCTGCACAGCTTAGATACCTGATTTATTTGTGCGACCCATATTATAATGCTAAATGGAAAAATCTAGAACTAAACCAATTGGACATTCCCCTTCAGACCCTGCTCGGAGACAAAAATCTATACCTACTGCATAAGCAAAACTTAAATGATTGGACAAAAACACCCCTAAACATTTGGTTTGCAGAATGTCATAAAAACAAACTGGAAAATTATATCAAAATATTACGATGGGTGGCACATGATAAGGATTTTAAACCCGCCCAAATGGATGGGCGTTTCAAACAGTGGCTGTTGAAAGGTATTACAACGTACGGTCTTATTTCTGATAAAGGGAGATTAGATTGTTTTCAAAAACTTAAAGACAATTATGACTTAGAAAACCAAGACTTCTTCAGATACCTTCAAGTTAGAGCTCATTTTAACCGTGATATAAAAACAACAGAGGACGGTAGTTCTGATTTAGTTAACATTTTGATTGATGCATACAAATCTAAGTTAAAACGAAAATTGATTACCCGAATATACTCCTGTTTACAGTCATTCAATGGCTTTTCCACCCTTTATGTTAAATCTATCTGGGAAAAAGAAGCAAAAATAACCATTTCAGAAGATGACTGGCTAAACATTTGTAGAACTCAAATGAGCACTTCCAGTTCTGGTCATTGGAGGGAATTTTCGTGGAAGAATATGATTCGTTTTTTTATTACTCCCAAAATTAAACAGCATCAGAAAGGCCACCCAAGTTTTGGAAGGTGCTGGAGAGATTGTGGAAATACTCTGGCGGATCATTTCCATGTCTTTTGGGACTGTCCGATTATACAACCCTACTGGTGGGATGTCGTGGAGAAAATGAAATCAGTGGTAGGCTTTCCGATTGAACATGATTTTTGCACAATTTATCTTGGTAATATCTCCCCTACAATCAATGTCACTGATAAATATTTGATTAAAATAATGATGGTAGCCAGTAAAAAAGCTATTACAAGAAGGTGGTTATCAAAAGAGTCCCCATCGAAAGAGGAGTGGATTGCAATTATGAAAGAAATATATGACATGGAAAAACTGACTTTCTCATTGAACTTGTGCATGGATAAGTTCACTACATACTGGACGAAATGGACAACCCATCTGGAATAAGTGGCCCCTCATCACAGCAGGACACAGTTAGCATTTACTAATGTGATTGATTGTGTTTTGTTTGATTTGAGCACATGTGGTACTTTAAGCTTTATGATATGAAGGAAAGACTGTAGGTAAATAGAACTAAATGAACTGAAATGTCTTTAAAACCTGGACCTAGCCCTATCTCTTAAAATGTACATGTCATGTTGATTCATTTTCCCAATGTGTATATTATGTTCTCCATCTGTGCCTTCTTGTTCTTTTTTTTTCTTTTTCTTTTTTTTTTTCTTCTCTCTTTCTCTCTCTTTTCTCCAAGTATATTGTAAAAC